>CM040243.1:195655124-196075437 GCA_022545495.1 Chrysanthemum lavandulifolium | reverse complement strand
AATAAGCGGATCATAGTTTTCATACTATTAATAACTACATTATTAATAGTAAAATATAAATACAACCTTTCCTAATATATATCAAATCTTCATCTAGATCAAATTTGTACACAAGTCATAGTGCCAATCTCCCAACCCTCTCTTTCATCAAAAAATGTTGCTAAGCCTCCAGTTGCCTTATTTGATTTCAAGCCAAGGTATGCCTGCCATTACCTTTCGTGATTGTCACTTGCCCTAACTAGGTTTTTGTCCATACTTGCTAATCTCATTTTTATACACTTTGTGGAAAACTAGAAGGGGGGGTTGAATAGTTTTACCAATTTAAAACTTCCTTTTAAATATTTAGATCGACTTATGTCAATCTATTTGGTTGTTTATGTTGGACGTTGATAGATAGATATTAAACTTGTAATGAAAGATAAAGAGTAAGAAGCACATCACCACAACACAAGTATTTATAGTGGTTCGGCTACAAGGACACCTTCCTTGCCTACTCCACTCCCGAGTCACCTACTCGAGAGTTCATAAACACTACACCAATCTCCTTATGGCGGAGAATCCTTCTGGCGTAAGCAACCGTTTTCGATGCGAGCTAAATACCGAGTTCCTTCACACCAAGGCGAACCACACCTAACACAACATCGCCTACCCTTTATCGATGCTAGGCTAACCACCAAGTTCTTTCACACAAGGAGAACTAATCCTATCACAACGTCGCCTACCCTTTATTAGGTACTAGGCTAAGCACCTAGTTCCATTACTATGGAGGAACTACTACCCTTCACAACACAACACCTAATGTCGAGGAGATCCATCCTTGTTACAACACCATCAAGGATATCACCATCCTTGAAAATAAACAAATACTTATATGTATAACGATGCACCTCATCGATTATCGACCTAGGCATTCTTCCCAAATGCCACTTGATTTGATCTTTAGGCATCCTTCACTAATGCCTTTGACACAACGCTTGGCACCTTTCACTAATGCCTTCGTCTTGACACCTTTATCATTCTTCACTAATGCTTTGACACGGACGATAAGCACCTTTCACTAATGCCTTCGTCTTGACACTTTCGGCATCCTTCACTAATGCCTTTAACCCAACATCTACGGAGGAAGAAAGAACTATCAACAAGAGAACCTTAGTTGTCTTGATGATGACGAAGCATGGCAACTCATGGACTTGAGCTTGCTCGTCTTCAAGAAGTGGTGCTCTTGCCTTTAAGAGGAACCTAGAGAATCACACAAAAACAAAAGACAAACTATATAGATCACTTGGATCTGAGGTTAGAGGGATATAATACTTGGGGAAGTATGTGTGTGAAGTGATGAGTAGAAAGGAAGAAATGGCTCTCTATTTATAGAGAAAATTTTCTACTGTTCCTCGGATCCCACGGATCCCTCCCACAAGGGATCCGGCTAGCACAAAGCTAGGGATCCGTGGGACGCTCCTCTTTGACCATGGGTATTTTTGGTTATGGGTCATGGGTCATGGGTTATGGGTTGATCCATGGTTTTCTTTCTAGATACAATGTATCTCAAGGATACAATGAACTTGGTTAAGTGGTATATATAAAACCATGGGTTATGGGTCAATACCATTTGCTAGTTTTACCCATTTAGTATATACTTGTTTTACCCATTCTAGTATATACTTGTTTTTACCCATTTTAGTATACTTAGTTTAAGTATATGCTAACCCAATATGTAAACACTAGATTTTGTACATATGTATCTAAATCATAAAATCACTTATACTTGTTTTAGTGTTTTATGTGAAAACTTAAGTGTGTTAGGAAACTATTGACTCAAACTATTTACGCATTCTATTTGTTTCGTTAAAATGATTTTACGTTTGTTATCGATAAAACATTAGAAGAACGTAAAATATAAATAAACGTTTTTATTGTTTATTTGTATTAACAATCTCCCCCTTTTTGTTGATGACAAAACATAAAATTATTTAAGAAAAACTAAAATTCGTAGCAAATTTGAATTAGTAGTTTTTACTTTCTTCTCCCCCTATTTGTTGAAACAAAAAGTGTTAAAAGAAACTAACACGATTTATATATATAAAAAATATGTAAAAATGTAAAGAGAGCAAGTGGCGGAATGGTACTCGTCTTAACTCCCCTTGACGAGTCCATCCCTTTGAGAGGCGTCAAGTACATAACGTAAATAAACTAATGTGTTTGCAAATATGTTTGCAAATGGTTAAATCTAAGTAATGACGTGCTCCCCAGAAGATTGCAAAGTTGCAATGGGGTGTCATGAAGTATAATCCAAAATCGGATTAAGTTGCAAATGTTTTGCAATATCGTTTGACACAAAGCTCCCCTAGCTTTATGGTGTCAAAATCTTCATGTGTTATTAGGAAATCTACAAAGTAAAGGTTAGAAAAACAAGAGTATAGTGCATAATTTCCTGCAAATAAAACTCAAGTTAGTAGAAATTTGTCCTTACATACCACGGATCCCACGGTTCCCTTCTTGGAGGGATCCGTCTAGGCATTGGAGGATCCGGTGTGCATTGACAGTTTCTTCAGCAATGAGAGTATTTCAATCAATGCTAATGAAGATGTGAAGTAGTATATGATACAGCAAGCACAAAACACAAAGCACAAAACAATTATGGCATATAGATATTCATTCAATAAAAACAAGAGATGATCAAACAAATCTCTAAAGCTAAGAGAATGAACTAGCCATACAAGTGCTACTAATGCTAATGAGTTACCCAAACTCAAGATTCAACTAAAAGCTTAATGATGATCAAGGATGAGATAAGTTTCCTAAACGTTCTAAGTTTGAGCTTGTGACTATGATGCTCATTGTAGTTTAGGCTTGTTGACCTCTTCGAAACATTCGAGGAGGTGATAAAACATGAAACATTGCTCTTCACGTAGTTCATGTATCAACCTTTCAACATGTTTACAATGATAGCAATCCTTGTCATGGTTTTGAATTTCTTGAAGTGGAAGTTCAAGTGAAGTGGGTTGAGGATCTTCAAATGAAGGAAGAATTTGTGGAGGCTCATTAAGTGATGGCTCTACAATGTTTGAAGGTGAAGGTAAAGAAGCATCAACTTCCATATGGTCGGGTGGTTGACTTTGATGTCTTCTCATAATCCAAAATGGACTATTGGGGGGAATTAGAGAGTTTGATATTGGATCAAGTGTTGATTCAACACTTTGATTTTGTTGCCCAACCTTTTCAAGTGAGTTTGTTGATAGTGGTAGAAGGTGAGATGGCCAAGGAGGTAAGTCTTCTCCATTGTGAGAATGTGGAGATGATTGTGAGGTGGCTCTAGGCACCAATGATTTTGGTTGAGTTGTGGAGGGTATGTTTGGTTTGGTAGAGTTTGGTGATGAAATCCTAGTGGGAACAATTTTCTTGGGAATTAGTTTGATTGGTTTCCTTGGTGTAGGAGAAATCCTAGCATTAGTGGACTTAACCGGAGATGATTCGGTTGAGGAAACTTCGTGTATGATCTTAGAAAGTTTCTTGGGTGGTTCTTGAGTGGATGAGTTACCACTAGGAGCCTTTCTTATGATGAAATAACTAAGGAAAATGGTTGTAATTGCTGATAATTGTGTTTGTGTTTGATGACTAAAGTGTTCTTAGAAATATGGCTTATAAAGGGAAGAACTTGGCAAGTGCATTTAAGACTTAAGCCACTAAGATTCTTAGAGATGTGATTATTAACATGCACAAGGTTGAAGTTCAGAATTTCACTGATCTAGGAACTCATTTAAGATGAGATGGAGTGTTTGAGTTAGGAAGATGAGTTGAAATGATTGTTTTAGCAAAGTTTGACATAATCTGTCACCCGGATCCCATGGTTCCCTCACTTGAGGGATCCGTCTAGGCTAATCCTAGGGATCCGGCTCTCATCAGTTATGACAGGTTAGAAACCAAGTTTCTAAAAACTATATCCTATATTATTTTGAGTGTTTCAGTCCTCCTAAGTTCCTAAGATGAGAGTACACTTGAATGATCAAGGGTAATGAGTGTTGTAGCCAATGATTGCTTTTTATGGAAGGAAGATGGGACTAGATGACTACCAATGGATGTTCAAGGATAACACTAAGGGTTTTGATGGTGTCAAGAATTGAAAAACTAATTTTTGACCCACATTGAGATAAAGATAACTAGAAACAATTTCCTAAAATTGTTCATTATGTCCACTTAGGTGTTTTGAAAGATAAGAAACAATTTGTGAGTGTTGAAGCGGAAATATGGTGAGTTTTGATGTGTTGATAAATCAAGAGGCATTTTGACTAGGATCTTAATTAAGCCATAAATGAGTCTAAGCCTTTCTCATCCATGAAGTGGACTTAGTTGGGTTCTAATATCATATGTTTAGCTAATGTAATGTTATCTAGAAAGCTATCTTGATGTAAGGGATGCTGTTTTGCTGATTTGATGTCACGGATCCTACGGTTCCCTTAAGGAAGGGATCCGTCTAGGCTAATCCTAGGGATCCGGCATCTGCAGATCAGAATCTTCACATAATTGATGTGCAAATTTTGCACACTAATAAATTGTTAAATAAAGCAATAAGAACAAGCAGGTTATCACAAAGCACCACTTATAGAAACATGATAAAGTAACAATATCCAAATTACCACAAACCAAAGTGCTAAAGCGTAATCATTCATACATGAAATAAAAGAAAATAAGCATATTCCTATTATCTCTTTCGTCAATCCTTCCTTTTCCTATTTGACGACTTAGTGAGGTTGTAAGAAAGGTTTTGAATCATGCCCCTCAATTGTTTGAATTCCGTGGTTTCGTTTGGAATGGTTGGAAGTTGTTGGTAGTAATCAAAGGGTTCCAATTTGATGTTGGCTATGGTGTCGACATCTTCTTCTTCTTCATTTTCTTCTTCTCCTTCTGAGGAGTCCGAGAGGGCTTTAGGTTTCTTTCCATTGACCTTGAAGCGTTTAGAGGGTATTTTGGTAAGAGGTACCATTACATGATCGGCAAAGAAATGATCATTGTTGATAGGGGATGGTTGCAATGCACTAACATACTTACAAAGTCGGGTTAGGAGCATACCATATGGAAGTACCATGTTGGAAGCTTTGAATACCCTGACCATTCTCCTTACCATGTAATAGGCGAGATTAAATGGTTTTGGTGGATAAGACAATAGATCATTTGCAAAAGACATGCGTTTGGATGATCTTTGTTTCCAACTAGGCTTATAGCGTTTACCTAAGGTTTCTTCCCAATTTTAAATATGGGATGCATTTGAAAAGTTCCATTTGAAAAGGATTACGGTGAATGACCTTCTTGTTTCGGTCGAGACGGGATTGGTCGGTTCTTATTTTGAAGATGGTGTCGCGGATGGTTTCGGGTTCATCAAGAGGAGTATGGTACATTGGTTTAGAATCAAGTGCAAGGTTTTGAGTATTGATTGCCCAACCTTGAGAGTACATACAAATTCCTTCACAAGGAATGTAAAACCCTAAAATTCGTAAACGTGTTAAATGACCCTAATGCCCTCATTATAAATCAGTAAAACAAAATCAGCTTGATATTATCTGTAAGTACTTATGATAACCAAAATATATGGAATAAATGAAACTTATAATACCTCTCAAATGAATATATAACACATAAAAATGTTACATGGACTTTTAATAGACAAATAAATTGCACAAGTTAAATTTGGGAAGTAAGTTAAATATGATAATTTGTTTTGTGATTGCTCATATTCTGCTCCATTAAAAACGCCTATCCCTGATTTTTGGCCCCCATTTGAACGCTCCAATCTTTTTTAAAAAGGTCACCATATCTCATTCAATGTACACTTTAAAATAAAATAAAAAGAAACCCTAGCACACAAAGTATCTGTGACCATTTTCCCTCCTTCAATCATTTTCATCGACACTAGGCGAGCAAGGGTGAGGTTGAAATCCTTTCAAGGCTGAATTAGTATGTCTTTGGTTTTAGTATTGATTTGGTTTTGTTGTGGGTTTCATTATTCTTCTTTGTCGTGGTGAACCGGGGCACACAAAGGGGTGATTTGGTTGGGTTTATTCGTCCATTGTTCTTCTCTTTGGTTCACGCTATCAAGGTATTTTCCATGTACTCTCGTCATCCTTTGGTTGGATCTTGTCCTGGTCGTATAGAGTGCATAACATGCGTATGGTGTGCTTATCAAAACATGTCCCATAAATGGTTAAAACTAACTACATGTGTGTTACATAAAACAGGAGATGAAACCTTGTATGTGTGTCGACCTATACGCTATTATAATCTGTTATGAATCTGGATATTGGTCGTGAGTATATTACATGGCGCATGATTTGTGCACTAAATCTATGTCTCGTTTATTGGTTAAATAAAGGGCATTGAACCTAATCTATCGGCTTTTTAAAACCAAGCTAAACCTAATATTGAAACTACCTAAAGACATGAGTTAAACCCTTGTTTGGTCGACCAATGCGTCTCATATTCTGATGGTTGTGTCCCTGTTCTGGGCGTGGGATTTGTATGCCATACGCATGCCTTGTGCATGAAACATGTACATTTAAATGTTAATTATGAAACCATAAGTATGCCCTAGTATAATGCTACATTAAAACATGTTTTACATATCCATCTAAGCACTTAAATCTAGTCATGGATATATACCCATGCATGTCTTGCTCTAAACTTATCACATAAAATGACTATTGTAATCACATGAAATCATGGTTTTGTCGTTGTAGTGGTCGAATGGGATAAGGGACATGTAAACCACAATAGAATCTGTTTTGATTTATAACTCGACAAATAGAAAAGTAGTAAAAGGGTAAAATGGGTAAACGTGTTATATTTGTAATTTAGACCCTACACTTTATAATATTTATACTATAGACCCTAGACTTGTATAATTTGGCATAAGTTATCCTTAAAAATATAATAATCATTTAACCTATTGTGTCTTTAAAAGGCATCTTAAATGGATAAACTTACTAAATACGAAAACTTGCTAATTATGGAAACCTGCCAAAAATAGAAAGTTACCAAAAATAGAAAGTGACCTTAAATGGAAAGTTACTAAAAGTGGAGACCTGCTAAAAAAGGAAAGCCGACTAAAATGAGTAATCTGATCTTAATAAGCGTTATCTAATTCATAGGTTCCGGACGGCGGGATTGATTCATCGTGTGACCTTACTTTCCTATTTTGCTTGCTTCGATTGAGGTACAGATATTCTATCCCTTTTCAGTAGGGATTTCTCCTGACTTTTTGATCCTTGACTTTACTTCACTTATGATATCCCTTTGCTATGATTTCCTTATGCTATGATCCTTTTGATATGATTCCAACTTAATCCTTTGATATGATTCTATTCGCTATGATATTAGTTGTTATGATTATGAACCATCTGATTATGAACCTCTGATTATGAACCATCGATATGAACCTTTGCTATGAACTTTGATATGAACCCTTATGATATGATATGATTATGCTTTGACCCTTGATTTGATACAGGATCAAATATGTATTCCTAGTCATGAAGGTAACATGACCATGTCATTGATGCACCAATGGCATGACTCGGTGTATACGGTGATGATACACGTCGTCCCATTATGATATGATTATGAGCTCACTATATGTATATGATTTTGGCCACTATGATATGTTCCGGGGCGTATGGATGCATCCTAGATATGATATGTTTAGAGTTTGATCGTCGTTTCTTTATATGGTGAATGATGTAGGTGTGCAATCTGGCGTCTTCACAATTCGGAGCTAGCTACTCCATTTGTTCTTGAGGTCTCCTCCTATTATGTATGGTATTCGAGGTCACCCTCCGAATACAATGGCTACTTGTGATATAATATGATATGATATGTTTCCGGGCTCGGGTAGATTTCTGATAACCCTTACACTTTTGATAAACCTATATTGTACCTTCCGTATTCCCCAACGCACCATAATCTGTATTACTTGTTCATTACTCAATACCCTCATATGATTTACTTGTACCAAGATATAGATACTCCATTACATTGATCTATCACACTTTCATTCCGTTACTTCAGACTATGGTTCCATTCACGTATCGGGTTATTATATGTCATTGGATTAATTATGATATTCATGTTTATACGACTACCGATTACTCTGTATGATATGTATGTATGCGATATAAGATTTACATTGCCATCGATGATATGCTATCTTCTTGTTATGTGATCCTTTGATTTGTCGGTAACCGTGCTTGTGTGAAATCGATTGTTGATCTGTTTATCTTTTGTACCTCGTTTGATTAATCTAAGTGGACTATGACTATCCGTGGTGTCCTTATCGCTTGTTGTTGACCGCCATGTTTGCATTTACATTTATGCTACGGTTTGATTGGGTAAATGGTTCAACTTATGAAGTCTAGCTTGTTAACTTGTTTAATTGCCCTGCTATGTATTTAATTCATTTAATTATAGTGTTCATCTTGTATTCCTACTTGTTATGTGTTATTCTTGTTAGTACTTCATTTGTTATAATCTTGATTATGTCTTCAACTAAGGGTTTTGACACTGTGTGAATTGCCATGCTCACTTATTAATTAATTGCTTCCGCTTTCTGTAGATATCTGTTTGGCTTGTATGTCTTGATTTCTGAATTGATTGTATGACATATATGTTGTGTGAATCTGACCTTTGCTATGTTTGCTTATGTTTCGAGTTCTTGTATATACGGTTCGTATGTGCTTGTTTATATGTCATCGATGCTTTGCTTTGCCGTTCTCCTTGTTATCTGTTCGTTTTGGATATACGTATAATTGTGTTCTGCGGGATCCTCATTGACTCATTGTTCTCATTTATTTGTGACTTTATCATCCGTTTCCTTTGTTCATTTTGCATTTGATTCTATTTAGCTTTCGTTTTGTTATATCATTCCTTTGGGCTTTTAAGCTCGGTAGCATTTCTTTTCTGCGGCGGTGTTAGGTTGAAGATGGGCTTTGATGGGTGAGAGTTGGATTATCATTGGACTAACCCTAGTTACCTTATTATTTGGACTTATTTTGGCGGGCTTTTGTTTTGAGATTTCATTTTATCTTAGACATTTTGGGTTTTGTAATTTTCCTTGTAAATCATTGTTTAAATGACTTGATACTTTATTCTTAAGACTTCGCTTTTAATTGTATGTTCGATATGACACGAGAATGTGACACTTCTACCCTTGTCGGGTTGGGTGTTACAATTATGGTATCGAGCCAGTTTCGTCTTGTTGACCTTAGGATTGACTGTGAGGATTGGGTAGACATTAGGCTTCCGTGCATTCGATATATTCGATTCCTTTTGATTGTCGTTCGGTTTGACTTGATAATCTTTTGTCTTCAACTGTTTTGCTCTTCTTCACTTCGCATTTGATTTTATTATTTTGTCTTCGCACATCCGTTTGTCGATCGTTAGATGGAGACTACCCGTGGAGCCAAGGCGATGGTGCCGAACCTGCGTTCTTTTGCAGTCTACGGTGGAGAGGTTCGTGAAGCGAAGCCACACACGATTGCCGTCTTTGTTGGAGACATTAGGATCTTCTTTGGAGGAAGTGGACGGATCAACCAAAGACGCGAAAGACGGAGACAAGATTCAACCGGTGTCGAGATGGTTCATCTACTTCATGTGATGCAGGTGCGACTTGTGTTACTTGATTCGTTTGTCATGCGTTTGAGGCGGTTTGATATTTTGTTAAGTGATTTTGATCGGATTGCTTTTCTTTGATTCGATTCGAACTCGGTTTGAATCGTGAAGTTTTATCGTTTAGCATTTTGGTGATATCTCAGCTTTTCCTTTGAATCGTCAGTAATGAGTCATGAGGAAACGTTTTATGCAAGTTGGTGGCCTTCCTTCTTTTTGTGTTATGGTAAGTTGTTTGATGTAGTATATGCTGTATGTATGTGATCTGGCCTGCTTTGGTATGTTACTTAATATCTGTATGTGATGTGTTTTGTGGTGATATTGGTTATGTGGTTTGTCATGACCCGGGACAGAATGTGATGACAATAAGAGCTTGTTATGTGATGCAAGTATTATGACGCCTGATCAACGTGATAATACCGAGATCATATAATCTGACCTTATTGAAATCATATGACATCTTGGGAAATGCCTGGGGATGGTACGTGAATGGACTAGGACTTATATCCGTTATCCTTGACCCTCATATTCGTTTGAAATTTTGTACTTCTTTGCGAGATTTTCACCGACATCTTCTACGTGTAAATTTTGGTACGCTTTTGAACTGAAATCGTTATGATCTGTGTGGAACTATGGATTGCTATGCCGGCCTTAAACTTGTACGTCTCCGGGTACTTCCGCAACTTCAATTTTCGAGGACGAAAATATTCTTTTAGAGGGGAAGAGTTGTAAAACCCTAAAATTCGTAAACGTGTTAAATGACCCTAATGCCCTCATTATAAATCAGTAAAATAAAATCAGCTTGATATTATCTGTAAGTACTTATGATAACCAAAATATATGGAAGAAATAAAACTTATAATACCTCTCAAATGAATATATAACACATAAAGATGTTACATGGACTTTTAATAGACAAATAAATTGCACAAGTTAAATTTGGGAAGTAAGTTAAATATGATAATTTGTTTTGTGATTGCTCATATTACGCTCCATTAAAACGCCTATCACGATTTTTGGCCCCATTTGAACGCTCCAATCTTTTTAAAAGGTCACCATATCTCATTCAATGTACACCTTAAAATAAAATAATAAGAAACCTAGCACACAAAGTATCTGACCATTTTTCCCTCCTTCAATCATTTTACGTCGACACTAGGCGAGCAAGGGTGAGGTTCGAAATCCCTTTCAAGGCTGAATTAGTGTGTCTTTGGTTTTAGTATTGATTTGGTTTTGTTGTGGGTTTCATTGTTGCTGCTGTCGTGGTGAACCAGGGCACACAAAGGGGTGATTTGGTTGGGTTTATTCGTCCATTGTTCTTCTCTTTGGTTCACGCTATCAAGGTATTTTCCATGTACTCTCGTCATCCTTTGGTTGGATCTTGTCCTGGTCGTATAGAGTGCATAACATGCGTATGGTGTGCTTATCAAAACATGTCCCATAAATGGTTAAAACTAACTACATGTGTGTTACATAAAACAGGAGATGAAACCTTGTATGTGTGTCGACCTATACGCTATTATAATCTGTTATGAATCTGGATATTGGTCGTGAGTATATTACATGGCGCATGATTTGTGCACTAAATCTATGTCTCGTTTATTGGTTAAATAAAGGGCATTGAACCTAATCTATCGACTTTTAAAACCAAGCTAAACCTAATATTGAAACTACCTAAAGACATGAGTTAAACCCTTGTTTGGTCGACCAATGCGTCTCATATTCGATGGTTTGTGTCCTGCTTACGGGCGTGGGATTTGTATGCCATACGCATGCCTTGTGCATGAAACATGTACATTTAAATGTTAATTATGAAACCATAAGTATGCCCTAGTATAATGCTACATTAAAACATGTTTTACATATCCATCTAAGCACTTAAATCTAGTCATGGATATATACCCATGCGCATGTCTTGCTCTAAACTTATCACATAAAATGACTATTGTAATCACATGAAATCATGGTTTTGTAGTTGTAGTGGTCGAATGGGATAAGGGACATGTAAACCACAATAGAATCTGTTTTGATTTATAACTCGACAAATAGAAAAGTAGTAAAAGGGTAAAATGGGTAAACGTGTTATATTTGCAATTTAGACCCTACACTTTATAATATTTATACTATAGACCCTAGACTTGTATAATTTGGCATAAGTTATCCTTAAAATATAATAATCATTTAACCTATTGTGTCTTTAAAATGCATCTTAAATGGCTAAACTTACTAAATCTGAAAACTTGCTAATTATGGAAACACGCCAAAAATAGAAAGTTACCAAAATAGAAAGTGACCTTAAATGGAAAGTTACTAAAAGTGGAGACCGCTAAAAAGGAAAGGCGACTAAAATGAGTGTCGATCTTAATAAGCGTTATCTAATTCATAGGTTCCGGACGGCTGGATTGATTCATCGTGTGACCTTACTTTCCTATTTTGCTTGCTTGATTGAGTCTGGATATTCTATCCCTTTTCGGAGGGATTTCTCGACTTTTCGATCCTTGACTTTACTTCACTTATGATATCCCTTTGCTATGATTTCCTTATAATATGATCCTTTTGATATGATTCCGACTTAATCCTTTGATATGATTCTATTCGCTATGATATTAGTTGTTATGATTATGAACCATCTAATTATGAACCTCTGATTATGAACCATCTTATATGAACCTTTGCTATGAACTTTGATATGAACCCTTATGATATGATATGATTATGCTTTGACCCTTCAGTTTGATACCCGAGCCAAATATGTATTCCTAGTCATGAAGGTAACATGACCATGTCATTGATGCACCAATGGCATGACTCCAGTGTGTACGAGTGATGATACACACCGTCCCCATTATGATATGATTATGAGCTCACTATATGTATATGATTTTGGCCACTATGATATGTTCGGGCGTATGGATGCATCCTAGATATGATATGTTTTGAGGATTTGATCGTCGTTTCTTTATATGGTGAATGATGTGGGTGTGCAATCTGCGTCTTCACATTCGGGAGCTAGCTACTCCATTTGTTCTTGAGGTCTCCTCCTATTATGTATGGTATTCGAGGTCACCCTCCGAATACAATGGCTACTTGTGATATAATATGATATGATATGTTTAGGGCTCGGGTAGATTTCGATAACCCTTACACTTTTGATAAACCTATATTGTACCTTAGTATTCCCCAACGCACCATAATACGTATTACTTGTTCATTACTCAATACCCTCATATGATTTACTTGTACCAAGATATAGATACTCCATTACATTGATCTATCGACTTTCATTCCGTTACTTGGACTATGGTTCCATTCACGTGTCGGGTTATTATATGTCATTGGATTAATTATGATATTCATGTTTATCGACTACCGATTACTCGTATGATATGTATGTATGCGATATAAGATTTACTGTTGCCATCGATGATATGCTATCTTCTTGTTATGTGATCCTTTGATTTGTCAGTAACCGTGCTTATGTGAAATCGATTGTTGATCTGTTTATCTTTTGTACCTCGTTTGATTAATCTCGTGGACTATGACTATCCGTGGTGTCCTTATCTCGCTTGTTGTTGACTGCCATGTTTGCATTTACATTTATGCTACGGTTTGATTGGGTAAATGGTTCAACTTATGAAGTCTAGCTTGTTAACTTGTTTAATTGCCCTGCTATGTATTTAATTCATTTAATTATAGTGTTCATACTATATTCCTACTTGTTATGTGTTGACTGCTGTTAGTACTTCCGTTGTTATGATACTGATTATGTCTTCAACTAAGGGTTTTGACCTATGTGAATTGCCATGCTCACTTATTAATTAATTGCTTCCGCTTGCTGTAGATATCTGTTTGGCTTGTATGTCTTCCGATTTCTGAATTGATTGTATGACATATATGTTGTGTGAATCGGCCTTTGCTATGTTTGCTTATGTTTGAGTTCTTGTATGTACGGTTCGTATGTGCTTGTTTATATGTCATCGATGCTTTGCTTTGCTTCGTTCTCCTTGTTATCATTCGTTTTGGATATCTGTATAATTGTGTTCTGCGGGATCCTCATTGACTCATTGTTCTCATTTATTTGTGACTTTATCATCCGTTTCCTTTGTTCATTTTGCATTTGATTCTATTTAGCTTTCGTTTTGTTATATCATTCCTTTGGGCTTTTTAAGCTCGACGCATTTCTTTTCTGCGGCGGTGTTAGGTTGAAGATGGGCTTTGATGGGTGAGAGTTGGATTATCCGAGTGGACTAACCCTAGTTACCTTATTATTTGGACTTATTTTGGCGGGCTTTTGTTTTGAGATTTCATTTTATCTTAGACATTTTGGGTTTTGTAATTTTCCTTGTAAATCATTGTTTAAATGACTTGATACTTTATTCTTAAGACTTCCGCTTTTAATTGTATGTTCTGATATGACACCAGAATGTGACACTTCTACCCTTGTCGGGTTGGGGTGTTACAAGGAATGCGAAGAATTTGAGCAAAGGTGTTGAGAGGAAGAAGGATTTTTCGTGTATTGATGATGAAAGCGATTGAAATGCTATCATTGGCGTTTCGAATGATTCTAATGCTTTTATAAAACTCAAAGATGAAGACCGGACAAATTTGTTCATCAATGTCAAGAAGACAATCAAAATTGATTGCCGAGAAGACTTGACGAATGTCGGTATCCTCAAAGAAACATTCCTTGATTACACGACCTTCGTGGATAAGTCGTTTTTTGAGTTTTTTGAAGACCTTGCGGTCGGTTTTTGAGAATTCCTCATTACGATAATAATGAGTAAGGTAATGGACGGTATCATGATGATCTTGTTGAGTGGCTTTAGGCATGGTTGGTCCTAAAAACACAAATTTTTCAATTAGGTAAGATTAGTTGAGATGGGTTTATGGTTTTGATTTGTATTAACAATGTTGTGAACACAATATGAACTTAGTTATGTTAAAGCCCCTTTTCATGATTAATTTTGAAAACCTAATTAAACTAATTGATTAGAGATTTGTGAAACCATAAACCCTAGAATTAGGATGGTGAAAATTAGAACAAGTTAATGTAATTACTTACAATGGTGTTCTAGGAAGGAACACTTAAGAGTATGGAATCCAATAAGGATGAAATCAGTGGTTTGGTCGTTTTTGTGTTATGTGAGTAGAAAAAAAATCAGTGGTGATCACGGTTCCCCCGGATTCCTTGTATTTGGGATCCGACTAGTACAACTAGAGGGATCCGGCTACTGTGGACAGAAAAAGGGTTGTTTGGCATTATTTTTGTATTAGGCTTATAAACTGGCCAAAAAAATAGTTTGGAGGTATTAGATGAAGATTGTTTTCGGATGACGGGTTTTGAAGAATCACATATCGAGGGTTCATATGTGACGACGGCATTAGTTTTGTGAATCAAAAGAATACTATTCACGATGATGAATAAGGCGGAAAAGTGGCGAAGAGACTTCTAACGATGCTAGTAATTATTAAACAAAGAGAACTATGAAATAAATTAAACTCATGTAACCTATCTAATGAAAAGTAAGACATACCTCTATGCTTCTTGGTTTGGCATAATACCAAAGATACTTCATGAGCTTTTAAAGTAATCCTTTGTAGTTGGTGTACGTAAGTTGTGATTACTTTTTAGATCCTTCCTTGAATGTTGACTTCATTATTCTTAGAATAGAGATGAAGATTTTGGAGAGATTCTAGCATGAAGATTTCTTGAAAACAAATATTGTTAGAATGATCTATCAATGTCCAACAAAATGATTTAAAAGAAAATATGACCTAAAAAAATCATTCTTTGTAGTTTTCAAACATACACGGATCGTATCAAGTCTTTAAAGTACAACATACTTTAAGAAACTTGGTAACGAAGCTCTTATGCCAATTGTGGAAAACTAGAAGTGGGGGTTGAATAGTTTTACCAATTTAAAACTTCCTTTTAAATATTTAGATCGACTTATGTCAATCTATTTGGTTGTTTATGTTGGGCGTTGATAGATAGATATATAAGCGTGTAATGAAAGATAAAGTAAGAAGCACATCACCACGACACAAGTATTTATAGTGGTTGGCTACAAGGACACCTTCCTTGCCCTACTCCACTCCACGAGTCACCTACTCGAGTTAGTAAACACTACACCAATCTCCTTATGGCGGAGAAGCCTTCATAGCGTCGCTTAACCTTTTTCCGGTACAAAGCTAAATACCGAGTTCCTTCACACCAAGGCGAACCACACCTAACACAACGTCGCCTACCCTTTATCACGGTGCTAGGCTAACCACAGGTTCTTTCACACCAAGGAGAACTAATCCTATCACAACGTCGCCTACCCTTTATTAGGTACTAGGCTAAGCACCTAGTTCCATTACTATGGAGGAACTACTACCCTTCACAACATAACACCTAATGTCAAGGAGATCCATTCCTTGTTACAACACCATCAAGGATATCACCATCCTTGAAAATAAACAAATACTTATATGTATAACGATGCACCTCATCGATTATACGACCTAGGCATTCTTTCTAAATGCCACTTGATTTGATCTTTAGGCATCCTTCACTAATGCCTTTGACACAAGGCTTGGCACCTTTCACTAATGCCTTCGTCTTGACACCTTTAGCATTCTTCACTAATGCTTTGACACGGACGATAAGCACCTTTCACTAATGCCTTCGTCTTGACACTTTCGGCATCCTTCACTAATGCCTTTAACCCAACATCTACGGAGGAAGAAAGAACTATCAACAAGAGAACCTTAGTTGTCTTGATGATGATGAAGCATGGCAACTCATGGACTTGAGCTTGCTCGTCTTCAAGAAGTGGTTATCTAGCCTTTAAGAGGAACCTAGAGAATCACACAAAACAAAAGACAAACTACATAGATCACTTGGATCGAGGTTAGAGGATATAATACTTGGGGAAGTATGTGTGTGAAGTGATGAGTAGAAAGGAAAAATGGCTCTCTATTTATAGAGAAATTTTCTCTTGTTCCCGGATCTCACGGATCCCTCCCACAAGGGATCTGGCTAGCACAAAGCTAGGGATCCGTGGGACGCTCCTCTTTGCCCATGTGTATTTTTGGTTATGGGTCATGGGTCATGGGTTATGGGTTGATCCATGGTTTTCTTTCTAGATACAATGTATCTCAAGGATACAATGAACTTGGTTAAGTGGTATATATATAAAACCATGGGTTATGGGTCAATACCATTTGCTAGTTTTTACACATTTAGTATATACTTGTTTTTACCCATTCTAGTATATACTTGTTTTTACCCATTTTAGTATACTTAGTTTAAGTATATGTTAACCCAATATGTAAACACTAGTTGTTGTACATATGTATCTAAATCATAAAATCACTTATACTTGTTTTAGTGTTTTATGTGAAAACGAAAGTGTGTTAGGAAACTATTGACTCAAACTATTTACGTATTCTATTTGTTTCGTTAAAATGATTTTACGTTTGTTATCGACAAAGCGTTAGAAGATCATAAAATATAAATAAACGTTTTACGGTTTATTTGTATTAACACATTTATTTACCTTTATTACGAGTACTACACGCTATGTATCGAGAATCTTGTAGTTGAGATTCACTCACGATGGTGAGTTCATTCGGTTGCCCAAATTAACTTACGGCGTGGGCGCAACCTTGTGCAAATGTTTAGTAAGTCCACAAGGATGAACTTTAATCAAATGCTTGACTTTTGGCCAACAAGTTAGAGTGTGAGATTCGGGCTTTGTATTTATGTAGGCCACTATTTGCTCTTTCAATTGGTTTGTGGTTGTTGAATGTGATAATGACATTAAAGGATGTTTGAACTTGCCGAGGAATGTGGGTTGATCGGCTTGTACATTGCACATGCACCTGATAACTTAGCATGTTTCTATTATGATAACCTAATTGTGGATCTTCTTGATGAGCCAACGCGTGCCAGGATAGCAATACATGATAAACTTGTGGAGCTTGCTACTTCTAAGAAGCCCTCCGTTCCAAACTAGAAGTCAAGGAATTGAATGTCAAGGAAAGAATCTCTTCATGGATTTTTTGGCTCGCGAAATTGTTGATCTGACATTGGGTTCGATGACGATGAATTGTACTATGGGGTATTTCTTGGAGTGCATATCTATGGATGTTGGGGCTTCTTCTTCCGTTAAGGGCGATTACGGTCATAAGGTCTCTAGAAAACCTTATGCAAGGAGGCTTGCTTTCAAACACCAAGATCGGACTACGAAGTTCAAGATGTCAAGGAATTTAAAGGCTCTAACAAGAGACCGCCGTCGAGGAGGTGCGGGATTAAAAGCAACTTGGTTTTAAGGGCGGAAGGTTGGAGTGTAGGTATTTTTATGCAACATGCTCATCTTTGCCGATAACATTTAGAAGCGGGGTGTTAACATAACTTAAAACTCAAAATAGTTTGTCTAGTTTAGCCTTTTTGTAAGCGGCGTTATGTAATTGTTAAACATTTTTTGTTGGTGCTTCTTATGATTACCAAAAAAATGTTCAACAATTATAAAATTAACTTTATCTTGACGTTTTGTGTAACCATACGCTTTGGGGTTATCGTAGTATGCACTGTTTTTGATCTCGTTCGGTGTCCATTTACATATCATGTATGAATGCTTTATAGTATGATGTGTATCATGGCAACCTTGATGGGGCATCTCTGTTTTAGGATAGCAACCCTATAGGGCAACTTCATTTTTATTTTTTATTTAGACAACTAAACAAAGTAGAAACTTATCATATAGGGCAACTTCATTTTATTGGGGGACTGTAGATAAAATTTTTTTTCCTTTCAATAGTCAGCATTTTTTGGTGGGTGTACACGTGTTCAACTATGTTTTGGGCACGTGCATGGTAATTTACTAAAATTAAATAAATAAATAAATAAAAACACTAAAAATTGTATTTGACAGTTTTGCGACTTGATTATACATTTTGCATCTTGTCTATCTAGTGTTTGGATTTACCCATTTTTTGCTAACTAAATAAGTGCTTGCATTGGCATAACATAACAAATACAAAATACAATTTAGTCTACATATATTATGAAATACAACATATAACGAGAATAGGTCATGGCTCACTTGTTCAATGACGAGCATGTCATTACCTAGGTGTATCAATTGCGACTTGTTCAATTGCTCGGTCATTTTAGGTGGTTCACTTGTTATTCGACTTGCAAGTGGTTGGGTTTCTTCATCACTAAGGTCTTTGGGTTACGTACACATAGAATCATGAATTTCATCAATTGTTGATGTAGTCTCACTTCTACCTCGATACTCACTAAACCACCGCTAGCCCCATCACACCATCACACCTTCACCTCTGACTGCTGAGTTGTTTTTCCCTGCTAACATGTACACCACCAAGTTTATATGCATCAACCCACAAAAGTATTGTTGTTGCTTCAGTAAAAATTCATTGGACAACAATACCACATGATTTCTCTATTCGATTGCACGCCTTGCATCTAAGGTCAATCATACTTGTTTTCTCTTTCCATCCTACAACCAATGCATACCATTTTCTCAACCGGTTTCGATGTTATATGAAAAGAATAGCATTCACGGTTTATATAAGGCGTCTACTAGCATAACCATCTGTATTTTCCTCTTCATTTATTACACTTGAATGGTGTGCCATACTAGTTGGTAGGAGAATTTATTGAAGAGTAACACACATTGTTTCTAAAATATTCAATTACCTTGTGACTAGTCAAATTAAAGGTCGACCAACATTGTTATAGCGGGTAACCTTAGAAAACATGTAGTAACAACATGTTTATATTATTTGGTCTCGGCACTAGCAGTACTAACATGTAATACATTTTAAGTCTTAATTCGAAACCTTAGACAACATGTAGTGACAACACGTTTATATGATAAATTGTCTTGACACTAGCAGTTCTAACTTTAACTAGCGGTTTTAGTCGTTAGTGTGACGGTAGTAAGATACATGAGGGACCTAGAATGACAAACACTTAAACCTTTTATACCCCACACATCGGTTTATGGTCCCAGTAGAGCGTAAGCAATGAGCGTTCATTGAACATTTCATGAACCGTTCGGTAAAAGTTCGTTTATTTATTAAATGAGCGAACATGAACAATATTTTCGATCGTTTAGTTAAATAAGCGAACATGAAAAAAGTCACGTCCGTTTATTTATGTCCGTGAGCGTCCGATTATGCGTTCGTTAACGTTCGTTTATGTTCATTTATTTATTTATGTTTGTATATCATATTTTTAATTGTATAATTTTAAAATTAGTTTGTCTAAACAAAAACACTTATAAACAATATTAGATGCATAATTTAATAAAGTTTATGTTTGTTTGTATGTGTTTATTTATGTTTGATCGTTTATGTCCGTTTAGCGTTCGTTTAGTGTCTTAATGAACAAACATAAACGAACATGAACAACTCATTTTCTTAATAAACGAACATGAACAAGAAATTTCGTCCGTTTAAGCGTTCGTGTTCGTTTATTTGTCCGGTTAAAGTTAAATGAACGAACATGAACAAGGCTCCGTTCGTGTTCGTCCGGTTCGTTTACAGGCCTAGTCCCAAGTCCCAACAATCAACATCCCCACATTCCTTGTTATACACTAGGTCACTTTCAGCGAAGAATCCAAATAAAAATATATTGCTGTCCTTTTCGTCTATTTTTATAAACAAATCCAGGTTTGTTGTACTCTCTCGTATGTACTTTGTTACCGTATTTGTTCATATATTTATACATGAATATAAATAACTGTGCACTTTTATATTTTATATTCTATTAGTAAATTTTTTATTTAATTCAAAGTTATTTAAATTGTTATTAGGGTTTATGTTTTATAGGTATGCTCATTATACCCCCTTTAACTCTAGTGGTTCATTCTAATTGTTAGGGTTTATGTTTTATATGACATGTCGGAAACCAACGACATGATGTTTTTGTGTCGTTTACTTGATACACTTTGTTTGAAGCGTTACATTCCCATATGCATATTTTAATAATGAGATTTACTTGCATTAACCGGTAAGCAGGTCCACAATAATAATTGCTCAAGCAGTTTATTCTTGAAACAATGGAGGCGGTATTCTTCGGAATAGATCATGAGATCTGAGCACAATTAAAGGTGACCATAATATAATTATTTAACATAAACCATGGCTTTTATTTATTCAAATATTTTACATCCATTTGCCAAAGCCTAGACCCGCATTTCTAGCAATGATCAAACTAAAATTCAACACAAGATACATGACTAGAAATAGAAATACCAACATAAACAAGACATCGTCACCGCTAAGACAACAATTAACGAATCGGTACACCATGCCTTTCGACTTCTCTATGAATGACGAGCTCCTAGGCTCGCTTATGCTTCTTCATTACATTGACCAATATCATTGCAACTTACAGCCGGATCTTGGTTTGCGGCTTGGTTAATTAAAATACTTTCCACACAAGATTCAAATGGGTATAAAAGCTCCAACTCTCCAATAACATAATCCCTTTCGACCACACATGCCCGATTTCTTGAGCCTTCTTCATCGACTCGCTTCATCCAC
Source organism: Chrysanthemum lavandulifolium (assembly GCA_022545495.1). Taxonomy (NCBI): domain Eukaryota; kingdom Viridiplantae; phylum Streptophyta; class Magnoliopsida; order Asterales; family Asteraceae; genus Chrysanthemum; species Chrysanthemum lavandulifolium. Next base: position 196,054,221 of record CM040243.1, on the reverse strand, counting down.
CATGACAATGATACATCCCTTGACGAACAATCATCATATCTCTAACAAAACTAGATCTGCAACACCAAACAAGTTCTTCCGCAGAATGGCATAGGTGTAGTCATCCTTTTTCGTTTTGTTTTGTATGTTTTATTTTTCCCCTTTGATTGCTATGTGTGTGTTTTAAATAGAAGGTTTAGTTTAAGTTATAATATAATTAGTGTTGTGTCGGTGTACAAAAGCGATCGTCCGTTGAGTTGACAACCACCTAGCATTTTGTCTACCACAAGTAGCATTAAATGACCAACCTTTCACATACACGCCTTTTCATTTTCCGCTTTTTATTATTACATATCTGCGGTTTACTACTATTAAGATTAAAGCGAAATGACGTCAAACAAATTACGTGTATATATATGAAACCGAGGAGGACAAAAAAATATATTAAATTACAAAAATAAATTACAAATAATAATAAAATAAAATAAGATAAAGCTGAAGCGTAAAATTCTTTGGATTTACCTTCACTTTTTATGGATACTTATTCATATTCTATGCTTACTTACTTGCAATATGTAACTTTTTTTTGTTTTTTTTTTGTTTTTTTTTTATTTCTTTTCTTTTTTCTTGCACTTTGCAGGTTTGATTTTTTTTAGGGCATAACAATACAAGAAGAGGGAACTTGGCATAAATTTATTCCAAACGTTAACACATTAAAAAATAATTCGCTAGGTATATTGTATGTTTGATTTACCCAAATGTGTATTGTATTTTTTTTTACTCAAATAAATTTGTCAAGTTTTATAACTACAGTAAAACCTCTATAAATTAATACTCGATAAATTAATAACCTCGATAAAATTAATAATTTGTCCGGTCCCAACTTGGGACCAGTACAAATTTGGACCCCAATCGATAAAATAATAAGATAATAATTTTTTTGAAACCCCAATGTATATATATTAGTCCCAACGAAACTATAAATTAATAATTACTAAAAATTTCATATATATGTATATATATGTGTGTGTGTGAGAGAAAGATACACTTCAAAATCCTAAGATTATTTAGTAAAAAATGAATCCATAGTCACTTGTTTTTTGTTAAACTTCAAATCTATATTGAGTTTACTTTAAAATATCCTTATTGCACTAAAGAGTTGGTGTGTTGTCTTCTCGTATTGCAACAAAAAGTGTTAATTTTATTTTCATAAAGTGTGAATGTTAATTCATAAAATGTTAATTGGAACTTGTTTTCAACTTTATTCCGTCTCTAATGAGTATACATTGTAACTAGCTAGTATATTAGACTTGAAAATTTAATGGTCATACTTAAAACCTCTTTAAATTAATAAATTATTAATTTATCGATATAATAATATCTCGCTAAATTAATAAAATATCCTGGTCCCAACACTATTAATTTATAGAGGTTTTACTGTAGTTGGCCAGTTTACATGAATACACGTGTGACTAATAAAATATGACTGAATGCAAATTATATCCACTCAATCCCCACCCCTTTTTTGCATACATCACAACTGGACTAAAAATACTATCGTAGTTGCCATGAGTACATTATTTAGTTGCCCAAAGTACCATTTGCTAGCTATGCACTAGCAAAGTCGTCATAAAATAGTTTAAACAAATAGAAAGTTGTAAATTAAATCGGTGAAACCCTGACCCTTGTTGCATACATCACCACTTGACTAAAAGTACTACTACGTAAACTAGTTGCCATGAGTACACTATTTAGTTGCCCAAAGTACCATTTGCTAGGTATGCACTAGCAAACTAGTCATAAAATAGTTTAAAAAATAGAAAGATGTAAATTAAATCCGACCAAACACCCCCCTTGTTGCATACATCACCACTTGACTAAAAGTACTACTATTTAAACTAGTTGTCATGAGTACACAATTTAGTTGCTCAAAGTATAGTTGCCATGAGTACACAATTTAGGTGCCCAGTACCATTTGCTAGCTATGCACTAGCAAACTCGTCATAAAAATATTTGAAAAAATAGGAAGATACTATAAAAAATTGTGGGTGGGTACTTATTTGGTGTGATCCACTTGTCCATTGGAAGCAGACAATTGTCATAACTAGTTTGTCGAAATTTCGTGTCTATATATGACGCTATGTAACAAAAAGCAGTTTTGGTATCTCTATTAGTGATAGTATTAGAAAAGAAAACATAACGATGTCTGGCATGGTTTTATGTGATGAATTACCAATGTTTGGTGGCTCAAAGTTATTAAAAGATATTACGATCGCGTACTACGAGAGGTGAATTGGAAGTTGCTTTACGTGATGAAGCGGATCATAAGAGGAATCTTTGTTGAAATTAGGGGTCGTATCAACCGTAGACAACAAATGATAGCGAAGTGGAGCTTTTATGCGGTTCGGATTGTTGGTTGCCAACTATTAATCACACGTTAAGGATGCAAAATGAGGATTTGGTGAGAGTTCCAAACTTGTATTCTTGGTTTAGAAAACATGGCCGTGTTAAAGAGTGAATGGTTTAATTGAAAAGTTGGAGTCAATGGAGATTTGATGTGCTTTGTATTAATTACATGGAAGTTCTTGCCTTTTGTTTATTAAGGGATCGTTGTTACATTTTGGAGTCACTTATCTCATCTTTGTATAGTCTGTATGTCATGTTAACCTATGGATGTGATCCCTTTTGTGTTACTAGTATATATTTGTTTGCGTAGTTATTCAAAGCGTGTGCGAGATAGTAAGTCACTTTACAAAATAAAACATTTACTAATAAAGTAGTAATATGAAGATGAAATTTTATTTAGTTAAAAAAAAGTCATAGTCTTGGTGGGTAACTTGTTTGGGGAATGCAAGCCAATGAGAGCGATTAATAATGGTAGTAAAATTTTTGTGTCTCGATAATAGAATATGATGGCGTGTTGAGTTACATGCTTATTTATGTGTTAGAATAATAAGTTAATAACCCTTATTATATCATTAAAAAATACAAAAAAAAAAAATAAAAAAAAAAAAAAAAAAAACATAATTTTAACGACGATTGGGGATATATCGCCAAAAATTAGTAACAAGCTGCTACAAGTGTTAAAAAGTAAGTTTTAGTACAAATTAATTTGGATTGAATTGAAACAAACTCGATTAAGAGTTACAAGCTACTGCCATGAAAGGAGGCTAAAGGTTTTGAACAAATTCTTAAGTGCATTCATCGTAAATCCCCAACCCTTTGCTAACGTCGATCTAACCCTTTGCTAACGTCGTTGTACCCACTCCTAGTGTCGCAAAACCATCGCTAGTTTCCTCGCAAAAATCAAATTTGTTTGTGTTTACGTAATCATTTATATTCAAATACCAAAAGGAGAGAAAATGCATGTAAAGATTCGGTTCCTTCCCAAGTAGTTTTATGTCAAATATAGAAACAATGTGTAGGAGCCTAGGCACGTGCCAACCCACAAGCAGTTAATGAAAATTAATGATAACGCGTGCCACGACAGTAAAATCCTCGCTATAAATCGCGAGGTAAATCAAGGAAAGTCCGAAAAAGCAAAAAGGAACCATTCCTTCACCTACAAAATATTTCCACCGCAAATCGGAAACGGAATATTTTAAAAACCAAAGTAGTTGAAGATGTTATTCGGGAAAAGATACGGATGGTACACGTACAAAAAGAATACATCTGACGTCAACAACAAATCGGCCCACGCGACCGTTTCAAAAAGCCCATACATAGCCTAAACCTTTACCCCCAAAAAAAATCGCAAAGGCGATCTTGTGGCAAGCCGAAACATGTTCTAAAATGACTACTAATAACGAGTTAGTTGTTCTAAAATGACGACTAATAACCGATCTCATGAACATCCATCACACCTTCACCCAAAACCCATGTCCATTCGAGTTGTGGTAGTCGCCGGGACCATATGCATACCAAAGGTGGGAGTTTAAACCTAGCAGACTCTCATTAGCAATATGGGATCTTGAAAGTGCAGACATTTCCTTCGTAACATCGGCGTTCGAGAGCGGAAGAAGGAAATAAATCATGGGAATTGGGTCATGGGAGTGACAAAATATGTTCGACAGATGGGTCCCGTAGGAAAGGGCGACAAAAGGAAGTTAGGGGCAACTAAATACGTAAACCAGCCCCTAACTAACAAGAAACTTCCCTAAGAAAGTTAGACAAGCGAGGATGAAAGCTATGCCTTCTTCCTCTGTTGGTGCTGACCAACCCCATTCAGTGTCGTCTACTAATTGAGCATATCGGTTGGATAGACCGGGTCTAAGGAAAAATGACCCGACTTGCGGGCCGGGATAAAATAAAACCTTCGCGGGTTGGGAAGCTACATTACCAAAAGCCCTTCCGTAACGCCGCAGAGGGCGTATTTAGATGGAAACCCCGAAAGGCCCATTGAAGTTGAAAGGCCTATCTAATTCCTCGGGAATCCATGGGTTGAATACGTCGGGGCCACGAGGAAGCAAGCCACCGGAACTCCTTCAAGAAAAGGCTAAAGGCATGAGACCCGAACAGGAAAAGCCACCGGAACGCCGTGAAAAGAAGAGTGTGACAATACACAAACCCGGTGGCGATAAAAGTCGCGTACCCTTTGCTAATGTACTTGTCAACGCTAGTATGATTGTGGGATGAATATGTAATATTCTAGAATGTCTTGATAGGATGTTTTGTATTAGATAAGTATTGTAAGTATATTTATCTTATGCGATTTTAGTGTATTTTGTAAAGGACTTCTTGTCCTATTAAAGGAGGTCCTAGGTTTGAGTTATATATAAGTTTTGGTGATATCTAGAGTCGATACACTTCAAGGTTATAAACGCAATACTATTGAGTATTAGTGTATTAACAACATATCGAGGTGTTTAGTGAGAATAACTGTTCGTTAATTATTATTCTTCTTAGGGAGTACTAGGTTGTGTTCGTTTAGTCACCTTCTATAGTAGATCCTTCGCTAAACTGGGATTTAAAACAGATTTTTATGTTAATGGACGAAACAATTTTAAAGACCATCACTCATTCAAAAACATCAACATCTTCACTTGGATTATTTTTTAAAGAACATCTTCACAACGGCATCAGGTGTGTAGAGTGACATTCGTTTGAGTGGATTATTTTGAGCTTTATCGACGTTTGTAAACATAAAAAAATGCTACTCGCTTTTATGCTCGATTACTTAAATTAAGTTACAAGCGCTAGTTGTTTTTACTCTTGCTTTTGTGGGGTGAGCGAGGACGATCGTTTACCATCGCTTGTAGTAAACTTACAAGCGCTAGTTAATTTGTACTAGTGTTGAATGTTAAACCTCTATTTTTGGAAGTGTGCATTGTCTCAAGTTGGTAGTTATTAGTAGGTTGTAGAATACGAAATGTACGTCTAGAAGGAGTCGTGGGTTTATAAAAGTAGTCCAGTATAGAAAACAAGTTGCCTAAGAACAAAATTAGGTTGCCAAAATTAATTTAGGTAACAAGCGCTTGTTGCCCAGTTAAAAAAATTGATAATGGGATAACGGAAGAGATGAAATAGTAAATCGTTGACATACAACGTTTGATCTGAACAACCAACTACATATTACGATTACTACATGGTTATAACTTTAATTGTTACATATTATACAACCACTTGATTGATAACATTCATCGACTATGAAAAATCTAAGCAGGTCCAATGCTTCCTTCCCACACGCAGACAGTACTAAAACCACAAACCTTCATTCCCATTTTGCATGATCCGTAACTTTGCTTGAAAAAACACATTGAAAATGGCATTGATATATCATTAACCAAATCAAGTGATAATGTTTAAAAGGAACATGAATAGAATGGTAAGTTATAAATAAAACATACTATAGGCAAGACTGATCAGTATGATTTAACAAAGAAGAGATTCTTTGTATGGGGCGATGTAGAAAGATCCGGTATCTCCTAAAATTCCCATCTTGACAAATAATTCAAGTTCTTTGTTATGCAGGGAATAGCGAGTGACCCAAATGGTTGCGGTGTATGCTTCCACTATTGGAGCACGATCCTTTGTAAACCCAAGCAAATGAGCAGATAATAGGGTGGGGATGGCAAAGAGGCTTCTAAATGATCTTATGGCAAAACCATTCACGTCCAACACCCATCCACAAAACAATGGCATATCTTCATCAATGATCATACGAAATCACTAGAGATTCCAATATCGAAAACATAGAATGGGCGGGAGTTCATTTTTAAAATCTGTGGAAGGTCTATAACTTTAAATTTGTTGGTTACCAAATCAAGCGAAATCAACATATAAATCTTGTATGTAACACCGTCCTCATTAGTTAACTTTTCACTCCCGGTCCAATAGATAAAATGACCTACAAGCGCACGACTTTGGCGTATCAATTTGATAGTTTCACGAGGGGTGGAAATTTTCAAGGCATGTCCACCTTAACGAGTTGAAAGAAAAAGCGAGATACATACCGAAACCACTTTGGAAAGCAGGATAGGAGACCTTCACGATCGTCGGGTCAAGAGTGTCCGGACGGACGGACAAAACCAAAACAAATCTTTTACATTCAATTTGATGCGTGTAAAAGCGGGACATGTCTTGCAAGTGATTTTTGGATTGTCGGGTTCCAAATAATGAGACATTAGATTAGAGCCATAAACAAAACACGAAAGACCATGAGAATTGTCAACTACAATCATAGATGAAAGCATTAAATCATGCGGCAATCCGAGCGGTCATTTGTTCATTAAAGCTAACATAAAACCTTTGTGACCACGATCAAATGTTAGCGTAAAAACACTCATCGTTCGACGAACACCGTAATTAGAGATGAAAAACCACAATCTATACTAGCCTTTCATAACTTGCAAACACTACGTGGTGGAGTATAGACTTAGGAGGTAACTGCGAATGATATCGATTGAACATCCGGTGGGATATAGTCGGACATTTTGTTAAACAAAAGCGAGAAAGATTGGGATAAAGATATGAAGTGAATAGACCAAAAGAAGAAAGAAAGATGTTGTTAAACAAATTAAAAAGATTTGTATTGAAGGAAGAGATTGGCAAAAGAATACATTTAAGGACATGTCTTAGTAATGTACTATAGAACAACAAATATTAAATTCTACTAGTATATACCAAATAAATTAATAAAGTATACATAACCCATAATATATAGAAGTGGTTTGCAAAGCATAGGCTTTTTGTATATGTGCGCGGGTATTAACTAAAGAAATGCGTTGAGTTAAAAAATATTATAATAATTGACTAATATATAATAGAAGTAAAAATACCTACGATATCGTTGAAAGAAAAATACTTCACATGTCAACATTAGACAATAATTATGGGACAAACGGACATTAAGGATAGTACCTTGAAAGACCGCTATCAAATTATGTATTCAACCTTGTGCTTCCAGTATTCAAGCATCCTTTCACGGTAAGCTAAAAGTTGTTTGAAGAGTCGTCTACTTCGAGGTGGTTAGGGAGCAATCTGTACAAAATAATGCACACCCATACTCCATGATCACCATACAACTCCGATTGTTTTGGTACTTTTGGACACTTGTATGTGATTTTATAATCCCGGTGATATGCCCTTACTATGCAATACCCAGGCGTTTGTTAGAGTACGATTTAATTGTGTTTGTAACTTTCTCTTGGAACCTCGCAACCACCGTTCACCTCACGAGGTGACCCAGAGAGTCATAAATGTAAACAACTCCGGTCACGGATATGGAGCTCACAGTACCAGGTGTTTTGTATTTTCATTCATGGGAAAATACACGATATATAAAACAAATCGAGGATATTATGTTGTTTATAACGATGAGGTGGTATATGTCTGGTGAGAGTGCGCAAAATGACCTTTGCAACATCTCGCCAAGCCACGGGGTATGTTGTGCCATCGAATAAGTGGTAGGCATGTTGCCACCTAGGATTTGATTGCAAAAGTACACCCCGCCAAGGCGATCTGCATCGGTGGTCTAAACAACCACATCAATTCAACCCATGCATCCAAGTGTTGCGGACGGAAAAAGCAAATCAAAGCGTAAACATTCATTTCATAAGTCTAAAGCGAAATAATAAACAAGTGCGATGAGACCGGCTAGGCATCGGGTTTACTCACTAACTCATTAAGCCACCTTGTGGTGCGATCTTCAACACATGCCAAGGCTACCCAAAATCCCTATAACCAATAACACTTGCGAGCCCCAAGGAAACCTATAAAGTAATGGTTCTTTAAGCTTCAAATACTTGCGAATGTAATCGAGAGCAGTAACCTTCTTCTTGTTGCATTTCGGTGTCGTAAAGTTCTAAAAATAAATATATTCAATAACATACACACAATGATAATGATGTTATTAGATTAACAAAGCAGAACCTACCTCTACAAGCGGTTCAATTGTGGGCGAATAGAATAGACTAAGCGGACACGTTACGGGGTTTCCGGATGTTTCCAAAACATAGTTGAAAGATAAGTAGAAAAAAATATTCATTTCATTTACAATTTGATAAGGTGATGTACATCTAAAGCGGCGGGATAATGACCTCGTTAATGACACCTGCGATCTTGTAACACGGCGGCAAGGAGTAGCGATGTTTTGATACCCCATTTTCGAATTGATGAGACCCAAACAACGTCGCGTAAGTTTGTACGGTCGCCTTCTTTTACCGAGGTTGTCGTTCAATTTTACTCTCATCTTTTGTTCGTATTCATATCGGAGAAAAGATCTTCCAACAGAGGTTTGTCATTAGGACCTACCACATTTGCAAATGACACTTTCTTGGGTTTAACACGAGATTCGAGGGCTTGACGTCTTTCTTTGTTGGTGTATCTTCTAGGCTAACCACGGCAATATCTTCTAGGCTAACCACAGTGAGTTGTTGTCTTTAAAGCGACATTTGAGAATATAGTATGTTACAAAACGGCACATTAAACTATTTTATTTATCGTGATGTTTTCTTGAGAATGTAGATACCTCATGAGCTTTGTTGGTGGGTATTCCTACTTACATGCACACAATCAATATTGCTAACGGGTTCGGGTTGGCAAGCCAATTGTTTCGAACCACATCTTGTCATTAGTTATCACAATCCATTGCATCTAGAAATTATCACGAAACCTTTTCATCGTTTATGTAAGGCGACCAATCATTACCACAATCGGTTCTCTTGAATTTTAAATATATATACATAAGTAGGGACGTATGCTATAGTTGATATTTAAGCGTAAGCGAAATATAACGTACAATAATGGGGTCATAGGGTATTTTATTTTCCTCTTTAGGTGCAACTGGTGGAAGTTGAGTACTACTTTCACCTCCATATTCCATAACGGGACATTTTGGGTCATGGCACAAGCTTCAACAAGCATACCAAGGTTACATGGTTGCGTTTCTTTAACCCATCATCATCATCACGAACAACCATTGCATGGTCCGCATGGACAACCTTATCCCGTTAGGACCTACAATATGAGACGGCGTGGCTGTATCGACCAATGTTTGATATAAGTGTGGACACGAGCGATTATTTGAGTTTGGTATAAACATTAGAGGTAAAGCGAAAAGTAAATACAAACCTTCGGATCATCGGGAGTAACGTCTGTGGTCGTTTGTGGTAGCACAACTTTTAGTATGTTCGGGATCAACACGACATAATTATTAAGACCCAATAGTTGTTGTACTTTTGAAAGTACGCTTTTCACGGTCATAAACACATCAAGTACAAAAGGTGTGTTTCGACCGAATGAATCCGTTTTCTATCATCAAAACTTTTTTCCAAATTCGGTAACTCACGAAATAGACCCCATCGAATGAGTAGTTCGGTTGTGCAACATTTAAATTGAAATCGTCCATGCACAAGTTTAAATTGAAATCGTCCATGAATTCATTCGAATACTCTGCGATCTTGTAACCATCGGTTTGTCTGGAGCAGACAAACCATCTATAAATTGGTAGCGGCAATACACCACGGTTGCTTCATTTAAACTTGTGTTGCGAAAGTTCGGCAATGGAGTTGAATCCTAACAACAACAACAAAAATTTTAAAAAAAATAATAAAAAATTAAAATTACTCATATCTGTGAACAAATTCGGGTACAAGTTAGTGGGAATTGACAATGTAAGGCTGTGTGATGCATCTGGGTCCAAAGAGGTTACAACGATACGGTTTAGAAACTTTGAAATCTTGACCAAGCAAGACCACGTGGAATGATCTTATTGTCTTTCACCCACCAAAGTGAGCTTTTAGGATAAGTCTCCAAAGTCCAAATCTGTAATAGCCACAATTGTCATATTTAAAAGCGTGTACTTATCGACTATCATTTTTAAATGTTTCAAGGTTTACCAAAGTAAAGGTCACATGTTTAGGATGAAACAAGACCTTTATGGTTACAATTTAAAAAATAAATCACAAACTAAAATGTGTTATAACATTTTTGTTATCTAAATTATGGGTAACTTTTATATTACTTGTATACAGAACAAAACACCAGCATTTCATAACAATAAAACAACAACATTAATTTTAGGTACTCTTGAAATGAATAAGTAATAGCACAACAAAATATAATCGAAAGCTTTTAATAACCTGTTTTTTTAAAGAAATATGTTATCAAAGCTAGACATTCATACATTAGTACAAACCTAAAGAATTCTAACCTTGAAAGCCCAAGCGAACCCGTATAGATTGTATGTGGCCTTGAACTTTGGGTTTTTTTCAATTTTAACAAATGATCTTTTACGTGAATATGAACAATATTGTGATCCTTTGATAAAATTTATGCCACATATATTCACCCCAAGGAAATACATTCAGGGCTTCAAAATCATCAACCAAGGACAATAAGTGATTATGGATGCAATTTACATCTTCTTTTCCCATAAACACCACTCTGCGACTACCAGCAGACACACCTAACAAACATCCTCATCGGAAAGAGATAACCACCTTTTCCCATCCTTTTTCCGTCATTAACAAGTTACAAAGATCAATTGCATGTACATTTGTTATACCATTACTCTTTTTAGGAAATACATGATCCAAAAATCGCTAGATCATTTAATAGGTTTTGAAACTTTGCCAAATCGAAACCTTGTTATCGAGACAAAATTATTTCCGGCCAAACCTTAACGAATGATCCCCAATTTGGAATTTTAGTGGAGGGAATCGGAGATGTTAGAAACATATACAGTGTTGCAAAACATAATGCATCGAGCGGTCATTCTCGCACGACTTTATATCCAACCATGGACCAAATCTGCTTCACTGAACAACCTTTCGCGGTTTTATTCTTTGACAAGCGAGTTTAATATCTGGCAAACAACTTGGTGTAGAACGAGCTGCGATTTTACAATTGTACAACTTTAATTTTGTCATATGGAATTATAGAGTAAAATTAATTAGGGTTTAGAGGTTTTGTGAATAAGATGTGGTTTGTGAGTGTGTCGCGTGATGTAGAAGAAGGCGTTTAATTGTAGAAAGTTGTTAGAAATTGTACAAGAAGATGTTTGATTGTGTGTGTGTGCTGGCGTGATGTTGTGTGCGTTATTATTATTAGTTTTATAATACAACCGATGTAAAATGACCATATTATCCTCGTGTATAAATACAAGTTGCCCAATATTATATAGTTGCCCTAAAATACAATTTGGTTGCCCAAAAACAATACCTTACAATACATGACATATACTCTCAAAATCGTGCTTGGTCATACCTTTGTCGGACACATGGCACCCCATGGTTGGATACGAAATCATTGGCAATGGTCCATTTTCATTCGGCAAAAGTCGTGGTCGAAAAGTGATAAGCCTCGGTATGTGATCTATTTGACTAATTTTCCCTTATAAAATTATGGCTTGCTTGTCCATTAATTCAACTCACTATTACAATCTATAATCCCTCATATATTATTCTAGATATAAGACATAAAACGGGCTAGGCCTATCACAAATAACAAAGCCCAAAGGCTTCTACAAAAATAATATACATCTAACACTCCCTCATATTTTTAGCTGGAGACGAGCGAACACTCAAACTGGTAAGAAACTCCTCAAATAGCGCAGACAGTAAACTATTGGTAAAATGTCGAGATCTTGGTAGCGTGATGGCACATGTAGAACATGAACCTCACCACGATCAACCATATCACGAACAAAATGTATATCGATCTCAATGTGTTTGGTTCGCCGGTGTTGAACCAGATTAGCAGTCAAATAAATAGCACTAGCATTGTCACAATAGACAATAGTCGCAAATAATAATTGAGTGTGAAGCTCACAAAGAAGGTTACGAAGCCATGCAGTTTTAGAAATTGCATTTACAACACCTATGTACGCAACCTCAACACTCGATCTAGAGAGAGTATGTTGCCATTTAGAAGATCATGATAAGAGATCATTCCCCAAGAACACACAATAACCAGAAGTAGAGGGCCTAGTATAAAGTTGGAGCCCAAAGTCCAACATACCACGGACATAACTAAAAACTCGCTTAAGAGCTGCAAAGTGAGGCCCTCGAGGATTATGCATAGGAAGGCACACATGATGTAGACATGAGATATATCTGTTGGGTTCAATAAATACCCAAACCCTTAATCTAGTATTTGAATAGAAAATAGCCGTGTTTGGTCCATTAACACTAACAGTCCTTGAGTGCATAGTCTCTCGGTGAGTCATCTTCGGGATACTCGGATGTAGTGAAGAAGAAGTCTCTCCACTCGATGAGGCGGAACTTAAAGGGTGAAGGCGGAGTCAAGAAGAAGATGATGGATTCGGTGGTGATGACAATAACTCATGAATCTCTAAGACTCTCTCCAACTCTTGCGAAGACAAAGCTGAAGTAGAAGGCGAAGGATGTAAAGGCGAAGAAAGAGCGGGACATGGCGGGATAAGTTTGAAGCAGATAAGGCGAAGTACTTATCAACCAAAGTCAACTTTCACTGAATAGCAAAAGATAAGGCTCGGTGTCATCATTGAACTCGGGAAAGTAGTCTTGTCTCTTACCTAGAATAGTCTTTGTAAAGCAGAGACAAAATACATTAGTATTTTGTCTTACGTATGATGTCGGTTTGTCACTTAGGAAAAGTCAAATATCATACATGTATAAATAGCATAAGAGATGGAGTGAAAAGATTAAGCTTGTGAATTGTAAAACACACACACGCATGACCTTCTTTCACTCCTCCAATACAACTTTATCCACGAGATAGCTCGGTGGGTTCTAAGAGTTGTGCTCGGACTTAGCTGAGCTTAGAGAGAGTCACCAACCTTTGTCATTTCAATCCCAAGTGCTATTCCATAAGTACTAGGGTAACATATTCTTCGATTCATTTCTAATAAGAATATGATGTTGAAAATTATCTAGTGTGTTTTACTTACGTTAATTTGGGTCATTGTTCACTATTAACTTGTTTTATATTTCTAAACTGTTTTAAGCGATAGTGAGCGAAACAACAAGTGGTATCGAGCAAGGCTAATTATAAAACTCGTTTTTAGGCGCTCTAAAAGTTTTAAATTAGGATCCTAAATGGTGATTTTAATGTACCCCAACTAGTCGACAAAAGGGTGGAGCTTATACACTAATGCCCTCGACTTGAAGTTGGCAAATTCAACAAATGGAAAAAGCGAATGCTTTGCTATTTGTGAGGAATGGCACCTTACTACGTAAAATGTATTAATGAAGGTCCATTCGTCCCAAAAGCAGATGAAGTTTTGCCTAAACACGAGCTCGATGGACTCGGGATGAAAGAAGAGTGGTCAACGGGACCAAAGACTCAAGAGTATCATCATATCTTGTCTCACGATGATACTATGGAGTCGGTTATTGCTAATAATCTGACTAAGCAAACACAGGAAGACACGGTCCATAGTCATGAAGGTCCATCGATACCAAGGAAAGCAGGATAATGGACACGAAACTTGAGTATAATACCTTGAGGGCTAGGGACTCGAAAATACATCTCAAACTTACACCGGTACAAAACTTTGTTAAATGAACTTTCAAATGATGGTGTAAAATTATCAAACATGAAATCAATGTTGGTTTTGTAAGCGATCTTCACGAGAAATGATTGAATTTCTCTCGGGGACTAAGGAATGCTAACCACATTCGGAATCTTAAGCTTCACGAAATTTATGGGAAATTTGTCTATGAGGAAAACCTCATCAGCAGACGATACGACTTGAAAAAGTCCGGAAGTCAAGAAGTCACGACAACCATTTCCAATCCGGTGTCAAGCGCCTTTTATTCTAACAATGTGATTTAAGATTTTCGGGAAAACTCGATGATGAGGCGGATGAGAGGACAAGCGAGGAGTACACGAGCGATTTAAATATTGAGTTTCGAGGAAAGAGCACTCTCGCTAACTCAAAAAGGTTTATTCGAAGAAACAAAAGTTTTCAAGCGCTAAAGCTAATGAAGACACTTGAATGTTTTAAGTGTCACAAAAGGGTCATTTGCAAAAGGCGATTTTCAAAAACAATTTATGAACCCTCTTACAAACCATCGAGGTCAAACCGGTCTTGAGGCTTTAGCAAATTTCAACCAAAATCTTTCGGTCTCATCAAAATTTTCAAAGCAAATCGATCAAAACAAAGGCGTTGATTATGAAACCAAGTATAAGAAAGCAAAAGCTAAGCTTGCATTGCTTGAGGCAGATCCTCGAAACAACCGGTGTTAAATACATGCGGGGTAAAAACAAAGGCCTCGTTCTTTGAAACCTTTGATGGGATGAAGAGCCGGTATCATCTAATGATGAAATGGTGCATGTCGGTGCACTTATAGCCCTCTCGAGAAGAGGACAAGCTAGGCGTTGGGAAGAATCATGCGAAGCAGGGAATGGGTCAACATCACAATGAAAAAGGTAAACATCTTACTTTCTATGGATGATGACTCGATTGGCGATCTTATATGAATTATCTTAATGTTGACCTTAAGTTTGTAGAAGAGCAACGATTAAATCTTTTTCAAAATACAACAAGCTAAGTTTTGAATTAAACAAGTGTGAGATGAACAACTTATTTTAAAACAAGCCAAGCTTGAGGTTTGTCACTTTGAAAATTCAAAATCTTGAACTAGTTAAAAGAAATCAAGCTCTTCAAGATGAACTTAAAAGGTACAAGATATTCTTGATAGTTGAATCGCTAAGAATCCAGTGTCTTTGATCTTTGTAGGTGCCCCAGTAGCAAAAAGAGAGTCATAGGTGAAGATCAACTCACGACTCTCACAACAAAGACCAAAGTTCTAAACCTTTTGTTTACGGTGGCATGATTACCAATATGCTAACAACTCAAATTCGATGATTGGATTGAGCGGGTTAATCACGAGTAAGCTTCCAAATTTCGATTACGGAAGGATTCTTGAGCACGAGAGCTAAGCTCTTAAGAGCATGCTAGGACTCACGATGTGCCCACTAGTCTTGAACACATCTACGAGTGCAGGCGAGAATCTCAAACACCGCTTCCACCCACGAAACCTCTTCGTGGTCTTGATCAAGCTCGAGCTTACTCCTCTAAAATTCAATCCTCACTCACCAAAAGAAAGGTGCGGACTTGGTAGAACCATCCTGCAAAGACAAACAAAACAAATCCAACAAGAGTCTACTCCTACCGAGACTTCAACATCCTCTGTCCCCTGAAGGCGACCAAATTCGACAACTTCTCGAGCTTGTGAGGAAGGCGGCGAGAAAGATGGAATCCATCAAAAATCCCGATTCAATCAAGGAAACTAAGTCGAGTCTCATCTAGCTCATCAAAATCAAAATCCACCAACAAACCCAAGCGAAGTGTGGTGTGTCATTACACTAGTCATACCACTAACAAGCGCTATAGAATCCTTTATTGTATGATGCGCAATAAGAATGATCGAGCTGCGAGACCACTTACAGAATGTAAGCTCTGTCGATAAAGCAAACTATACCAAAGTTGGTCATCGGTATGCTTCATCCTCCAAAAGCGACTCTCAAGAATAGAGCAAAACCTTTTCCTCTATGCCCTCACTTTGTGGCTTTAATGATCATCATCGGGATGACTGTCTCATGAACACATCTTTGTGATATATGTGGAAATCCGACTCATGAGACATCCCAACATGACGATGTCATTCATGCAAGGAGAAATGCAAAACAACCCAAAATCACTTGAGTCTTCCTCGGTCTCTAAATGCAAAACACAGTGGTAGCACAATGCACTCAACCGCGACCATGAGTCGATTGCAAAATTCAAAGAGACCTTAAGACCCAAGCCCACTAGCAAGTGGGTCACTAAAAGAAACTAATTGGTTTACTACTTGTGAGAGACACGTCGAGGGAGCCTATTTGGCATCTAGGCGGTGGATGCTCAAGAAGCATGTTGGTGTGAAGGAGTATCTGCACAAGTATGTAAAGGAACCGGGACCCAAGGTAGTATTTGGTGATAACTCATCATGTCCCATGAAGGTTATGGTTGAGTAAAGCGCAATGGAATAGTTTTCTCTAGAATTGCTTATGCCAATGGTCTCAAATACAATCTCATCGATTGTCGATCAACTATGTGATGCTAAGTACATTGTGCAATTCAATGACAAACAAGGCACCATTTTCAATGCCAATAAAGAAGTTGTTTTGATAGCTCCTAGAAGAGATGATGTTTATGTCTTAGACATGTCTACTCTTTCTCAAGATGGAACTGTCTCTTTGCCAAAGCCCTTGAATCTATCAACTAGTTGTGGCACAAGAGACTCTCTCACTTAAACTTCAAAATATCAACAACTGGCAAAACAAAACAAGGTCATTGGCTTACCATCTTTGGTTTTCAAAAGACAAACCATGCTCGCTGTGAAAAGGTAAAGACCATAGAGCATCTTTTAAAACCAAACAAAATTTCTCCATCAAAAGCGCCTTCACCTCCGCACATGGATCTCTTTGGACTGTCGGGTCCCAGATCAATCGACATGAGAAGTATACACTTGTCATTGTTGATGAGTTTTCAAGATACACTTGGGTATACTTTCTTTCCAAAAGAGTCAGCGGTGATACAATAATGTCATTCATCGGAAAAATTGAAAACCGAATGACATTCTTGTTAAACAAATTAGAACTAACAATGGTCTTGAGTTCGAAATCAAGAGCTTGAAAGCACGTGATGAAAAGGAATTTCTCAAAATTTCTCATCCCTTATACCCCTGAACAAAATGGGGTTCTTTGAAAGGAAAAGCAGAACTCTCATTGAGGCGGCAAGAACCATGTTAAATGGCTCACCCTCTCAAAGCATTTACGGGTGAAGCGATCAAAGCGCACTGTTACACTCAAAGCAGGTCAATCATTGTCAAAAGACATAATAAAACCCTATATGAGACTTTCAAAGGTAGACTTCGACATCACTACTTCCATGTGTTTGGGTGTCTGTGTTTATTCATAACCACAAGGATCACCTAGGCAAATTGATGCAAAAGGCGATGATGGATATTTCTTAGGCTACTCACCGATCTCCAAAGCCTTGAGGTGTTTAACACGAGAACACAACAAGTTGAGAAACCTTTCATGTCACCTTTGATGAAAGTTCGGAAAGCATCGAGTTCACCAATACCTCGATGGAGGAAATAGGAATTGATGACTCATCAAGATATCCTCTGATGAGTTCAACATGAAATCAATTCCTCATATCAAGGCGATGCGACATCTCATATTATGTCTTACCTCACAACCTACCCCAACTAACTATTAGTGAATTTATTGATAATCAATCAACCCTATTTGGGATAGGCAACATCGATCCAAATGATCGGTACTTGTGATTCATGAAACCCAACTGAACAAGACATCTCGCGGATGTTCTTAATGATTTTGTGGCTAATACACGAACTTACTCACGAGTCTCCGGTGACCTCCTCAAGTTCGGATCCTAGACCACAAAGTAAGTGGACAAGATCTCGGGACATTGAGCTTGTAAACATCATTGGTGAACCCACTAAGGGCATGCTCACTAGAAGCATGGGCGCTAATTTAAGCGATCTTGACCAATGAATGTCTATATCTTCGATTACCTATCGGATATAGAACCCAAAAGTGTCATTGAGGCTCTAAAACACCCATGCCGGGTTCGGGCTATGCAAGAAGAACTGCTTGAGTTTGATAAAAACAAGGTCATGACCTTGATCAAATGTCCTCGGGATGTAGTTGTCATAGGAATGAAGTGGGTTTTCGAAACAAAAGCGATGAAAATGGCAGCATCATTAAAAACAAAACCGGACTTGTAGCCAAAGGTTACGATCAACAAGAAGGCATTGACTATGATGAGACATTTGCTCTGTTGCAAGAATGGAAGCCATCGGGATCTTCCTTGCATATGCAACATACATGAACTTCGTGGTCTACCAAATGGATGTTAAAGTGCATTCTTAAATGGTGATCTCAAGGAAGATGTGTATGTTCGGCAACCTCCGGGCTTTGAGAGTAGTGAATTCACGACTATGTCGGAAGCTTGATAAAGCCCTTTATGGACTTAAACAAGCTCCCGGGGCATGGTATGAAACTCTCTCGGCCTTCTTGATACAAAACAAGTTTGTCGGAGGAAGATAGACAACATCTTTGTTTGTCTATAGAACACAACAGGATGTGATACTATCCAAGTCTATGTTGATGACATCATCTTTGGCTCGACAAACTACAAACTTTGTAAGCAGTTTGAAAAACTAATGACAAAGAAGTTTGAAATGAGCATGATGGGTGAACTCACATACTTCCTTGGACTACAAATCGAACAAAGCGATAAAGGAATATCCATCGATCAAGAGAAATACACGAAATCTCTTGAAGAAATATGAGATATCGACGTGCCTCGTTGAAGACTCCAATGGTCCCACCTAACAACCTTGGACCGATCTCGGTGGCAAATCAGTCAATCAAACTCATTTCGGAGGATTGTAGGCTCACTTATGTATCTAATCGCTTCTAGACCGGACATCAATTCTCGATCTGTCTAATAGCAAGATATTAGTCTAATCCTAAAGAATCCCATCTCACTGCGGCTAAGAGAATTCTTAGATACAGAAGGAACTTCAAGCCTTGGACTTTACTATCCAAAGTGCTCGGGGTTTGATCTCAAAGGTTACTCGATTACGATTATCTTTGGTTGCAACATGGACGAGAAAAGTACCTCGGGGTCTGTCAATTTCTTGGAGGAAAAGCGGTTTCTTTGAGTGCTAAAAGCAACAATCGGTAGCTATGTCTTCAGCATTGATGAGTATGTAGTTGCGGCGAGGATGTTGTGCCAATGTATTATGGATGAAAATTCAACTCGGTAACTATGACATCCATTACAAAATGGTACCCATCTTACGTGATAACACCAATGCTATTGCAATCTCCAACAACCCCGTCCTCCACCAAAGAACCAAACACATTGATATCGATATCACTTCATCGGGGATCACATAATGAAAGGAGACATAGAACTTCATTTCATCCCTCTCGAATATCAACTTGCGATATCTTCACCAAACCCTTGGATGAACCTACCTTCATAAGGCGAAAGTTGAATTGGGAATGCTTGACATTGAAATTCGGGCATCCGAAAACCAATCTCGGTAAGTTCTCGAAATGGTTCCTCCTCCCTGAGCGAAACCCACAAAACATTCTCTCCTTTGAATGAGTAAGACTCATTCGGGGACCATAACGATTGATATTGAACATTGAATGAGTAACTAAATGATCCAAGTATCGAGTTACTTAAATGTCCTAGGTTGGTAACTATGCCAATTTAATATAGGAATATATGTCTTCTTGTCAAGGGTCTCCTCACTTACCTCATCCCACTTGGCATTAAATGCCTTCTCTCACATAAAATATCCTATGGATATTTTATTCTCGCAAAAGTGCACTTTTCGTGTAATGCTGCTATTCCTTGAAATACGGGATTTTATGCGGGTAGTGGTGGGTGGCATTAAATGTGGAATTTCAAACGTTTTCAAAAACCATCTTTACATATCCACGCTTATTCAAAACCACCCTCTCACCACTCTATAAATACCCCTCTCATTAATATTAAAACACACATAATTGATTTCTGCAAACAAAACTCTGTCAAAATCTCTTTCAAACCTATAAATCATTGTGTTCTTTAAACCTCTTTCTGAAAAACATTCATTGTAAACATTTACAAAAAAATTTCATCACAACTTAAGAGATACAAAAACTCTTGATTGTTCTTGTCAAGATATTTTTTTCAAAACCCTAAAACCTTTTTAATGGAAATGGCAAGAACACAATCTCTTGATTTGCTTCACGGTGGGTGGCGATCTTAGCAATGTTGAATTTAAAACAAATAATGTCATAGGCAATTTTGAATATCCTCCAATTGTCGACCTATAAAGACATTATGAAATTTTGTATAAGCGCCAATCGAAACGGCCTTTATTCGGTGTCCTCATACTATACCAAAACCTCCTCGGGGTGTTTTGGGCAACAATAAGGTCTTTGACCCGACACCCTCTTGATGAGAACAACCTTTGACCTCTCGGGAATATCTCATCGAGTTCGGTCTTAACGGGGCAACAATTCACCTGGATTATAAAACATTTTGCACCTCAACAGGTTAGATTACAACAAAGGTGTTTATGTCGCCCATCCCGAACCCTCCACAATGAAGGATGGGTTAAAACAAATTGTTTTAGATCCAACGTTTTGGACGAGGACTCCGACCACCAAGAGTTCATTTCCGTGGCTTGAGGTACCTATTCACATTTGTGATTCACATCCTCGGTGGGAATCACACATCAACGAACAAGTTAACTATATTTAGTTGATGATGGCATCTTGCCTAATGAATGGGTCCTTTGTCGACATAGGGAGATCATTTACGGTGATCTCGTAACCAAGCTCTGAGCAAAACTAGGACGAAATCGTTTCATATCCTAGGTTTGTCTCTTGTGCTTTACAAGTGTTCTTGGGTACAAATTATCCTCGGGAAGAAAAATTTGGTGCTTTACGGCATCCCGAGCCAATCAAATTTTCAAAAGGACCCATCCCTTGTCACAAACATTGAATTGTGGCCCATATGGTTGTTGTAAACAACGAGAGAATCGTGTCTCTAACCTGCTCCTACAAAGAGAAAGGGAAGTCTCGATGGGACTAAAACCAAACCCAAGTCTCGGGGCCACGAGGCTTTAGGAGCCTGACCTAAAAGGCAAAAAAGCCCAAGACCGATTTGCCACCCATTAGAGACCAAGCAACATCCACCTAGGTGACAACGAAGGACACCGATAAATCACAATCGGTGCCCTTGGTCCCAACTACTACTCCCAAGATCGAGGGAAACAAACAACCCGATGGTAGGGGCGCGCCCACATCGCCCGGTGATGACATTAGCAAATCAAGCCTTTGTGCGAGGGCACACCGATCGATCCCAAAGATTCGAGAGGAACCATACAACCCACGATAGGGATATCATCATCATCGAATCTAGTAAAGGCTTTGGAAAATACCCATCGGTGTCTCAAGGGTCAAGGGGACAAAGACTCGGAGGAAAGAAACAACCCACCGATATGGAACCCAAAACCAATCGACTCCGAGAAGGCACGGAAACTTCCACCGATGTCGAGGGTCAAGAGGGACAAAGACTCGAGAGGATTAATACCACCGGCGATATGGAACCCATCACTAACCCGCCATAACGTTCTTGATATTCTTGGAATATGTTCTCTCGAAGATGAGCTTGTCGTCGATGATGAAATTCTATCAACTGGGGAAGAAGTGGGCCGAGGTTCAATCTGAACAAGAGCCTCGGCTGATCCAAAGGAGCAAACCGAATCACCATTCCGGCTGAAAATGATGACTCCTCTTCCTCCACCGATGAATTTGCAAGATTTGATAATGTTCTCCCACTTATCGAAAGGCGCTCGTTCGGTGGATCACCAAAGCCTCAAGGAAATTATACTCTAGGGTCATTTGAAACTTTGTGGGAACAACATCTTGAAGGTGGTGCAAGTTATCTTGATCGAAGGTCGAGGTCCAAGCCTTTGATGAGAACGTTCATGAGCATGTGGATTTGATGTATGACAACATTCACTGATGGATGAAAATTTGGCTAAATATCTCGGACACCTTCAGTTGTAGGCACAAAGGTAGATGAAATCGGGAATCATCAAAGACGACTCAAGCCTCAACTCTAAAGTCTTTGGAGGCTCTGAGGCGTTTGAAACAATCCTCCGACCTCGTTGAGCGATCGAAGCGCTCAAATCGGCAAATGTTCGGGGACTTCCTTCTTGATCCAGTCCTTCAAACTACATTGAGCTCGGTGAATACTCAAATGGCTACGTTGGCTCGGGCATCTACTTCCTTGGCACGGAATCTTGGGCCATGCATGACTGCTTTGGAAGTGTCTCGGGCTAATTTGGAAGCTAAAGTCACGGCATTCAAACAGATACTTGGATATCAAGGCCATGATCACTTTGAAATTTATCAGGCTTTCATGGTCAAGCGACTCCGTCCCCTCAACACCAACACCAACTCTTGCCCTCACCGACGCCTCGACAAGCAAGTTGAGGGGAGAATATTGTCAAGAAACTCCTCTTCACCGAGGGGAGCCAACACCACAGTCTCAAGAATACCTATCTCATCACTTCCACCACAAACATCAACAACAACAATCTTGATAGTCACAACACCTATAATGACAACAACACCACCCTTGGTTGCATCATCTTCCTCGTGCCGGGACAAAGGAAAAGGCAATTCATTGAGCCCGAGAAGATTCCCTAAAATCGGTGACATTGAATACCTTCTCACACCTCAACATCTAACCAAATATCTTGCTAAAGAATAAAGGAGATTGAAACAAGTCGAGGACGATAAGAAGACTAAGGAAGCATCGATTCAAGTGATTGCCAAAAGGCGAGAATGTGGGAATTGATTCAAAGAAGCTTGAAAAGGTCGAGCAGAAAGAGGTTCAAGGATGCTCGAAAACAAAATGGTCGAAATGAAAAGCGATTGGATGAAAAGAACAAAAGAACTGCAGCCATCGGAAAGCAAGAATTGACCATTATAATTGGACAATGACAAGCGAAGACCGCTGAGAAGATCATCGATGTCAAAATCATCCCGTGTCTAAACCATCGCAATGAAGCGTCTGTGGGGGATGATAAAAGGCATTCGAGGTTCATGATCCCCAAAATTCATTGACTTTGGGATCACTCAACTCGATGAACTCGGTCCAATTATTGAAAAGAAGCAAAATCAGTGATTAAGGAGGCGATGAAGATGCTCGATAAGAGGTATGAAAGGCGAGAGATACACCGGCTGACAACGGGAATACACTGCTTTAATCGCACCTCAAGGATCTCAACCACAATCATCCAGCTGGCAAAAGAAAAGGGTTGAGTTCCACTGAGATAAAAGTACCGGATTCGAATGCAATAGGGAGCTGCGGAAGGTGTTAAGTTCGTGAGCTGTTTAGTGATTGAAAAGCTCGAAGAGGGCTATTCCACATTGATGTCTATGGAAACCCACATTTCAAAGATGGAGTGATATTGATCAGCCGGTGTAGCCGCAATCTTGAGCTACATACCGGTGGCCTCTCGATCCAAACCCGGCAAACATCGTGTTCTGTCAAGACACGAATGCCAAGATAAGAGACCATCCGGACGAGGAGACACTCATCACCAAGAAAGTCAAGCTTGAAGCATTGGGAATCCATACGGGTGACATCATTTTGATTTATCTTTTGTACTAGTGATAGGAACCTTGTAATTTGATCAATAAACGATGTTGTTGTAAACACAAAGACCTTGATAGATCTTAAGCACTCGGAGATCGTTAGTGTTGCCTATGTAATCACAAGCAAACTAATAGAAGATCTCTACAACTCGTATTTTATAGCGGAAAGTAAATACAAGTTATAATAACTAAGAACTCTTTGATCCTCTATGGATCTTTTGATTATAGAAACTCTATGTTTGGATAGTTTACAAGACTTGAAAGACTTAAGAAAAGCTTATCTATTACAAACTATTATGGTTCCTTTTATAGGCAAGAAACCCTAATGACTCACGGCGTTTACAATGTCGCTCTAATACAAACATAGACCAAGCATGCATCTAGACAAGCATGCAACTAATCATATTGTTTTACTAATCATATTGTTTATTACGAGTAAGCTCTATACAATCTGGCGCCAACCTATCTTTCATACTGTGACTTTTACTACATCTTGAGCTTATCTCTCCTACGTGGATTCGCACTTTCGTGAAACACGATTTACCTTTAACACTTCTGTGAAGTATAACCCGTGAGAATCCATTCTTCTTGGCGAGAATCTCTTGGCGAGATACTTGGCGAATCGATGGTTACCTTAATTCCCAACAATCCTCCCTAAAGCGGAATTTGACTAGGTTAAGTTCGGTTTCCTTGATAGATCGTTAATCTTTGTTGAGGATTGTACCATTTTATGAAAAAATTTCCAAACAAGATCCTCCCATATCTTAAACACTTACGAGCTATGAAGGGCGGTTTCTTGAGGATCGGCAACAAAGATTCGGAAGAAGAACATCTCTATGATGGTGAGCTGTGAAACACGGATCTTTGCGACAACATATGACATCATGTACATCAAAACATATAAGTTTCATACTATTCTCATCACTTCCGGTGTGTTAACTCTGTGAGAGGTGAATCATTGAAAATAATGGGTTTGATGTCTCTTTACCAATAGCCATCACTCTTTGGAGTAGCCACATGTTTGAGTTCGAAAACTATGGTACATTGATAACCATCGATTTATTGGCAAACCGGCAACCATATAAGCGGTTTGACTTGTCTTTACATGTAGCCGTTTGCTCGGGACTAGTCAATTCTTAGAATTGGTGAATTGAGAACCAAATATGGATTCGATTGCCTTTACCACATGCCATATACATGTGGGCTAGCCAATTCTTGGATTCCAAAAGGAATAGACCATGGTGAATTGATGACCATACAACCCTCGTGATTAAGCATGGGTGGTTGTAGACCCTATGATTTTGAGCAAACCATTACTGACTATCAACAGATTTGTTGTGTCTTTACCAAAGTTGTACCCTTTGGACTAGCCAACTCTTTGACATACACAAGGTACATCGGTGAGTTAAAACCATCGAATTGTACAACAAACAAACACGCATAAAAGTTAGTTTTTTTTTTTTTTTTTTTTTTTTTTTTTTTTAACTAAAATTGAAAAATAACACGAAATTGACAAATAACACAAATAACACAAACTAAATGTAACAAAACAAGGTAGTGTAGAGAGTACCAAGTATCATGATAAGGATGAGAATGAGGCTTATTGCGGTTGTAGAAGTTGTGTCTTGATCAAGCCCACCAATGTTGAAGCGAGACGGTCTTTCATTGCCAGCTGGATGCGGAGGAATCTCAATTTCGACTAAGCATCTTTTCCATAAGTCTCTTGGGCAATGGATACTTTCGTTCGACAAGCATGCAGACGGTGATCCCACTCTTAGTCTCAATACATGTACACGAGGAGAGGATAGAATCTCCGGGCGCAACCTTCCACCGATGTGAGTTCTTCCAAATGGAATGAGCTTTACTATTGGGAGAATGAGAGTTTAACAGGACTTGAAGATCTCCTGGTAAGAACATCCCAGAACCTTGAGGTTCCTTGTTGCAGTAATAGGTGGTAACACGAGTGAACAGAGAAAGCAAGTCTGCCCTGTCTACCAAGTGTAGAATTTCCTTCAGAAAGGTGAATTCCATTGAAGTGGAGTCCTTTCGATGAATGACATTCATCTCATCATCCTTCAGTTTCCAATCGTCCAACTCATTTTGATCTCCCTCAGGAAAATCGTGTGAACCCTCTATAATGAAAGTTGAGTTATCGACTTCAAGATCAAAGGAGATCTTTTGGCCATTCTCTTCTTCCTCCCACCGGACTTATGGATTTCCCGGAGGAGCATTTTCGGTTTGAACATTTGTGGTAAGACTTGAAGAGGCGAGAGGAGAGTTAGTTGGAACACCTTCACGTAGTGCATTCATCTGTGAAGCATCTTTATTGCCCTTTACATTTTTATTTCTGCGAGATCGGCTTCCTTAACTAGAAGTTTCTTGTGTGACAACGATTGCCACGAGATGAAGTGGGGCGATATATCGGTGCTTGAGGAGAATTGGTAGATGGTTCGTGAGATGGACTCTTGTCGATGAAGAAGCAACTTGAAGTTGCTTGACGAGAATATTGGAGATGATTCCTTGGTGGAGCATCATCGGACTTGAGTCTTTTGGCTTCTTGAGCAACTTCATTCTCTGTAATCCTTCTCAAGTTGGTAGAATGTGTTGAAGATGATGATTTGTCCCTCATGATCGATTATATTTGCGAAGCAGGACATGATCGGGAAAAGCCTTGACTTGTTTCATTGTTAAGCGAGTTGTACATCGAGCATTGATTTTCACCACCATTCTCATTTCGACTTTAGTAGGAGGTTTCTCTTTGTTCTTACGAGCTTTGATGGCTCTCTTTTGTGCAATAGCTTCTTGCTTCCTTTGTCTTCCACGAGCCATCATTTGCTCCACATAATTGTCTGAGGAAATCTCCACCTAGTATACTTTGAGCAAGAGAAGGTCTTGAAATGACTTCTTGAGTTAGAATATCCGGTGTTCGTGAGCATCGAACCGCATTGCATCTAGTTCTCTTCTTCTCTCGGGAGTTAAAGATGAAAAGTCCTCTGTTTCAAGTTGATGAGCCAATACTTCACTTTCCTTTGACTTCTCAAACTCGGCCAATCTACTTGCTTGACCTAGTCTTTCCTCCTCACTTACAGTGCGGACCAAGCTCATCTTGATTATTACATCTTTCCCTTTATCATCGGGCTTCTTAGCACACTCATCTTGATTAAATCAGCAGCGGGAACCTCGGTAGCAATACCCAGTCAACATGTTGATGCAGTTATCAAGCTGGAGTGGTCATGGCAACAACATCGAAAGATCTGCTTTGAAGGTGAAGGGCTGTTGGTTCTTGAGCAGATGAAGATTGATTAGGATCGAAGATACATCCTCCATTTGCACATCGGCGGATGCGACCTTGTCAACATCGGGTTCCTTTGAAGCTTGAAGATACCTTATGAATATAAGATCTCTTTCTTCTTTTGTAGAAACGGGTTCCTTCTTTGAGGAAGCGGCAACTCGATGAAGGATCATTGAGAGAAACATCGACCAACATATCAAGAGACCCAAAATGAGGTGCTTCTTGTTCTTCATCGGAAGAAACCACAAGCTTCCTTTTGGAGCCCCCTTTAAGTTTGTCCTCTAATTCCTTGACTTGATTCTGCGGTTCTTCAATCTTACTCCCAAGAAGACTTGGTCTCTGCAAGCTCCTTTTCGGACTAGTAACCTCGTGACATACACATTGACAAGAGCATAAGCAGATGAGAGTGTAATAGGGTCCTCGGCTCCACCACCAGATTGCTCGTGGTAAGGGAGCTTCATTGGACCTTCGGTAGTATCATGGTCATGCTCAATGTGAGGAAGATCTTCATTGAGAGGATCCCTAACGGGACTTGGTGTGGGTAGTCTATTAAGATCGGACTCATCATGAGTAACTAGTGTGGGTGTGGGTGGGACAAGGTGGGTGGTGCGGAGCAACATGAGTTGCTTCAGCAGTTGATGAGGGGCCTCATCTATGTTAACTAATGGATTACCATCGGTAGCAGCGGTGAAGAAGGAGGATCATTAGCTACATTCTCCTCATCGTGACCTCATTGCCTTGGGGCAACATGGCTGCAAGCAAGGATGATGTTCCCCACGAAAGTGAGTTCTCATAGTTGCAAATAATTTAGCGATTAAAGCACCTATGGGATAGAAGGATTGGGCTTGTGTAGTGGTGTCTAAAATCATTTGCAAAAACCTTGGGTACATTAAAAACTTAGCCTTTTTCTTTTGAATATTTTCAACCATGTTTTCAAAATATACTTAGAAAAATTGAAAGTTATCCCTTGGGAAAGACACACAATACCATATCCAGTTGGGTGAAGGCTGGTCCCATCCTCGACTTGTTGCTTATGCATTGAAGCGGTGTGTGAACCGGGAACCTCCACTTTGGGCAAAGTTCCTTTTTGACCACATATCGGTCCTTGTACCACGATAGCCAATTGCCCTTAGCCCGATAAGCACGTCTTCACGATTAGAGTGAAATGCTCCATCGGCATCTTCAAGTGAAGCTTCCTCCGAATTAGGTCCTCTGTCACTATGTGCTCTGTTCCGTCAATCACGACCCTAATCTGTCTCATTCCTCTCTTGTTGATTCCCAAAGCGAGTAACGTGATTCATATATCTCATTTGGAGAATGAGTTAGAGCATAACAAATCTTGGACCTTTTCAAGAATTCCACCATTGGTTCGTACAATTCATATCCCTTACCGTTTCCCAGAAATGCAACTTTGTTGTGATCATGTTTAAATTCAAGAGCCATGAGGGATATGAGTTTTTAGGGTTATGTTTCTTGAAGTGGTGAGTGTTTGTGGATGCAGGATGAGAGGGAATTGGATTGATTTGAAGAGAGTGATGGTGGAGTGATAGTTTTTGCCCAAATTATAGTCAAAGAAAAATGGACCGTTTGGTTGACCGTTGCTGACGTGTATTGCATCTTTGACCCAACCCAAATTAACCCTTCAGTAGAAACACATGGTCAATCTGCTGAAGTTATAACTTCAGCATAAACCATCAAAGATAAGAATATCTTGGTAAGTTTCTAGAATTCTTGTGCCACCCACTCGCATTAATACTCATTGAACCTCGAACCCGTCTATAAAATGATCCCAATGCATACTTATCTCTTCATCAAGATCCCCAAATATTTACCACAAACCCTAGATGTAAAAATAAACCCCAATTAACCAAATTGCACCATGAATACCAAACACGAGATCATAGATCTCACAACCTCATCTTCATCATCCTCTTCATCATCATCAGTGGTGAATCAAACCCATGGCTATATTACTTTCCTCAACCCTATCCACGACCAAATAAATCACCCTTTCTCCCTTCTTCAGAAGATGATAGTGTAGTGAATCCAAGTGAATCTGCTGATGATTCTGATGACTCCTATAAGGAGGGAACATCATACTCCCAACCTCCAGCACCTCAGCCTCAACAAAGGCCTCGTGCCAGGAATCCGCCACTTCCCAAGGATAGGGAGGTGGTTCTTGGTCTCACTGCGCCATCTTTTGGTGCATCAACACACATCGTATAATAGAAGGGCTTAAGGAGGGTGGATCGATTGCATTTTGGTTGAAATGCATAGATGAAGCACACAGGAGACTTTATTTTTCTCCGTCATCATGTGTGGTCATCGTCATCATCAACGTTTGCATCAATCCATCCCCTCCATTTTGGTCCTTAGCATCTTCGTCGTCTTTGGTCATGCATATCCAACCATCTAGTTAGGCGGAATGGGTGGTTATGCAAGACCTACAAAAGCAAAGCCGACATCTAATGCATATCCAACATTCACTTAGATTTGGAATGGAAGATATACACTAGATTAGGATTAGCTTAAGTGCAGCTCGTATCTTGAAGATGCATATGTAGTAGGTTGACTTTATGTGGTATGGTGGTATAAAGCATTTCTTGAATGAATGAATGAATGAACAATTTGACTTCAATTTCTTTTCTTGATATTATAACTTGGTGGAATCAAATTGTTTGCTTCAGTACTTTTAATTTCAGAAGAAACAAGCAACAATCTTTTAGCTATCTTGACCATGTACCATTGAGTCACACTTGATGAATTTGAACTTGATCATGGAATGGACAAACTGCAATCCAGACAACTGCAAAACAGACACAAAAATACACAAGAACAACACAAAGACAAACAAACTAAAGAATTATTAGACAGTTAGTGTTAGTAAAGAATTATGAATAACAGAGGCTAAAATGCAAATTAGAGAAAATTAAAAAGATAAAATATATTAAATAAACGCTATCACTATAGGCAAAATGATGTTTTTACAAACCTAATGATAGAAGAAAATTTATAGAAAAAGGAAAACTATTTATAGAAAGATATGACACAAAAATATGCAGAGTTTGCACAAATCCTCCCACAGGCATATGCCTCCCCAGGCCTATGCCTCCCTTAAACTATCGGTCAAGGGTTTAACATTCCAATATTGACCACGAGGTGTTGAAACCTTGGTCCATCAAGCGCTTTTGTTAACAAGTGCCACATTATCATCGGTATGAATTTTAGCCACTTTTATCAAATGTTTTCATATGCATCTCTTATAAAGTGGTGCACGATTTCAATGTGTTTTGTTCATTGTGAAAAGCTGGATTTTGACTATGCGGATGGTACTTTGATTATCTATATGAATTGTAGTGTTCATGAAGTTGTACCCATAGTCCGACAATTGGTTTTGAATCAAAGGACACATCATGACAATTTGCGTGACAACATACTACCTTGATGGTTGAGGCGACCACAATGGTTTGTTTCTTGCATTGCCAAGAAATCAACCTCTTGCCAAGAAATTGGCGACCTCGGTTGTGGATCTTCTATCGGTTGCACCGGCATAATCCTTTGTCACTATATGCTTCCAACTTGAAAGGAGACTCTTTTGGGTACCAAAGGCCTAAAGAGGTTGGCCTTTGAGGTACTTAAAGATCTTCTTGTGACATTGAGATGGGAAGTAAGTGGGTGACTTGATGTCGAGAACAAACACTCACGACAAAGCGTAATATCGGGTCTTGAAGGCATTAGATACATCAATGAACCAATCATGGACTGTCTGGATGAACATTCACGGTAGATCGGTTCATTATTTGCTTTAGTCTTTGGAGCTTCATAAGGTGTTGTGGCGGTCCTAACACCTTCCATACCAAACTTCTTCAAAATGTCTCTCACATATTTATCTTGTGAGATAAAATGCCATCTTGTTCTCTTGAACTTGGAGACCCAAAAGAAAGTAAGCTCTCCCATAGCACTCATTTGAAATTCACCTTCATTAGTTCCTCAAATTCCTGCACCAAGCTTCGTTTGTGGAGCCAAAAATAATGTCGTCACATAAACTTGCACAAGAATGATGTCGAGTAATTCTTCTTTAGGAGCGAGTTTTATCAATAGCACCTCTCCTATAGCCATGCTTGGTGAGGAATGATGAAAGCCTAGCATACCAAGCTCTAGGTGCACGATGTAAGCCATATAGAGCTTTAACAACCTTGTAAACATGATTTGGGTGATCGGGTCTTCAAATCCCTTGGGTTGAGTGACATAAACCTCCTCTTCAATCTCACCATCTGAAAAGCACCTTTGACATCCATCGATACACCATGAAACCCATGTAAGAAGCATATGCCAAGAAAATGCGAATGGCTTCAACTCGGCAGCAGTGCAAACACTTCATCATAATCAATCCCTTCCTCTTATGCGAAGCCTTGAGCTACTAATCTTGCTTTGTTTTTATCACAACACCCGAGCATCTCTCTTATTCTTGAATCCACTTTGTCCCAATGGCATATTTGCCATCGGAGTGGAACCAAAATCAAACTTTTGATTGTGAAATTGTTGCATTTCTTCTTGCATTGCTTCTAGCCGACTTGAATCGTTAAGAGCTTGAGAAACACTTGTTGGTTCCACTTGAGAAAGAAAACAAGCAAGCAGACAATGTTTGAAGTACGTGTGATTGTCTCTTTCTTTGGTTGGAGACATAAGAGAAAAGCAATCTGCCCAAATTGAGGACTTGTTATAGCCCTTGAGTTCTAACGGTGCGAAGATCACCTATGATGTTGGATTGAGGATGAGCAATGTTGATCCTCACGAGTAGCGATGGGGTGACTTCAATGGATGAATCAAGATTAGTGATTGTTGGTTCAAATTGACATCATAAGAGGGTGAAGTGAAAATGCCGACTTTGGGTTGATGATTTCCAAGATCGGAGGGTTTTGGAAAGCGTGTATGAGGTTCTCAAAGTGCGAAGACACTTGAGAAGGAACATGAGAAGAAAGCAGCATAGCCTTTGATTTGTGGATGGTAGGTGTGTGAGTCAACCGGCGAACACATGGTTTCTCTTGACTCCTTCATTAGCAACCTCTCCATTCGGTTTCTGCTTCAAGCTTAGCGACAAATTCTTGAGTCGAAGCCTAGCAAGGTCCTCGGCATAATGAGAGTCATCTTCATCACTCTTATCGGCAATCTCCTTGGAGGTGGTACTGCAATATTGTTAGGGAGAAAGAAGGCACAAGTATAGGTTGCTCATCATCTTCAAACTCATTTTGAGTCATCATCTAAGGGACTGCATTGTTAGTGGGAGAAGCTTGAGGACACGCATTTTGGTTAGCCAAGTGTCTAGTGTAACCCAAAGAATCGGTTAAGTAGTCAAGGTCAAAAGACCACGTATGACCACATCCTTGAACATTATGCTTATCTTCCAAAATCTCGGGTTCAAAGTCTCCTCTATCTTCTTGGCTTGCAAATTGTACACCACTGTATGCCTTACTATGGTGAATAACCCACAATATAACCATCATCGACCTTTTCATCAAACTTTCCCAACGGATCTTTGGTGTTAGAATGGTCACTTGACAACCAAAAGGTTTTAGGTAGTGAATAGCGGGAACCTTCCCAAAGAGAAGTTCATATGGTGTTTTGAGTTGTGGTCTAGTAATGGAGACCTGTTTAGCACATAGCATCTTTGTGCCATGACTTGATCCGAACATAGTGGGCGGTTTAGAGTGCAAGCATTGATCTTGCGACCTCTATTAAGGTCCTATTCTTTCTTTCGGCCACCCCATTTTGTTGTGGGGTTCTTGGATTACTATAGTCCCTTTTATACCTTTTGACCCACGAGTTCTATAAGAATAGCATTTTAAACTCGTCCCATTATCACACGAATTCCTTAACCTTTTGTTCATGATTTTCAACGAGAGTGATGAATTGATCGACGCTTG
The DNA here is from genome assembly GCA_022545495.1 of Chrysanthemum lavandulifolium. Taxonomy (NCBI): domain Eukaryota; kingdom Viridiplantae; phylum Streptophyta; class Magnoliopsida; order Asterales; family Asteraceae; genus Chrysanthemum; species Chrysanthemum lavandulifolium. The sequence continues at coordinate 196,021,347 of CM040243.1, read as the reverse complement.
AGATGTTTCATCTTTGGTTACGAGAAAGAAAACCCAACAAAATCTGCTATAGCCATCGGTGATAACCAAGCGAAGTACTTATGATCAATGCTTGACTTGAGTTGGACCAACAGATCCATGTGGAGCAGCGAAGAGGTTCGATAATGATGCTCATAGCATTGATAGCTTTGTAAGAGGCTCGTGTTGTTTTCCTTTGTTGCAAGCGACACAATTATGATCATTGGTGAAAACTTTGGAGGAAGACCTTCAACAAGACCCATTTAGAGAGTTTGTTTATGGTCTTGAAATTCACATGAGCCATCCTCCTATGCCATTTAGTAGACTCATCAAGAGATGCTTTAGCCACCAAACAAGTGAGGTCACCACTGGTTGAACTTCATTAAGGTTGAATGTGTATAAATTGTGAGTTCGAGGAACTTTCGGTGAATTGAAGTTTCTTACGGGAGTTTGAAGTCTTTAGGCGACACAAGACATTCATTCTCGAGAGAAGAGAACTTTGTTCTTAGTGTCACAGATTTGTGAAGCGGAGAACAAGTTGAAATCTTGAAGTTCCTTAACATAGTACACATTTTCAAAATCCGGATGAGGTGTCTTTATGGTGCCTTTCCTGTGATACTCCATCACTTCCTCCAAAAGTCACATTGCCTCCTCCTTCTATAGGAACAAAATTGTGCATCATATCTACTGTTCCCGGACATGCTACGGAACAACCACTATCAACAATACCAATATTCTTATGCTTAAGGGATGATCCTACAAACAACAACAAAATATATACAAGCGGTTAGTATTCGATGGAGGTTCAAGTCATTCTTGACTTGACACGCCTTATGGATCACGAGTTTAGGACATGAAGATTTAGAGGATCCACCATTGTTCTTGGTCCTCCATTGATGATTGGGTCCTTGTTGGTCCAAGAACAACTGCTTGAGGACTTCGGCGGTGCTCCATATCCCATCCCGGCATACATAGAGTCAACATATGTAGGCCAATAACTATGATTAAAGTATGGGCTAGTTGGTTGCACATAAGGTGCAGCAATTGAACTTCTCCAATGAGAGTCGATATTATTTGCTTGTGGGACATAAGGTGGAATATTATCAACATTGGTCCACTTAGATTTGTGTTTACGGTGAGTAGCACATGCACCCAATCTTTGCTCATAAAAATCACAATCCTTAATTAAATGAAATTTACTTCCACATACAAAACATGTCTTCTTCTTGGAAGATTTATTCAAATAGGGAGATGTTTGATTACATGAAGAAGTACTTAAATTAGAAACATTCAAGGAATTGTTTTAACGGTGATTATTCAAAGATTTAAAGATAAGTCTTGAAGAAAGCTGTCTTGGAAGTTGATTCTCGTGACTTCCTAGAAGGCTTGCAAGTAGGCGGGGTGCGAGGCTTGGGTGTAGGCTCGAGGCTTGGGAAGGTCGGACTTCTCATTTGAATCACGACTTTCATAGGAAGTAGACCCTTGATCCGATGAATTGTCCTTTGTCGAGCAAGAGACAAAGTCATTAGATGAGGTATCGAGTGCAGCAAGTCTTTGACTTTACGCCATATAGATGATGTGATCCATCAAAGTCAACGATGATGGATAGGTCAATGGGCATAAATTCACCTCTAATAGGTCCGGGGACGACATGCATTTCACCTTCTTTAACAAAGTTAGCTAACTTTCTTTGGTGTGGATTCGACCATCATACTTAGCTTCTACTCCTACATACTTTTGAAAGCCTAATCCTAAGCGGAGGTTCTTGATTGGTGTTATAGATTTCTCTAGCAGTTATCACACGAAATTAACCATTCCTTATGCCTAGCTATTTCCTCACTAGTTTTCTTTAAGCTCTAGGTTCTCGAGACACGACTTCATCCTTTGCTTTCTCGAGACAGTTTTAAGTAATTATTTGCAACTTCTAGATCAAGCTGTAACACCTTTATCTTTTCTTCATAAGCTATTTGATTCTTTTGAAACCATACTTTTGTCTTTCTCTTTTTTTAATGCTAGTTTATGAGCTTCATTTTCAACATAGCATTCATCAAACTTAGGTTTCATAGCATCATATTCTTCTTTAAGTTCATTGTATCTTAGACTACAACCAAATATCTGATTGTGTACACGAGATAGTCCCATCAAGGCAAGCGATCATGCCTTTCATCCAAGTACACCTTGCCGACAATCCAAGCTTATCGGTATCATGAGCTTCCTCATTCACGAGTTCATGTGCGATCCAGTTGACTGTTCATCCATGGTGAGAAAGAGCTGCTGAAGCTCCGACTTCTGCTTGTTTCTGGCGATAGGAAATGTAGTTAGCTCCATCTCCACTCTTCTGTCTTTGCATTCCCTTGAGAAATGCCCCATCGGTGGCAAGTGAAACACTTGACTTTTCTCCTATCAAAGCGGTGGTTCCTTTCCTTGAAAGCAAACTTCCTCCGGACTTCTCTTCAAACCTTTTGATGTCCCTTGTGACAATGCCACTGCATTTTCGGTTTCATCTCCTCCATTTCAAGTGGGTCCAAGCGATCAAAGTCTTCATATGCAAGATCTTCTTGAGTATCATAGTCGACAACAAATGAATGAAGAACATCCTCCATCACACTACTAGTCTTAGTTTGAGAAGATGGTGGAGTGGGACGAGTGTTATGTGGTGGAGTGGGAGTGCAAGATGATGGAAAGTAGTTGGAACTAGGAGATGATGGAAAATAGTTGGAACTAGGGGCGGTACCATCATGTTGGAGTGAGATGTCCCAACAAAAGCTGCATGGCGAGAAGAAGATGTGCGGTAGGGAGTTCGACATCGAGGTTCAAGAGTTACGAGTGCATTATCTGACTCATCAAAGGTGAGCATGTCCAACCCGCCTTTAGCCTTGAGGCTATACTTACATGTAACCATGATGGAGGCAAAGATCGAAGGAACTTTGAGTTGCGATCATCATTATCGGGTTTTGCATTAATTTGGTTTAGTGACTCAAAATCCTATGGAACTGTCGTATCCCTTGTGGATACCTTCTTCTTCGGAGATATTAAAGTCTTGAAATTGTTGTCTCGGCATGGACTTCCTCATTCTCTTTGATTCTTCATTTCCACGAACCTTGCTTTGAGAGCCATCCATATGTCCTTTGCATCATCCATATGGTGAAAATCACGAGATGATCTTGAGGAATGGCTTGAAGCGAGAATAGTTTTACTTTATGCTCTCTGCATAGCGGCACCTCTTGGCGGTTTTGGGAGGAGCCATGATAAACTTCCATCCACATGCGGAATCATTTTCTTTAAATTGTTTCCTTTCTTTACTACCTCCTGATTCCAATCAATATTGGAAATCCAGTTTTCCATCTTCATAGTCCAAAGATCATACTCTTCCCTTTTTAAATAAGGAAATTTACCATTCTTTGTTTGAAAGACTAATTTGTTGCATGGAAGTGGTGTTGGTGTTGTTTGTGTTGGTGACTTGGTTTCATTATCGGATCCGGGCATGGTGAATGAATGTTTGATTGTATGGGGTGAGAATGGTTCTTAGTATCGTAGAGACTTTCCGAGGCTCGATACCACTTGTTGAAAACACAAAGACCTTGATAGATCTTAAGCACTCGGAGATCGTTAGTGTTGCCTATGTAATCACAAGCAAACTAATAGAAGATCTCTACAACTCGTATTTTATAGCGGAAAGTAAATACAAGTTATAATAACTAAGAACTCTTTGATCCTCTATGGATCTTTTGATTATAGAAACTCTATGTTTGGATAGTTTACAAGACTTGAAAGACTTAAGAAAAACTTATCTATTACAAACTATTATGGTTCCTTTTATAGGCAAGAAACCCTAATGACTCACGGCGTTTACAACGTCGCTCTAATACAAACATAACCAAGCATGCATCTAGACAAGCATGCAACTAATCATATTGTTTTACTAATCATATTGTTTATTACGAGTAAGCTCTATATATCTGGCGCCAACCTATCTTTCATACGGTGGTGACTTTTTTACTATCTTGAGCTTATCTCTCCTCGTGGATTCGCACTTTCGTGAATCACGATTTACCTTTAACACTTCTTTGAAGTATAACTTGGTGAGAATCCATTCTTCTTGGCGAGAATCTCTTGGCGAGATACTTGGCGAGAATCGATGGTTTACCTTAATTCCGAAAGAGTCAAATATCATACATGTATAAATAGCATAAGAGATGGAGTGAAAAGATTAAGCTTGTGAATTGTAAAACACACACACACGCAGCCTTCTTTTCACTCCTCCAAATACAACTTTATCCCGAGATAGCTCGATGGGTCCTAAGAGTTGTGCTCGGACTTAGCTTTGAGCTTAGAGGAGTCACCAACCTTTGTCATTTCAATCCCAAGTGCTATTCCGCAAGTAATAGGGTAACGTATTCTTTCGATTCATTTCTAATAAGAATATGATGTTGAAAATTATCTAGTGTGTTTTACTTACGTTAATTTCAGTCATTGTTCACTATTAACTTGTTTTATATTTCTAAACTGTTTTAAACGATAGTGAACGGGGAACAACAATATCAGGACGAGTAAATTTCAGGTACTGCAAACCACTTGCAAGACCACGATATAAGGTAGGATCAAAACAAGACTCAGACATAACTAAGCTTGGATTCTGCGTCAACCGGAGTCCCGGTTAGATTACATGTAGCTATGTGTGCCCTGTCCAAAATCTCCAAAGCATATTTCTTCTGAGAGAAGAACATGCCTTTAGAGTCACTAGTAACGGAAATCTCCAAAAAATAATTAAGAGCCCTTAGTCATACCAAACTCCTTATATAGAAATGAGATAATGCACTGAAGTAAATATGTAAAGGAAGCCTTTATTACAATATCATCAATATAGATTAACAAATATTGATAACATTCAATGGCATCTCTAACGGGTCAGCACCAATTATAATGGGTTGAACCATTAATTAACTAACACCGATCTTTGATTGAGCAGATTTTGGAAGTCTCCAACATGAACAACCTACTAAAGAAAGATTTGAGGGGGAAGTATCGAGCTATGTATCGTTCCAGAACTCGAAAGTGGAGCCATCACCAACTTTTCATCTAAAAACATTCTCTAAGTTAATGTTAACAATGGGCAACGATTTCCTTCGACCAATAATCGTTGGCCAAGGACTACATGGTAGCTGAGTGGTAGGGTGTGAAAGAGCCCCTAAACTTCCATGATTTTCTTAACCCTCCATGATTTCTATCTATGATTTTTTCCATTATCTATACTACTATATAAAGTGTTTAGGACATTCTAAATATAGAAGTCTTAAAATTTTTAAGACCAAAAACATTTCTAATAAAAGTAACCTACTAAACTTGTAACCAAAAGTACAATTAATATAGCACTTGGTACAATACAATAATGCATAAATCATCTAACTTGTAACATTCATGTATATTAATGTCAGAATTAATGAAATCATTAAAATACTCTCAATCAAAAGTACAATTAATATAGCACTTGGTACAAAACAATAATACATAAATCATCTAATTTTTCTTTTTCATTAAAACACTCACTAATAAAATTTACAAATCATTATAATTAAAATACCTCATCACTCAAAAGTATAATTAATATAGCAAATGATACAAACCAATAATGCATAAATCATTTTATCATTTATATCTTTCAAACACCCACTAAATAATGATATTACTAAAATACTCTTCACTCAAAAGTACACTTAATATATCACATGGTATAAAATAATAACGCATAAATCATCTTATCTTATATTTCTTCTTCAAACACCTACTAAATAAAATTTACAAACAATTAAGCGAATCATAGAAAACAATCTTTTATGTAGTCAGAATTTCTGACACCACCTTTTTCGACCACGCAACGGACTACCATTTACCACCACAACTTAGCAATATAGACACCACTGTATGGTACTAAAACCGCTATTTGAAAACACCTTGTATGTTTAAACAATATATGATATTACACGTTCTAAACGAATAGCTATATCGTTGACCATCGTTTTCGTATCGTCGTTGCATCGTGATGCAAGTCCATTTTTTAAAGCAATATTGTGCGGTAAAGTTGTTCCATTAAGTTATCTCCATGTGTTAAGTTAGCAACATGAAAAACATATAATCGCGTAGGCACCCTACTATAAAACCTTTTTATTATGTTACTAAATGCGTAAGTAAGAAAACAAACTAATTTCCAATTAATAACACCTCTATTCGACATTCTTTTTTTTTCCTTCTTTAAAAGTAATGCATCGGAAAAACCTTGTTATCGCCAAAAAGTATAATCACACGGGTACCTGCCGCTGCAACGCGCGGGTACCCGGCTAGTGACACCATATGTATAAATATGGTGTGTTAGTGTAAACATAATATATAAACATAGTGTAAACATTATATATAGTGTAAACATAGTGTAAACATAATATATAAACATAGTGTAAACATAATATATAAACATATGTATAAATATGGTGTGTTAGTGTATAAATATAGTGTAAACATTATATAAACATAATATAAGCATGTGTGAGAATTTTGTTAGTGTAAATTACTAAATAATTTTTTATATGAATTGTTGCGTGCAATCTGGTGTGTTCATTTGCAAATCACGCAATAAGTTATGCTTTGATTTTAATATTTTTAATCTAGTAATAATAATACGAAAAATAACAACAGCAACGACAATAATAAATGTTTTCTTCTTAAAATAAAGTGTATGAAGTGTTTTAATATTGAAGGTGTTACATACATAAAACTTATTGAGTTGAAGAGATATTTTATATTAAGGTTCTCCTAACAACGGCTTTAAGAGATTGTCATTTTATTGCCATCAGTGAATTATATATTGTGAGTGGATGAAAATCGCTAGAATAGTGAAAACAATAACGGAAAAGATGAATACATAACTAACTATATGATTGGTTGAAATAATCTAGCTATTACATTAAACTCTAGGATTATCCTCTTAACTACATGTATAAGGGCTTTCGTGCAAAATCTTTTATATTATTACCAGACTTTGTATTTTTTTCAGTTTAAAAAGTTTACACATATATTAGTTATTAATTGATAAATGTTATTATTGAAATTCGTTTACGCGTTAATTGCATATATTTTAACTTTTATGGTACATAGAGCACTAGGTTTCTTGAAGTCGTCGTGTTGGTGTTATGAGAAAAAGTGTTGCCACATCAGCACATTTTCTTATAAGACCAAAATTCACCACTACACCAAAAACACATATCGTTCCTATAACACTAGATTCCGGTGCTGTCGTGCTCTCCTAGACCCCACATATAACACAAAAAGATGAAAAACGGGACCACTTGACGGGAAAACGCGAGGTCCAATATTTTGTTGGTGGTTTATTCGTCCCAAAGCAGGGTTAAGACAATCAATGACAATAGCAATACCACTAGGTGGTTACCGGATATCACTTGGAATCATGTGATCACTTTCCAAAGTAAACTATTCGACCCTAATGCCCGGGTATCACGAATATCTACTTGGATAAGACCAAATGCGCTTAGAGAATTAGGCACAATTCTATAACCCTTTTCGCTAATAAGTGTTTACGTCAGTGTGTCCTTCATGCATGATCGATCTCCTATTTATAGGAGGTTACTCTTGAGCTATTCCAATGGAATTATGAGTATTAATCGCCTATTAATAGCCTCATAATTATCCCCATTATAGCCGTTAGTGGTTACATGACCAATTAAACGTGGTCATTAAGAAGTTGTAATCGCCATTTAGCAAGATTTTCCATAAGCAAGACTTTCCACTAGCGACTTTCACTTGCGTGGAAGTACACCTATCGATGGAAACACCGCTATCAAGATTCATAGCACTATCGGTGGATACACCACTTCTGGAAACATCGCTTATCGCTGGAAACATCGCCATCGCTGGAAACCACAAGCAAGACTTTCCACAAGCAAGACTTTCACCAATACTACCAATACAAACCACTATAAGAGTCGGTGTTCATGGACCTTATGGGTGTACATCCTGCACTCCTAACCCATTACAAGGTGTAAACTAATCTCACAAGTGCACTAAATTTTCCAACAATCCTCCCAAATTTAGTTCTACTTTGCATGAAAAATAAACATCAATCAAAACATGTGCATAAACGAAAATGTCCCGAGGATTGAATTTCCATCTTAGTAAATTACACGCTCAAATATTTGAGAATCGTGGTGTTCTAAGAATTGAACCCTTCAACCCATTTGAATACCAAGATAAAATACACACAAGTTTTCAAACACTTAACAAACTCCCGACACTATACAAGCCATGTGTCCATATCCAAATTCATAAATGTTGTAAAAGCTAAAAGTCCAAAGCTTCTCAAGCGGCAAAACTTCAACATTTACATAGGTGGTACCTCTTTAGTCATGCTCCCGCCAAGCACTTTTTCAAAGAAAATTAACCATTAAGAAGTAAAGACTTCATCCTCCTTTCAAAGAAGTTCGAGCACAACCTTGGGATGTAAATAAAACATGTGCTCCAGTCCACCGAATGTTCAAACTTTCCACATTGAACTCAGCCCTAAGTTTCCTCGTGAGGAGTTGGGTGTCCTAGCATTCAAATGACTAAGTTGGACTTAAACCCATCCCTTTAGCGACTTTATAACCAAGTCTCTAGCGCACCCTCCTTCAGCGATCGCCTAAGTTCATTGAGATCTCACAAACTCTATAGATACCACCCATTCATGATAAGCTCATGAATCATGCTATGTCTCGACACCTAAGTGTCTAGACTTACCATTGTACATCCGGCTATAAGCCTTAGCCAATGTAGCCGCACTATCACACCGGATAGAAATAGGTGCTATAGGTTTAGGCCACAATGGAATCTCAGAAGCAAGTTTTCAACCATTCACTTCTTTACAAGAAATTGCTAGAGCCACAAATTGATTCCATTGTTGAACTGGTGATGCAAGTTTGCTTCTTGGATGCCCAAGAAATTGCACTCCACCAAGTAGGAATACCCACCACTAGTAGACGAATTGTCTTCGAGCACATCGATCCAACTTGCATCGCTGTAACCTTCCAACACCGATGGGTAACCAGATATGAGAGACTATAATCCATAGTTCTCTTCAAATACTTCATACCCTCGAATCGCTGCTTGCGATGATGAGCACTAGGATTACTAGTATACCGCTCAATTTTCCCATCGCAAAACCAATATCGTGCCTTGTACAAGTCATGGCATACATCAGCAATCAATTACCCTAGAATACTCAAGTTGAGATACAAATTTTGCCATGATTAGGCATCGCCTCTCACAAGTATCCATAGGTGTACTCACTGAGTATAATCAAAGTAATTGAATTTCCTCGCACCTTCTCAATATAATGAGACCGAGAGATAGAAATTCTATTACTTTCATGTTTAATCCTTATACCAAGGATAACATCGCCTCCCCATGTCTTTCATGGAGAACCTTGATGACAAAAATTCCTTTGTCGTCAACTCGATTTTGGTCAGTGCCAAAGATCAACATGTCATCAACATATAGACAAATGATGACCTCTACCGATTCATCAAATTTGCTATATACACATTTGTCGCCTTGGTTAAGAACATAACCACTAGACAAAACCACTTCATCAAACTTTTGATGCCATTGTTAGGTGCCCGCTTAAGTCCATAAAGAGACTTAATCGCTTTTTACACCTTGTTTTCATTGCCGTGCATGATGAAGCCCCGAGGTTGGTTCATATAAACCTCCTCTTCCAATTCACCATTCAAGAAAGTTGTTTTCACATCCATCCGATGAATAACCATATTGTAAATAGATGTCATAGCAATCATCAGCCTTATGGTAATCGATACGAGCCATGTGGGCATAAGTATCAAAATAGTCTATTCCCGACTTTTGTTTAAAGCCCCGAATGACTAGTCTAGCCTTGAACTTTTCAATAGTTCCATCTACCTTCATTTTCCTTTTGAAAATCCATTTGCAACCCGTGAGGTTTGCAACTGTGAGGTAGATCAACCAACACCCAAGTGTTGTTGCCCATGATAGAATCCATCTCATCATTGATTGCTTCTTTCCGTAAAGCAATATCCCGGGACTTCATTGCTTCTTCAAATGTCTTGGGATCATCCTCAATAATGAAGCAATAGGAGTATTGGTCCGAGACCTCATCCCTTGTTCCTTCAACTAAGTATAGTTGAAACTCGTGTCCAAATGACTTTGGAGTCCCGACCCTTTGCTTTTCCCGAGCACAGTTCAAAGTTGTCGAACCACAACCTTATCGTGGACCATCGATGGTTCATCGGGACCTCGATACACCAAAGTGTCGTGAGTTCCATTAGGAATCCTCGACTTGGTCTAGGGACCGATGAGAATCTATTCTCATCAAAATCAAAGATCCCTTGATTCAATTATTGTGTTAATCGAACATGTTCATTAGGTTCAATAACATAGAACCTAAAAGCCTTGGAATGCTCAAGATATCCAACAAAGATGCGATCAATGCCTCTTTCACCCAAAGTCTTTTGCTTTGGATCGTGAGTCTTACAATGCCCTACAACCCCAAACCTTGAGATAATTCATGTTGGGTTTCTTTTTAGTCCGAGTTCATAAGGGTAACCTTATTCCTTTGTTGGGAACTCTATTTAGCAAATAGCAAGTCGTTAACATAGCTTCACCCCGTAACCCTTGACTCATCCGAATAGGACAACATGGAATTAACCATCTCCTTCAAAGACTGCTTTTTCCTTTCGTAAATACCATTTTGCCGAGGAGTATAAGGCGATCGTTTCATGGATTATTCCAACAGATGAAAGCACCGAGTATCCATGTACTCACCTCCCTATCGATCCTTAATATTTTGATTAAAGACCCAAGTTGTAATTCAACTTCGCTTTAAACACTTTGAATTTATCTAATGCTTCATCCTTGGTATGTAATAAATAGACATAACAAAATCTAGAAGCATCATCAATAAATGTCACAAAGTACTTCTTATTCCCCAAAGAAGGAGTGGCATGCAAATCACACAGTCATCGTGAATAAGCTCCAAGATCTTAGTCTCACGACTAACACCCCGAAAGGGTTTCTTGGTTATCTTGGTCAACATGCAAGTTTTACACTTTTCGTTGTCCATGTCAAAAGCGAGGATTAAACCATCCCTAGACATATCTTGCATTCTTTTATAGTGAACATGACCAAGTCTAGCATGCCAGTGGTAGAGTCAGTCGATCATATGTGGTCACAAAAGTCGAAATAACAGTCGGCTGGTAATATTAATCCCAACATTTGATTACATAAATAACCAAAACCAATAAAAACACCACATTTAGAAAGAACAAATTTATCGATTCAATAACTTGTTTATATCCATGATTATTCAAAACACTACTTGAAACCAAGTTCTTCCCGATATCGTGGACATGAATAACATTAAACAAAGTTACAATCTTTCCGTAACTAAACCTAAGATCTACACAACCACGACCATTCACCAAGGTTGTTGACTCATTTCCATGTGAAGAATAGAACCATCATTCGCTGACTCATAAGTCTTGAACCAGCTTCTATCTTTACACACATGAACTGTTGCACCGAGTCAACCCACCACGCAACATCATCATCCCGCACATAAAGGATTCGATACATATGTAACATAATAAATCAAAAGACTTATTAAACATATTCGACCTTTCAGTGAGTTAGGTGAACCACCACTCCCCGAACCATTAGTGCTCGATCCATTGGCTTTACCACCAATTTTAACACCCTTGCATTCCTTTTAATGTGACGGCCTTGCCACATTTCCAACAAGTAGGTGTTGCCTTCTTGTTAGGATCCGCTTGTGTTGTCATGATATTTCGTTTGCCTTTGTTGTCATTGTACCGGTAGAATTGTTATGCTCTACCATATTGACAACAGATGGTCCAAAGAAGATTGCTACTCTTTGGCTTGTCATTATCCCGCACTTTGAGAGATTCCTCAATGTGTAGATGATCGCCCAACTCAACAAGAGTTAACTCCTCCTTCATATGTTTCAAGGTATGCTTGAAATCTTTCCATGAAGGAGGAGCTTGTCAATGACACAAGAGACTTTGATAGCCTCATCCATGTTCATTTGGTGTTGTGTAAACCTTCCAAGTATTCCAAGAAGTTCATTGTATTGTTCCATAACCGGTCTTGAATCGGTCATTTTGTAATTTGTGAAATTACTAACAAGGAACTTCTTACTTGATGCATCCTCACCATATATTTGGCATCCAAGGAATCCTACGTTCTTTGGAAGATTCAAAGTTCGATAAATATCAAACAAAGAATCGACATACCATTCGAATAAGACCTCTCGCATATGTAGTCATCATTTTCCCACTTGCTCCTCCTCCCGATTTGATCCACGTAGCATCATCACCATCATCGTGAATTGGAGTAGTCAAGACATAGACCACACTCATGCTCAGCAGAAGAAGTGCATCTTCTTCGCCACCTCCTAAAGTCCACCCTTCAAACTTGTCCAATTTTAGCAAAGTTTGAAGCCATGTGTTTCATTGCAAAGAATTGCCATTGATTATCACTAAATAGTTTACTTTGATTGTTGGTGGTTTATTCGTCCCAAAGCGTGGTTAAGACAATCAACGACAAGAGTAATACCACTAGGTGGTTACCTGGATATCACTTGAAATCGTAGTGATCACTTTCCAAAGTAAACTATTCGACCCTAATGCCTAGGTATCACGAATATCTACTGGGATAAGACCAAATGCGCTTAGAGAATTAGGCACAATTCTATAACCCTTTTCGCTAATAAGTGTTTACGTCAGGTGTCCTTCATGCATGATCGATCTCCTATTTATAGGAGGTTACTCTTGAGCTATTCCAATGGAATTATGAGTATTAATCGCCTATTAATAGCCTTATAATTATCCCCATTATAGCCGTTAGTGGTTACATGACCAATTAAACGTGGTCATTAAGAAGTTGTAATCATCATTTAGCAAGATTTTCCATAAGCGTGATTTTCCACTAGCAAGACTTTCACTTGCGGTGGAAGTACAAATTTATCGATGGAAACACCGCTTATCAAGATTTTCATAGACTATCGTTGGATACACCACTCAGTGGAAACATCGCTTATCGCTGGAAACATCGCTTATCGTGGAAACCACAAGCGACTTTCCACAAGCAAGACTTTCACCAATACTACCAATACAAACCACTATAAGAGTCGTGGTGTTCATGGACCTTATGGGTGTACACTCCGTACCTCCTAACCCATTAAAATGTGTAAATTAATCCCACAAGTGCACTAAATTTTCCAACATATTTGGCGTCGTCGCGTTGCGTTTCCCGAAACCATTTAAGCTGATCATGACGACGCAAGACAAAAAAAACACAAATTTTGGTACAGGGTTGGTGTCGTCGTGTTACGGTTTTGACGAAAAACGCCACTTTTGACACAAGGTAGTAAGGTACCGAGCCCTCTTATTGCACACATAGCCGCGTTATTTTATTAACTTGTGTCCTTACAAAACTTTCTTGGAAGTGTTTTATTTAAATTCTTCCACCATCTTATCCAACGACATCTTAAATTATACGTGTTGGTCTATTACGTGTTTTATAGTTCATGCATTTCATATGTTGGTTTTCTATACTTTTCGGATTCTACTTACCACTAACAGTATAGCATGTTCTTGAGAATTGAACGAAATAAACATCATGATTTATACGTATATTAATAGTAATAAAATAATATAGCACTCGATATGTTCTTCAACTTGAGTATAAACTGTATTTGTAAGTATATGTAAAGGAGCTCATTGTAAATATTGAAAATTACCAAGCAATATAAAACAACAGCGGGATAGCTCAGTTGGGAGAGCGTCAGACTGAAGATCTGAAGGTCACGTGTTCGATCCACGTTCACCGCATATAATTTTTTACCTTTATTTTTTTTTTTACTTGGCCTAATGCTTTTAACAATGCCTGTTGAACTATACATGATGACCTATACAAATATCAACACTTCTACAAAGGTAAAATGATGATCTAACTTTCTTGATATACTATAAATTAACACAACAAACGGGTGTTTACTTATTTGATCATTGCCACTAACTATGTTAAATTTCACGATGCATAATTACTTAAGTTTTCTTTCTCACCAACAACTCAAACATCAAGAAGTTGCTTCACATTCATTGGAACTACATACTCTTCTGTTCCATTGTATAAGATGTCTACAAATATGCTTGCAGTCACTTCTGTAGGATGGTATTGATCCCAAAAAACATGTTTTTTCCTTTTTAAGCAGTAAGTGGATGTTGGAAGGCATGGCACGTCCGCGCGTAGGTTCCCTAGTCCACAACTATTGAGAAACTGAGAGGAAGGGAAAAGTTGTAATATTCTTGTTAAAGTGAAATGAGCCAGTACATGAAGTTTATATACAAACAATACTTTGACTATAAAAGTCAACTTAACCAAACTAACTATAACTACATCTATAAGAAACTACATCTATAAGAAACTACAATCACATAAACTCTTGTGGTGATGAAGATAGTTTGTTGAGAGAATAGTATTGATCACTTTTGACTTGTGTAGAGTCAGATCTCCATTACCCCCTCGCAAGTTGGCGGTGGTATGGATCACACAAGCCATACTTGATATGCAATGATGAAAGGGAGATCCGCTTAAACCTTTAGTGAGAGCATCAAGAACTTGGTGATGGGATGGAACAAAGGTAGGCGTAATAGTACCATTCTTGATCTTTTCTCTAACAAAATGACAATCTATCTCTATGTGTTTTGTCCTTGCATGCCGAATGGGATTGGAAGCTAGAGCAATAGAAGACCGGTTGTCACAATAAATGGGAACTGAGTTTGTTGTAGGCAGTTGTAAATCTTTGAGGAGACTGAGAAGCCAAGTTATCTCACATGTACAGTCTGCCAATGCTCTATACTCTGCTTCTGTGGAAGACCTTGAAACCACTGATTGCTTTTTAGATTGCCAAGAAATAAGGTTTGAACCAAGAAAGATGCAGAATCCAGTAACTGATCTCCTTGTGAGTGAACAATTGGCCCAGTCACTATCACAATAAGCTTTAAGTTGAAGATTGGAAGTAGAGGAGATGAAAAGACCCTGGCCTGGACAAAGCTTGATATACCTGAGAACCTTGAGTAAAGCCTGCCAATGAGGTGTTCTGGGATTGTGGCTGAATTGACTTAGAGCATGTGCTGCATAGGATAAATCTGGTCTTGTAATGGTGAGATACAAGAGTTTGCCCACAGTGGCTCTATAAAGTGAGGGATCAGGGAGAGGTTCTCCATCTGTATCATTTAACTTGATGATGGGATCAATAGGAATATGAGAGGGTTTCAGGTCAAGAACATTAGCACTATGAAGAAGTTCCAAAGCATATTTCCTTTGAGACATTGTGATCCCCTGTTTATTCCTCAAGAACTCAATCCCCAAGTAATAGTTAAGTTGTCCCAAATCCTTGATACTGAAGGTGAGGTCTAGTTGATGCTTAAAATGATTGATAAGAGTAAGATTGTTGCCTGTCAAAAGGATGTCATCAACATAGATCACCAAAGCTAGAAAATCAGTGTCCTTTTTATATGTAAGTAGAGAAGTGTCTGTATAACTTTGTGTGAAACCATGACTGAGGAGGAAAGAGGTGAGCTTGGAGAACCATTGCCTATTTGCCTGTTTCAATCCATAGAGAGATTTTTGTAATTTGCAGACTGGATTTGGAATGGATGAGGGTGGTTTGTAGCCTTGGGGTAGCACCATATAGACTTCCTCATGAAGGTCCCCATGTAGAAAAGCATTGTTGACATCTAGTTGAGCAATATGCCAATTATGATGAATAGCAGCAACTAACAAGGTCCTGATGGTTACCATCTTTGCAACCGGTGCAAAAGTTTCAGATAATCGCCTCTCGTTGGGTGTATCCTTTGCTACCAAATTTAGCTTTGTGTTTCTCAACAAGGCCATCGAGTGGTATTTGACCTTGAAAACCCATTTGTTGCCTATGGCCCTCTTTCCGGTGGTAAGGTGGTAATCATCCATGTGTTGTTGATGTGTAGAGCATGAAGTTCCTTGTTCATTGCATCTCTCCATCTAGGATCCTTAAGCCCGAGTATATGAATGTGGTTCACCGATCTATTGATTGCACCGATGAAATGTCTCGTATTTTGGATTTGATGTTTTGGTAGTTAATGTATTTGGAATGATGAAACTTGATAAATGATTGAGTGGTGTGTTTAAGTTTTGGAAAATGAACTTGAAAATCATGAAATTTGTTTGGAAGGTGAGAAGTTCTGGTGGACTTTCTGAGGGGTGGTGGAGGTGGTGGTGGTGGAGGTGATGTATGATCAGAAGAGGATGTAGGAGTATCTTGTGGTGTGGAAGTAGTGATGTGATCAGTGTGAGAGATGGAGTCAGTGCACAGGAGTGGTGAAGGTGTTGGATTAGGTGATGATGGTTCAGCTGGTGGTGGGGAATTGTTTGAAGTAGAGGGTAAATCTGATGATGTAGGTGTTGATGAAGAATTGATTGGGTCAGGTGGTTCAGGTGGGTCAGGGGAAGGAGTGGTGATGGGAACAAATTGTGGTGGAAAATAGGAAGGTGGGTAAACCGAGATGTGAAGGTGAAGTTGTGGATGGTTTGTTGTGAAATGGGAAAATTGATTCATTGAATCTTACATGTCTACTAACAAAGGTTTTGTGAGTAAAGGTGTCATAGAGTAAGTAACCTTTCTGTGTGGTTGGATATCCAATGAATACACATGGTTTGGCTCTGGGTTCAAATTTATCATGTGGGTGTTGATGTGCAAGTGCTTGGCATCCAAAAACTTTCAAGTGGTTAAGTGGAGGTGGTGTGTTATACAGTAGTTCATAGGGACTTTTATGATTCAAAGGTTTACAAGGTAGTCTATTAATGAGGTAGGTTGCTGTGAGTAGGCAATAGCCCCAAAAGTGAATGGGTAGATTAGCTTGGAATCTCAATGCTCTGGCCATTTCTAAAAGGTGTTTGTGTTTTTTTCAACTCTAGAATTTTGTTGTGGAGTATAGGGCATGAAGTTTGGTGAATAATGCCATGGGTGTGAAAAATGTTGTTAGTGATTGATTAATGAATTCTGAGCCATTGTCACTTCTGATTGTTTTTAAGGTTGTGTTGAAATGATTCTTAACAAAGGCTGAAAATATTTTGATGTTAGATGTGGTGTGATCTTTGGATGGTAAAAGATAAATCCATGTGGCTCTTGAGTAATCATCAACTATGGTTAAAAAATACTTGCATTTATTCACAGTTGGGTATTTGTAAGGACCCCAAAGGTCAACATGAATTAGTTCAAACAGAGTAGTTGCATGAGATGTACTAGAAGGAAAAGATAAAGCATGTTGTTTAGCTAAAGGATGATATCACAAGTATGTGGATTACAAAGTTTAGAAATGGAAACATGTTTGATTTGTTGAATAACATTGGTGAGGATGACCAAGTCTTGAGTGCCAAAGAGCAAAGTTGTTGTTATTGATGGAAAGGATGGTGGATGTAGTGGTTGAAGGTTCCCGCTTGATGATGTAGAGACCATTATAGAGGTCGCCATGAGCAATCCTCTTGTGATTGTCCCGAAATAACATGAAAATGGAGTAAAAGTATGGAAAGTGGTATGGGTGCCTAGTTTGCTCACCGACAATAGATTGTAGGAGAAGGTAGGTATGTAAAGAACTTCATGTAAGGTGATGGTCGAGTTTATGTGCACCGATCCCATCTGTGTTACTTGTGTGTGTTGACCATTAGGTAATGTGACAAATATGGGTTGGGTACAAATGTGGACATTATGCATAAGAGTGAGGGAAATACAAACATGATCAAGAGTCCCACTATCAACTACCCGAGAGTCTTATGATGAAGTAGGATGATGCAATAATCTTGTACCTTCTAGCGCTTATGTGGGATGCAACAAGCTTATATGTTACGATAGTAAAACTAGCCACAAGTTTAGGTTTACCTTCGAATTAGCTTGTGGAAAACTGGATTATCCTTGTTGTTCTCGCATCATAAGCATCATCCGATTCAATGATTTTGTAGTTGATCCATCCCGCATTCATTGTCAGATCGCCTGTCAAGTTAGCACCACTTGTTGTCCCAACATTTGTCCCATGAGCCATAGTCGATTGATGCTCTAAAAGCCCCGATTGCCCCTGCCTTTGTGGTATAGGTGGTGGCTTGTATTTTCCATGAAGAGGATGACCGATGGGTATCCCACCAACCGATAACATTCTTCTTTTGTATGACCTTCTTTTCCACAATTTCCACGTAAAATTTCTTCTTAAAAGTACCTTCATCAAGATTCATTGTTGTTTGTGGTCTTAACTCGATGACTCCCTTGTGAATAGTTTCTACCGCACTGATGTGGTTGTTGTTGTTAGTGAAAGAAGTTCAAACGGTTTGATTGATTTGAAAGTGTTGTGGCAATGGGAATCACAGGTTGTGTGTATTTCTCTTTGTTTTCCTCTTGTCTTATCATGCTATAAGCCTTAGCAACACTAGGCATAGGATTCATGAGTAGGATTTGACCCCGATATTTGCATAGCATTCATCTAAACCCATTAAAACCGAATAAGTCTTTTCCTTTGATCCTCTCACCATTGATTCTCCCATTTTCACAAGTGCAAGTACACACACACATATACGGTGCTTCCAAAGAATCATACTCATCCCATAGACCTTCAATTTCGATAGAAAATCTCAATACTAGTGTTATTTTGTTTCAATTGAACTAAATCATTTGTGAGTTGATACACTCGTGTCCATCTAATTGA
Source organism: Chrysanthemum lavandulifolium (assembly GCA_022545495.1). Lineage (NCBI taxonomy): Eukaryota > Viridiplantae > Streptophyta > Magnoliopsida > Asterales > Asteraceae > Chrysanthemum > Chrysanthemum lavandulifolium. The sequence goes on along the minus strand of CM040243.1, from coordinate 196,002,523 downwards.
GAGTAATGTTCTTGCAACTCATGCCACAAATCAAAAGCAGTGTTTACAAAGCTTAATGAGTTACTTATCCGCTCGTAAATTGTATTGAGTAACCAAGAAATGATCATGTCGTTTGTCCTTTCCCACGTAGGTCCGATGTTGAGTTTATACGGGTTCTTCAAATTCACCATTGACAATCTTCATCTTGTTCTTAGTATTCAAGGCTATCATCATGGATCTTTTCCAAGATCCATAGTTATCTGAACCTGTTAACTTTTTTGGAATCAAAATTAACCCCGGGTGATCCTGTTGGATGTAAGTAAAGTGGATGATATGGTGATGTGACATCATCTTCTGATGATGGAGTAGATGAAGAGGGAGTAGATGAGTTTGTGTTTTGATTATTGATCGTCATTGTGATTGAAAGATCGATCGGAGTTTGTTGTGTTGCCGGAAAAAAATGGTTACTTGATCGGAATTAGTGATTGTGTTGAATAGTGGAGATGAATCTTGATTATGTGATTGTTTTGTTATTTGATTGTTGTGATTGTGAGTAGATAGCACGTGAGTTATGGTGGTTTTGATGGCGAATTGTGGTGGATTATCGGTTATTGTCATCGAGTTTGTTGAAAAGTTGTTGGATTGTGGGAAAGTTTGTTATGAACGGTTATGAGCCACCGAGATGGTGGTGGCTCGATACCATATTGAGAAACCGAGAGGAAGGAAAAGTTGTAATATTCTTGTTAAAGTGAAATGAGCCAAGACATGAAGTTTATATACAAACAATACTTTGACTATAAAAGTCAACTTAACCAAACTAACTATAACTACATCTATAAGAAACTACATCTATAAGAAACTACAATCACATAAACTCTTGTGGTGATGAAGATAGTTTGTTGAGAGAATAGTATTGATCACTTTTGACTTGTGTAGAGCTGTATCTCCATTAACAACAAGCTTCTTTAATTTCCGTAATCCCTAAACTCAAACAAATATAATATCAAAACCTAAAACATCATGTACTTGTTTCTCTGAAAAGAAAGATATTACATGAATAATACCATAACTCCTAGGATTCTGAAAGAGGTTTGTCATGACACCATGAATATCAAAATAAACATAGTTCATGCCTTGTAATTCTGACTTCAATTGTTGTAGCATAATCTTTAGACCGTTGTTATACCTAGCCGACAAATAGTTCATTTCGACAAAGCATTCACCTGTTCTGTTCGCTTTCTTAAAATCGGGCAACAACCAATGGCCCCTACTCCTGTTATCACCATTTTTCGAGCTCCCAGTCCGTACAACATCTATATTTTATAAGTATCATAAATAAGGATCCATTATATTCTTCACATGTTGCTTACAAAAAATGATTACCTTTAGTAAATATTTGAAGGTGGACACCATAAGATCAACATATTTTTGTGGTGTGTAATGTTTAGGGACCAGAGAAAGAACCAGAGAACCGACACTAAAATATGAAAACAAATCGTTACTTCCAGTAATGATCGCAAATATAGATTTTGCTAGATGCGATTGGGCACCAGACTGTCCAAGTTGTTGCACTAGTTTGTTATGTACCAAGGTAAAGTATTCTACTTGTTGTGCTAACGATATATATTGCACCTGTAAATGTAAATATATAAAATATACTAATTAAGTTAGCTAAAAGTAACAATAAGCGGAGATGGAGATAACCTCATTTAATTTATTTTTATGTATTTTTATCTGATGTTTTAGTGTGCTGGTTACTTACAAAGTTTACACCAGTTTCGTTAAGTATGCCGGAGGCACCAGATGCAAAGCTGACTCCGGTGATTGGTGGTGTCGTGCCAATCGTTGATAGATACGGTGGAGATGATGGTAACCCCATCTTTTTTGCTGCCCAAACAAAACGATAAGTATCATGTTTATAACCATAAAACTTACCAAATCGCCACTCAAAAGTGTGCATAAAAATTATTAGGTTTACTGTAGTTCACTTAAGCTCACGTACTCTTTAATTTTTCATATACACATTATTTATTTAAGTTACAATCCATGTAAAAATTTTGCTGCAAATTGTGTGATTTGTTACCTATAAAATCAGCAGCATTCTTGCCATTAGAGAACCGTCCAGTAGATTTCCTGCTGGAATAATCAACACCATTGGGTCGATAATCAGCCTTAGCGAGAGAAAGTGGCAAGTAATTATTATTTCCAACGTCCACCAATGAGTCTCCAAACACATAAAAACCTGGTGTAGCAACCCGAGCTATACTCACCTTTGCTCCTAACCAAATAAACACCAAAACATGCACCAACAATGTGATTGTAGCACCACGACCGCTAATGGAAATAGAAATGGCCATTGTATGTTGATCGGGAGTTGGGAATTGAAAGAGACGAGGTATATAAGAAGGATTAAGAATGCGTGGTTAGCTAGTGTGAAAATGTGAATGATATGAAGGTTCATTACGTGATTGCATGTAGTTGCAATCTTTGTTGGGTATGACCGTTTTTCAAGTCAGATCGTTTATTCGCATGTAAACGTAGATTAAGATCATAATAAACTCATAGTTACCTTATAAAATAAATAAAGCTGGACTGTAAGCCATTCAAGAAAGCTACTTAAATGAGCGTTCAGCGATAAATAAAGTATTCAACATCGTAAATATGAGTCAAATGTTAAAATTAAATGAGGTTTAAGTAAAAAGTTTTTGATAATTATGAGTGGAAAATGTAACTTAATTCAAATTATATGGGTGAAAATTATATGAAGTCAAAATCAAAGGGAGCATACTAAAATTCTAACAAAATATACAAGTTAGTATAATAACTCAAATTACCAAAATACATTTGATTTTGTTGTAATTTAATATTATGGCTTATGTCTATTCACTATTAGCTTACTAGCCCAATCCATTAGGGTTTACATGCAACCATCTACCCTATAAGTTGATACACTCTTGTAACTTCTTGGATTGAAAACTTAATAAGAATTCTATCTTCCTCCTCTTTTGTTCTTGTGTTCATATTATTGTTCATTATATTTATAACACGTTATCAGCACGAATGCTCTAAGAAGAGATCAAGAAGAGATTAATAGTAAACAGTGATGATATTGATGTTCATCGATGAATCATGACTTGAAACAAGAGGTAAATATTAAACCTTGACTGTGTAGTATGTTAACTCGTTTAACATTAATATGATATTATAATTCTTTCAATTCTTGAGAATCGTACTCGTTAGGCTGACCACAATGGGTCGGTCGACCCTGTGGGTTGTGCCAAGTGAACCGTCGGTTGCCCCACTGTGGGAACTCGGTTGTGATCGGTCGGTCGACCAAATTTGGACAAACTAGTTCATGTACTCGACCGAGTTTGTATCTCACTTTTTGACAAATTTTGGTACTGTTAAAAGAAACCTTTACCATGTCACAATTGTGGCAATTAGGTCGTCGTCAGGTCATCGGAGAGAGAAAGCTGATATGGCAGAGGTGACCTAGGTCACCACTGTGTTCAAATTTTTATAGCCATATGATTTATCATACGCTTCATGAATCATATAATAGTAAAACATGATTACAACATAAAATAAACATTGAAATTCACATGTTAAACAAAGACAAGTTAACAACTATCCAATTTATCGATTTTGAATATAAAAAAATGTGTGCTTCAGACACGGATTTATTTTTGCTTCTAGATAACATGTTAATGTTAAAATGTTGTTTGATATATAACTTGCACAATCGTAAATTATTGTGTTAAAAGAATTTTGTTTTCTCAATCAATATCTTTGTGCATATGTGAAATCTCTATGGTAGCTTACAAGAACAATAAATGTTCTATTGTGATTACATAAAGAGAATTGTGTTTTATTTTGTTGTTAAGCTTCCAAACTCTTATGTATTTTTACAAGAACAATTGTTATGAATGATTCTTTACTTCGATCTCGTATTTATAATAACATAATCTCATGTTATGTTAGAAAAAAATAAATTAGAACCTCAAGTTCTAATATGGTTTAATCAATTAAACCAATAACATAACATCATGTTATGTTGAGAAAAAATGAAAATTAGAACCTCAAGTTCTACAATGATCTCATCAAGAGAATCAATGCCATCATAACATCATGTTATGTTGAAAAAAAATTATTAGAACCTCAAGTTCTAATATGATTCTTTCATGAATCAATATCATAACCTCATGTTATGATTATATTTATTCATAATAAAACCTCAAGTTTTATTACAATGAATAATTAAAATACAATAACCTCAAGTTATTTATCTTTAATGAACCTCAAGTTCGCTTATTATTCTCTTTAGAGAATTACAATATCATAACCTCACGTTATGTTTAGAAAGAAAAAAAAAAGTATGAACCTCAAGTTAACATAACCTCGTGTTATGTTTGAAATAAAAAGAAAAATAGAACTTCAAGTTCTATTATGATTCCCTCAAGAGAATCAAAAAATATCATAACCTCATGTTATGATTATTATAGAACCTCAAGTTCTATTATGATTATAAAATGAAAATACAATAACCTCAAGTTATTGTTAAAATGTTCAAATATGATTCTATCAAGTGAATCACGATAACATAACCTCAAGTTATGATTATTTTTGTTTAAAGCCTAATGTGCTTTGATGATTCCCTCAAGTGAATCATAATAACATAACCTCATGTTATGTTTTGAGAAAAAGAAAAAAAAAATGGTATAAAAGAAAAGTATTTTTTTCTGAAAGCTCGCTCTATTGTATGCACCTCATGTTGCAAGAAAAAAAAGTGTAAGCGAGTTAAATCTCACAATTTTCAGTGTTAGATCTGAACAAATAAAATTGTGATTTAAATACTGATGAAGAGATGTTTAAGAAAACATTATCTATTTTCAAAGTCTCGAACATGCTTCTATATTAGCGATATCGAGAACATGGTTTGAAAAGTATCATGAGATAGTCAAATTCTCATATTATATAAAAGAAAAGCTAATGAGCTTTACGAAAAATATAAAAGTAGTTCAACTATTCGTCCATTCCTTAAAATGAATGTGACAATGATGATGATATTTATCATGGACGTGGTCGATTAAATAATCGACATAAAGATCTCTATTCTTTTAAGTGAATATGATGAATTGATCAACATATAAATCTCCATTCCCTTAAGTGAATGTGATGAATTGATCAACATAAGATTTTCATTCCTTAAGTGAATGTGATAATCTAATGATCCACGCTTATAGATCATTTATCATGGTCATGGATATGGTCGAAGTAATATGAAAAATGACCAATCACTACAAGTGGTAAAATAAGAACAGAGCAAATAAAAATGCCATGTATAAAAAAATAAGTGTGTCAAATGAATTACACACTATCTTCATAGATGTTAGAATCTATGCTAATAAATTGTGAGATATACATGAATGCTCCAAGTTGATATGCCTTCTGTTATGGGTTCCTTGATTAAATTTAGTTAGTACTAATTTTTCAATAAGTTAAATGAAATGTTAGAAATATTGATTTGTTCACATGTCCGATTTGAAGTTCTCAAACATCAATTTTTTTTTGTTCCTAATATTTGTGTGGATTTTGATGTTAAGATCCATTTTAACTGTAATTTTTTTTAAGAGAACTCCGTCTTCTTTGTGAGGACCTCAAAATGGAATACTTAACGATGAAAGATTCGTTAAATTATGGTAAGATCTTAAGGATACATTACCACACACACAAAAAAAGAAAAAAAAAAAAAGCAAGTAATATTCCCAAAAATCTCGCTATGATTGTATGCACCTCAAGTTGCATTAAAAAAAAGTGAGTTCGGTCTCACAATTTCAGTGTTAGATCTGAATTAAAAAGAAAATATATAATGGTGAAAGATCCATTAAATGTATGTCAAAATCTAAAAGAAAGATTTGACCATCATAAGCAAGAGATTCTTGCAAATGCGAGCACATTTTTCGCAATATTAAGTAGTACATCTGAATGATGAAAAGAAAAAATGCGATGAAATTGTTAATGCCTCGAATATACTTATATATCGAGAACGATGCTTTGATATAAAAGAAATGGGAATGTTTGAACAAACACGATAAACCCGTTTACTAAATTTGCTCCATATTGTTGTGTTAAAGAAACGGTTGGCAACCTCAAGTTGCAACATAAAGATCTTCATTCCCTCAAGTGAATGAGATAAAATGATCAATATGAGATCCTTATTCCCTCATGTGAATGTGATAATGTAACGATAAATGGTTAAAGATCATTTATCATGGTAAATGCTATGGTCGAGGAAGTATGACAATGACAAACCACTAATAGTGGTGAAAATACAATAAGAAAGGAGCAAACAAAAAATGCTATTTATGCAAAAATGCAATGTGATGTATATGAAATACAAGTGTGTTAAAGATATTACACACTATAATCATAGATTTAAAAATCTATGCTAGCGCATTTTGATCCACAAAAGAAATATAAAATTGTCATGAGAAACGAAGTTAAGTATTAAAGATATATTATATTATTTTATATCTTCCTCGACATGCATTATATAAAGATTAGTAAAGCTAATCACTAGCCATAACATAAGTTTATGAGCAATAATAATGATAATATTTTTGGTATGACCGGTTACACCATCCCGAGTCATTAATGATGCGAAAGCTATGGAAGAATAAGATTCTTCAATCTAATGTTATAATCTCTCAAAGAAAGTTGATTATTATTTATCAACTAGAATGGGGATTAAATTCCTCAATGTTAATAGGAAAGAAAACAAATGGATATATGTAAGCATACAAATCTATTGTATGAACCATTTAGAGTTTAAAATCGATGCATCGTCTAAATGGTCATTAAATCGCAACCTCAAGTTTGCATGATTAATAGCTCAATGCGAGCCTAACATTCCGAGTAAGTATTTCATCATGAAAATGCGATGAATTACTTCTAAATTATGAAATGAAACAGAGAGAAAAACTTGTGTTGTTGTATGGGACCATATTATAATATGCACAACAACAAAATTAGCATCATGCCAATATGTTATTATAAATCCTCCCTTTTATAATTGGTTTTGGTTATAAACCAAACATATCCCATTATTGTTTTTGTGTGCAAATTACTCCACCTAAATGCACATATATGGGATATAGAAGATGGATAATTCCTTCAGAGGAGAGAAGTAGGCGCAAATTCGTAATGAATTATCATATTCGTTGATCCTCGAAAGAAATTTTTTATGAATTGATTATTCAATGGATAATCTAATAGCCATAAATAAACATTGGCCGAAAATAATATTTCAGCTACTCATGCTCTATTTAGAAGTTGTCCCTCAAAGACATTATTATGACATGCCTCAAGCATGGTTGACAAATCGATTCCAAATAAAATCCTCGAAGAAAAATATGGAGCATGAAAACAAGATGGTTGTTCGAGGTATAAAAGACCCCATGATAGTCTCATAAGGAGACACTAGACACGAAGGTTCCAAACGAGCCTCAAATAGCTAATGAGATCTCACTAATTCTATGATGTCTAAAATCATATGGAATCGAAACAAAAACAGCGTCGATAAATTTGTTTGCATACAATATAGCGCTTGGTATTATGCATAATGAGGATCATAAATCAATTATTATTCAAAAGTGCGCTCAACGAAATGATTGGCCAACATGAAAAAATGCAATCTCATGAAAATATGAGAAGTATTGGGACAGGAAGTCTATACACATGATTGTGTAAAATCTATTGGATATACATCAGTCTTTGTGCACAAAAGCTCTGAAGTTATGTCCTTTAAAGCATGAATTGTGAATAAATAAATTCACAAAACATGAAGTTGATTATTAAAAGAAATATTGTCCTATGGTGGATGTAAATATCTTATTGATATTTTATGAGACATACTTTCTAGAAGCATTTAATTTGCTCTAAATGAATTTTTATTAGAAGCATTTAATTTGTCTCACAACTTTAACTTATCAAGTAATTATTAAAGTTCTCATGAACTCTACTTCATCAAATTGAATGAATCCTTATATGGATAAAAATCATTTGGACATATATTATATGAATTATTTTTGCACATGTCTTTATAAAATGATTGGTCCTTAAGTACCATACATAAGTGCAACTGAGGCTTTAATAATTAATATGGGTCAAGAGAGTGTATTTTTCTCTCTTGATTTTTGTATTAGCAATGTATGTTTTCCAACCAATGCATTGATATTGGGTTGGAAGCTACACATATAATTTGTCATATTTGCAGGACATATTCTTAACATAAATGATTCGATGGACTTTATTACAAAATCTTTGCCGACAAAAGTGTTTGAGCAACCTGCTTGGAAGATTAATATTCGGCGCTTGAAAGATATACATTGAATTGAGGAGGAGCATTATGAGACCGCACTCTTTTTCCCCTTCATCAAGTTTTTTGATCCCTTTGGGTTTTTCTTGATAAGGTTTTTAATGGGCGGTATATAGCGATGATAAACGGTGAATATCCAAGGAGAGTGTTATAATTTAATATTATGGGCTTATGTCTATTCACTCTTAGCTTACTAGCCCGACCCATTAGGGTTTATATGCAATCATCTACCCTATAAGTAGATACACTCTTGTAACTTCTTGGATTGAAAACTTAATAAGAATTCTATCTTCCTCCTCTTTTGTTCTTGTGTTCATATTATTGTTCATTATATTTATAAATTCTCTTTTTAATACTATGTTTGAAAATTGATACACGAAAGATTTTTTCTCTATCATAAATAGATAGTAGAAGCGTTCAAAAGAATAAACCTAAGTCCCGATCATTTTACCTCCAATAACTCTAGGTAGCGCCTAAGCTTAAATACCTCATTTGATAGTCATCTATACTACTATATAATGCATTTAGGACATTTTAATTATAGAAATCTTTAAAAAATTAAAATCAAAAACATTTCTTATTATGGAAAGATTTCAAAACTTGATCAATACTTGTAACCTCAAAAATTGTAACCGTCGTATTAATGATCAAATAAGTGATTTAATGAGAAATAAATGTGTAACTACCATACTAATACTTGTAACATATAAAGCGAAAAAGTTACTAATATACATTAAAGTTCAATTACGAAATCTTAATATAAAGAAAACTCATGGTTTACGAAAGAATATAAAAAAAAGCTACAACATTATCATAGTATAAAGCATTTGGGTCTTAGTATAAAAGGAAAAAAAGTCTTTAAATTTTAAGACAAAAAATTATTATAAAAAAATAGAAAATTAATGTAAAATTTAAAAATTTAAATCTTATTTAAACCATGTACTAATCCCTCCAATAATGATATATTTTAATAGAATTATTTATAAAAAAAAGCCCACTAAACTTATAACCACCAATTTAATGCTAAAATTTGAAAACGCTATTAATAATTTAGACGTAACATATATCTAATATGCTATAAAGTATTTAAGACATGCTAAATAAAGAATGTTTAAAATGAAAACATTTTATCGCCATTAAAATAGTCACCGGATACCGCACGCATCACATGCGGGTACCCTTCTAGTTTGAAGAAAGCATTCCATACACAACTACTCCCGACTATCAAACACACACAACTATATGTAGACATGGTAAACCTCATAGGTGATATGTTCATCATACGATATTTATAAAGGTGAATACATAAAAATCCTAATTGACCCAACCCCACATATCATTTAGTACTCCCTTGGAAGAAAAATAGTTTACGACATTTACCCCTCGACGGTAGCTCCCCTAGTTTGGGGCGCCAAAGAAGAAAAAATCTACAAAAGAAAGTTAGGAACATGCTTAAATGATCTTATGGTTGTCGAGAAACAAGATAGGAGCCAAGGTATGTAAACAAGGCCTTGTAATAAAACGACAAATTGTAGTGGTAGTTAAGCCACTTACAAGCATGTAAAAATAAGAACAAGACTTGTTCTTGAAAATGACAAAAAAAAATAATAGTAGTAGAGATTCCTTCCATGCTTGCATAAGGTTATGGATGGAGGTTTTGATGAGTAATGGTATTGATGCGATCAAGGATGAGGTTGAGTATGAAACGCATTTCTTCCCTAACTCTATTGCAATTTCCTAGTGGATTGGCAATGTTCACAATGTAAATGATGTGGGTAATGAGTGCGGAAGTTTTCCGGTTGTTTTGATTTGAGTTATGCGGAAATTGTGGTGGAAAAATAGGAAAATATGGATCAAAATCCGAATGTTTGTATGTGGTGGTGGAAAGAACCTAGATGTTCTTGTAATGTGATGGGAGCTAGAGGTGGTGATGTTTCAAGATCTTGAAAATAGTATTTGGTGATGTGGGGGTGTGGAAAGACTATTTTTTTCTTTAGGTTGGGTAGATCTTGTTGAGTCCTAAGGAGTTCCAAAAGAGTTATTTTAGGTGGTGATGAAGTTGGTGTACTTGTTGGTGATGAGGGTGGTGCTATAATGGAAGCATCTTGTGGTGAGTTATTTGAGGATGAATCATTTGAGGTTGGTTTTGCTAAACAACAAGATCGGATACTAATCCGCATGCGGATATCCTAGCATTTGATTGTGGTATTTTGGATGGTGGAAGTACAAAGGTTTGGATATCATGATTGTTTGTACTAGATGATTCTCCTAAAGGGTTTTTGGATGACATGATGAAGTGTGTTTGTGAGAAGGAGATGGAGTATGCAAGCATTTTGGGAGTTATATATAGAGAAACAACATATTGTAATGAATGCTTGGCCCAAAATGTGGATTAAAATCTAATGATTAGATATGAATTCAAGGCATGTGATCATGAGAACACAAGCATTAAAGAACATACTCCCAAAATAAAACAAATGTGGATTTTTCATCCAAATGACAAAATAGAAGTTGAAAACACTTATGTATACACGGATCCCACGGATCCTTCCCACGAGGATCCGGTCAAAGATAAGGCTGGGATCCGTGGTCCGTGTTTCAGCAAGACAAAATTCTCCTTTTGGAAATATTTTTGCCTATTGTGTGCCTATATGCAAACTATTTGGAGTTGCGGTTATCTCGACCCCAAAAAGAAATAAAAACTAAACTAGAAGTATAAAAGTATCCTATTGAGATAACCCGAAAACACATATTTAGTACATAAGTACGTAATCTGTGTTGTCAATGCTCCTAATTCATTGTAGCTTAAATGAATGTACCCGAAACACATATTAGTTATGTGTCCCCTTTAGCATTCAAAAGACATGAGATGCAATGAAACCTGGTTTTACTTTGTATTAATAATGAAAAGCGATTTGTCCTAGACGTGAGAAATTGCTTTTGTGAAATTGATATGGAAGGTATCATCCTTTTAGAAAACATTGTGAAAGTAGGTTTTCTTTGAAAATGTGCATATAAAAGTAGGAGAGCTATAAGTAAAAAAAACTTATCTTTGGGTTTTGAAAATTCCGTATTGTTTGTGAGTTGTGCGTGAAATAGAGATCCTAGACTCGGAGGAAGAAGGCTAGTGTTTACATACCTTGTAGAGTCAAAATAAATTACGACGTGTGTTCCATTAAACCGTGACCAAGACGAAGTAGGTTGAATTGTTCCCGCTCAACGGTTTGGTGAGGACGCGGCTATGTTATCTTCGGATGCTACCTTCTCAATAGAAATGTTCCCTTTGAACATTGTCTCTTAAGAAGTGATGACGAATCTCTATATGCTTGGTGCGAGAATGCAATACCGATTCTTGCTTAAGTCGATGGCACCTTTGTTATCACATAGAATGGCTATGTCGCTTAGATGAATGTCGTAGTCTACTAACGCTTGTTTCATCCATAGTGCTTGTTGGCATGCTTGCCACGGCGGAGACGACTCTGCCTTGGTTGTTGATATTGCTAGAGCCGTTTGTTTCTTAGAAAACCACGATGTTAAACAACATCCCATGAAAGTATACACCCCACTTGTACTTTTTCTATCAACGTAATCCCTGCATGGTCGAATCTGCAAATACAATTGTTTCTACACCGCGCCTTAGGATACCATAATCCTAATTGTGTTGTACCCTTAATGTATCTAAAAATTTTTTACGGCTTCTAGGTGTGAAGTTTTGGGATTTTCTTGAAACCTAGCACATAAGCGGACACTAAACATGATATCCGCCTACTTGCGTGAGGTAGAGAAGACTACCTATCATGCCACGATATTTAGTATTATCTACAGATTCGCGCCTTCATCTTTTGTGAGTTTGGTGTCGGATGACATGGGTGTCCTAATTGGTTTCAACTCTTCTAGACCAAATTTCTTTAACATCTCCTTGATGTATTTAGATTGATTGAAGAAGATACCATCTTCTACTTGTTTAATTTGTAGACCAAGAAAGAAACTAAGTTCTCCATCATACTCATCTCGAACTCGTCATGCATGATTTTAGAGAAATCATCACATGTCTTGACAAGTGGATCGAATATAATATCATCTACGTATATTTGTACTATGATTATGTGTGACTCCTTCTTCTTAGTAAAAGTGTGTTGTCAACTAACCCCATGGTATAGTTATGTTTAATTAAAAGGACTTAAGTCATCATACCAAGCTTTTGGAGCTTGTTTAAGACCATAAAGGGCTTTCTTTAATTTATAAACGTGTTTGGGTTTTTCAAAATCGATGAAGCCCTGAGGTTGAGCTACATATACTTCTTCATTAATAAGACCATTTAGAAAAGCGCTTTTGACATCCATTTGATAAAGCTTTAGATCATTAGCACAAGCATACGCAAGAAGTATTCTTATAGACTCTAATCTAGCCACGGGGCATAGGTCTCATCAAAGTCTATTCCTTCTTGTTGGTTATACCCTTGGGCAACGAGTCTAGCCTTGTTCCTAGATACTACTCCGTTTGCATCTAATTTGTTTTATACACCCATTTTGTTCCTATTACGGTTTGATTACTAGGTGGAGGACAAGTGTCAAAACATCATTAGAAACAAATTGATTTAATTCTTCTTGCATAGCCATTACCCAACTTTCATCTTTTATGGCTTCTTTGTGTTCTTAGGTTCTATAGTTGAAACAAAACAAAATAAACTACTTTGGTTTTGAACTTGAGATCTTAATGTTCGCTCATTTAGCTTTCCTATGACCTTATCTACTGGGGTGATCTTTGGACTCTTTAATGTTTTTGATTTCACTAATTGAAGGTTCTTCTTCTTCATTTATCTTTTTCTTAATTACAATAGCTTCGCTATTAGGCGAGTAACCTAGAAAGATACCTTCGGTTGATTTAGGATCAAATTTTGTAAGGTAATCTTTAGTGTTAAGAATGAAGCATTTGCTTCCAAAGACTCTAAATGATTTAAAGTATGCTTTTGCCTCGGAGTAACTCATATGGAGTTTTACCTAAGATTGGTCTAATTAAGACTCGATTGAGTATGTATGTTGAAGTATCAACAAAGATTACACCAAAATTTTGAGGTATGGATTGTTCGTTAAGCATGGTTCTACTTATTTCTTGAAGGGTTCTATTCTTTCTTTCTACTACCCCATTCGATTGTGGAGTGCGTGGGCCGAGAAGTTGTGAGTAATACCATTAGCGTCACAAAAGCTCCGAATTGCACTTCATTATCGAATTCCTACCATGATCCGTCCTAATAGACACTATGGGTTTTCCTATTTGTCTTTGGATCTTTTTGCTTAATATTTCAAAATAGTTAAAGGTTTCGTTTTGTTCTTTAAAAATTTTGTCCAAGTATACCTAGAGTAGTCATCCACTATTACCAAAGTATAGTAGTTGCCTCCATAACTTTGGATAGCGGATGGACCAAATAAATCCATATGAAGCAATTCTAGACACCTAGTTGTGGACACCATGTTTTTAGCTTTATGACTCGAATGAGCTTGTTTTCCTACACTACAAGCATCACAAAATGATGTTCATATTTTAACTTAGGTAGATCTCTTACTAGATCTTTGGATGATAGCGATTGAAGAAGTCGCATGTTGGTGTGACCCAATCTTCGATGCCATAAGGTCAAGTATCATCCATAGAGGTAAGACATAGTTTGTCTTTAGGTTCATTACCGATTTTAATGACATAGACTCCATGTTTCCTAATTCCTCTTCCTATGGTTATGCCATTTTTAAGTATCTTACTACGGTTTTGTAAAAGTACATTGCACTTTTTATCACATATTTGTCCTATACTTAAGAGATTAAAGTTTAGGTTTTCTACGTGATACACATCGTTAATGGTTAGAGATTTGTTAGAAACCGTACATTTACCGATGATTCTACTTTTGCTATTTCCAAACACCACATTACCTCCATTTATGGATTCATATGTGGAGAATAGATCCTATTGCCGGTCATGTGCCTCGTGCACCCGCTATCCTTGACCCATTCATCTGGGTCTAGGTCGACCTTTACACACCTAAAACAATAATAAACTCAAAGTTTGGTCCCCATTTATTCATGGGTCCATTAGTGTTAAACATTCCATTCATGTTAGACATGTATGGATAAGATGAGTATGCATTCCATGGGGCAAAGTTTTGAAAAGAGAAACCGTTTTGCATATTAGGGTTCCATCCCATTTGATGGTTACTGGGTAAACGTTATTAGGTCTCCTAGATGCATTATGTTTTTGAAAAGATGGTGCTTTGTTTCTTGCAAAAGTATGATTAATTTTGGAGGTGGATGTCTAGTGGTGACATGAGTTGGTTTCTTCCTATTTACGATAACGAACTCGTTTCTAGATGATGAAGCTATGTTATTACCACTAGTTGTCACAGCAGATCCACGGATCCCGGCCAGTACACTAGCGGTTCCCTTTTGGGGATCCGTGGGATCCGCCACAACAAGGGTGGTTTTTCTAATTCTTTAACAAATTTTGTTTCTTTACTTTCACTAGTTGATGGATCAAGTTGTTGTATGCCTAGACCCTTTTGGTTGTTGCCGGTTTAACACCATCGAGTATTGTATCTAAGGTGTTTGTACTCATTCTAGCAATTTTAGAATCTAAATGATCAACTAGTGTTTGAAGTTGAACACAAAGTTCACATTCACCACTTGCTATTTTACCCTTTTTCCAAACGTTTTAGTTTTGCTTTTAATTCTATGACTTCTTAATCTAAACGTTGGTTTTGACTCTTTAAAAGCTTGTTTTTATTAATTAGTTTTAAGCTAATATTGCATAGTTTATCATATTCATTATGCAATGAGTCGTCATCAAGTGATGAACTACTATAGTATTCGTGACATACCTCGTCATTTGCCATGAGACAAATTTCTTCGTCCTCCTCGTCGCTCATTCCCCACGTGCCGCTCACGAATGCCTTTTGATCATCCCGTTTGGGACACTTACTAATAAAGTGGTTTGGGTCTCCACATTTAAAGCAAGTACGATCATCCTTTGGCTTTTCGTCCTCTTTGCTTTTCCGAAAACCTTTCTTATCGTCATACGGTTGTTTGACGTATCTACCCTTTCTTCTAAAGAACTTTTTAAAGTCCTCATCACCATAGCGTACTCTTCGTCGTCACTACTCAAGATGAGTTCTCTCATCGCTGAAGCCTTTTTGGCTTTAAGGGCAAGAGATTTGTGTTTTCTTTCACCTTTGAGGCTTGGAATCTTTAGCAAGGACAAGCTCGTAGACTTTTAGGTTGCCTATGAGTTCATCGAGGGTGAGGATTGTCAAATCTTTTGACTCTTCGATTGCCGTCACCTTGGATCTTGGAAGTGCCCTTAGATATCTCCTAACATGGTTACGGCTAGAAAAAGATTCATCAAGTGCTTGTAAAGATGTAATAATAGTATTAAAGTTAGCAAATGAATGATCTATAGTTTCTTCATCCGATATTGAAAATTGTTCATATTGTTGAACAAATAGATCAATTTTATTATTCTTAACTTGTTGGTTGCCTTGATGAGTTACAACTAAAGAATTCCAAATTTCTTTAGAGGTTTTAAGCATAGAAATTCTTTCGAATTCCTTTTTCGGTAAAGCATTATATAAAACCATTTTGCTTCACTATTTTTAGAAAGTTTTTCTTCATTTCATCATTTAGTTTATCATGAGGTATGTGAACTAAATTTCCTTTATCATCATTTGAGGTAGCCTCAAAATCACCTTCAACAATAATGTACCAAAGATCAATATCTTTAGACTCCACATATGTTTGAATCTATTTTTCCAATATATAAAACCATTAGTTTCAAGTAGTGGTGGTCGTTGCATAGATTGCCCTTCCTTATAATTTTCGGAACCCATAGTGATCGAAAAGTTTTAAAATACAATTTTATTTTAATACTTTTATAAACTTAGCTCTTGATGCCAATTGTGGAAAACTGAAGGGGGTTGAATAGTTTTGCCGATTTTAAGTTGATTTCAAAACTTTAGATTCGATATTATGTGAAATCGTATGGATGTTGAGAACGATAGATCTAACGATAATGCAAGCAAATAAATAAAGATAAGGGATAGAAATGACACAACCGATTTATAGTGGTTAATTCTGAGGACACCTTCCTTGCCTACTCCACTCCGAGTCACCTACTCGAGTTCAAGCACTATGTCAACAAACTCCTTCACTTGGAGAAGCCTTCACAACGTTGCTTACACTTTTTCCAGACAAAGCTGATACACGAGTCCGTAGCACAGTGGACCAAACCAACACAACTATTACACAACAAATATGTGAAATATTAAATACAAGATCTTCGCTACGTAAATCTTGGAGTGACAAATCAATCAAGGACCCCTTGCTTGGATGACTTGTAGAACGCTTCGTGATCTCGCCTTGCAGGGACCCATATGAGGATCACAAATAGAAAAAAAGAAGAACAACTCTCAGATCAAGTGATCTATATGTTAGAAGAGAATGAGAGTGTATGAGAGATTTAGTAAGAAGAGGGTGAGTTAGAATGAAGAAACCATTTCATTTATAGCAAATTTCTCACTGTTCACACGGATCCCACGGATCCTTCCACTGGATCCGGCTAGCAAAGTGTGATCCGTGAACGCCTCCTCTTCTTGCATGGGTTTTTGGTTATGGGTCATGGGTTGGTCATGGGTTATATCTAGATTCAATGATTCAAGATACATCAGATCAAGTCTCTTTCGTGGGTTAAGATCCATGTGTTGTGATTTTTACCCATCCTAATTAACTATTACAACAAATGCTTTGTTACTACATTTTGTATTTAAAGATTATATGTAAATGTTTTACAAAAATAACATGTATCCTTATAATTATACTTAAGACAACATTATATATTTATCAACAAAACACAAAGAGATCGCAGAAATATTAATAAACGTTTTCTGGTTTATTTGTATTAACAAAACATCTCGATAGCAAGCGGAAGAAATCTTCAAAATAGAAAGTGATGAACCGATAAACCCGAGAAACCAAAGTATATATTTATTTTTCTACAGGATAACCCAAAGATCTCTTTTTCGGATAACTCAAAGTATCCTTTTTTCATACGGAATAACCTAAAGTATCCCTTTTGCGGATAACCCAAAGTATCTAATTTTTTCATACGGGATAAACCAAAGATCCCTGACTGCGATAAACCAAAGTATCCAACCGGAGAATAAACCTATGTATTCTCCACCTAAAAAAACATTTTTTTACATGAATAGAAAAACACGTTAAAGATAGAATATATAATTTAGAGGTGGTAAAATGTCAAAAGAAAAGGATGTCTCTTAAATAGGACATTTTAAAGATTAAGACATTTATCGAAAACTTAAAAAAGACTAATCCAAGACATTTTATTCTTAATTGTAGAACATTAAGATCGTTTAAAAAATATCTTTTACAAAATATATTTAACTTTTGAAATATAAATAAGATATTACGCTAGCTTAATTTATTTCATCGTTTGTGATTTTATTGTCGATTTGATAACATGCGCCTGGTTGACCGTCGCCTGCTTCATACCGCTATTTTATTTTACCATCTTGCTCACCAAGCGTGTCTGCTCCGCTCGCTGGCCCCGTCCGCTTTGCCACCTCTAATATAATTAAACTCAAGGGAAAGAGTTGAAAAGTGGATTTCGTTAGCTACTACCCGGATTAATAGATTATCATAGATCCCATTAAATATCATAACCAACCGTCATCCCACCACCATGTTTCAGCAAAGAAAAAAAAAGATCCAATATCAGACAAACATTAGTGGGTTGGGCTGTTGATGGGTTTTGGGTGGCGGTTGTTGGTGGTTTTCGGGTGGCGGCTGTTGATGGGTAGCTATTTTTGGTGGCTTTCGGATTAGTGGTGACATAGCCGAAAAGTGGCTGTGGTCGTTTGCGGTTATGATTAGTCATGGATTACGGTGATGTTGGATGTTTGTGAGTTAGATTTGTAAGTATGGGTTGAATAATGATGAAAGTGAAGGAAAATATGTGACGTTGAATAATGGTGAATTAAGAGATTTGACCGGTACAATGGTTTGAGATAGTTGGTATATCTGTGACCAAGGAAGGTGTGAAGTTCTTAGAGGTGGAAACGGCAAGACGAGAAGACGCTAAACTCAAGACGCTTAAACCAAGACGACTAAACTGAAGCCAAACCAAGACGTTATACAAATCGCTAATAAAAGGCGCAAACCATTTAAATAAATTCCTAAACGTAATATCTTATTTATATTAAAAACTTAAATATATTATATAAAAATATTTTTAAACGATCTACAATTGAGAAAAAACAATGTACTTAGTTGCTTATTTAAGTTTTCAATAAATATATGTGCCCATTTCAAAAAGGAGAAATTAAATGTACCAAATCTTTTAAAAAGTGCTCATTTAACCAATCTTTTCTTCAAGACATTTCACACCTCTAAGTTCTCAACCGAAGGTGATATTGGAGCTGCAAATGATTTATGCAGACATAACACAACAGTTGACAAGCCGGAGAAAGCTACTATCATTGAGATGAATGAGCCAGTTTCTTTGACATTTGCGTTGAGGTACATGAATTCATTTACCAATGCCAGCCCATTGTCAAGCACGGTCACAATCAGCTTATCTTCTGAGCTACCCGTGGGTGACATGTTTCATTCATACCATATTTATAAAGGTGAATACATAAAACCCTAATGGACCCAACCTCACATATCGGGCTTGGGCATACTAATCTATCATCTAATATTAACAACACCAACCACAAGATTGAAGGATCATCACCTTCATTTTATTCCATCATCTTTGCAACTAGTTGGTACCTTTTTATGTTTATTTACTTTAAAACTCTTATGATCATGTTTTTGTTTGCTATGATTGGCTAAGTTTCTATTTACTTGTATGGATGATGTTTGTTGTATGAAGATTGTTTTATTGTAATATTTTGTTTATGATCAATTTCAAGCTAAGTTAAAGATCCAATAGTGCTTAAGTTTTGGTGACAATTTTTTATCAAATTTGATTAATTGGTGATAATCTCATAGGTCGAAAGGGTGATTGCATTTCAATTGGTTATAATCATTTGTCTATGAATGGTTATCTTATGTATCGACCATTTCATAACTGATTTGATTTAACAAGAAACCAAGGTGTGTGTTAATACAAATAAACCATAAAAAGTTTATTTATATTTTACGATCTTCTAATGTTTTGTCGATAACACACGTAAAATCATTTTAACGAAACAAATAAAATACGTAAAAGGTTTAAGCCAATAGTTTACTAACACACTTATACTAAACATATTAAAACCATGTCAAAACATGTTTAGTAAATAAGTTATATAAAACCAAAGACATTTTATATAAACACTAAACAAGTAATATTGTTTACATCTTATATAAATGCATATGTATAACAACTAGCATTACATAATATAGAAATGTACATAATTAAAGCACAAAATTTCGGACTTACAACCACATATGCATTATATACAACACGTTGATACACATCTTACTATCTTATAATAGAGGATGCAATTAATACACAATTTAATTCACCCTTCACCAAAAATACAACTATTTAAGCGTAATTTACAATCTAATTAAGCTAACATAACAAAAATTTGAGATCCAAAGATCCCAAAAAATTCGAGATCAAGCGGCAACAAAAACATGAATGTGACAAAACTTATCATATTAAGAGCACTAGGTACCCAACGCTTTTCCGTCTTTTTCGCTTAACGCGACCGGACGGCGCGAGTGGGACACCGAAGCTCGTTGCCATGCCCCGAGCTGCTGCGAGCACCGAGATGGTCCCGAAAACGCAACACGATGGCGCAAGGGGCATCAGAGCTCACATTTTCCCATATTTTCACGCTTCCAACTTTTGTTTTGTTTTATTTTCGCCAGAAGAAGAAAGAATCTTGATGGAGATATTTTATTTTTTAATTGTGAAAAATAATCTTGATGAAGATAAAGGGATGAGATCTTTGAAGAGAAATGCTCATGATCTGCGTGAGATTGGGACTAATAATTTAGGGTTGTTTGTGTGAGTTTGAGAAGTATTAGGTAAAATGTTGATGGGCTCTTAATTGGGCTATTATCTGATTTTCTTAATTGGGCTATTATTTGATTTTCAGAATTGTGATAAAGGGCCTATAGTGTTTTATAATACCCAAATGTAATTAGGAAGGAAAAACACTTGTTACGTGTAACTAAGTATGGATTAAAGAAATCAATGCATGCAAACGTTATAAGTATAACAATATTTCAGTCATGAGCATTTATTGAAACTTAATTACTAGATTGTAATATATCATTACTTTTAATGTATTTTTTATTTTATTCTTTACTTATTTTAATTATTTTTTTATGAATATAATTTTAATTTTAGTTAAATGTTTTGGTCTATTTAAATAAATGAAAAAGAAGAAAAAAACAAAATATGCTACGGATATACTTTGTATATATTGTAATGGGTAAAGTAATGGGTAAAACCAAAGTCCATAACCCATGATCCATTGACTAGGTACAATGAATGTTGTTGGGTAAAACCAAAGTCCATAACCCATACCCATGGAGCATGATCCATAACCCATGACCCATTGCAAGTCATGTTAGGTATTATCCATGATCCATGACCCAAAGTCCATGACCCATGACCCAAGATCCATAACCCAATGTCTAGGTACATTACATCTTGTTGGGTATCCATAATCCATTACCCATAACCCATGGTTCATAACCCATAACCGGTTTACAACCCAAAATCGGGACTAAACCGACCCAAGAGTCGGATCCCTGTGTTTCAGATTAGCCGGATCCTCCGGGAGGATCCGTGGAACCGGGACAAGAGACAATTTTGTCTATAAATAATGAGCCATTTCTCTCTTGCTCACCACCATTTTACACATACTCTCTCTCTCAGTATTGTAACATCTCTAGCCTCTTATCCAAAGGAGCATCCTATTTAGTTTTATGTTTGTGTGATTCTCTAAGTTCCTCTTAAAGGCGAGATCACCACCACTTGAAGACGTGCAAGCTCAAGGTCATGAGTTTCTAAGCTTCGTCATCATCAAGACCACTGAAGTGTATCTTGTTGATAGTTCTTTCCTCCCTCCATAGAAGTGTTGTGTTGAAGGCATTAGTGAAAGGTGCCGAAGGGTCGTGTTGAAGGCATTAGTGAAAGGTGCCAAGGGTGTACATTCGACATGGTGCATCGATGTACAAGATAGATAGTTTGGGTTAAAGGATATTGATGTCCTTCTAGTGTTTGTAACAAGGAGTGTGTCTCCTTTAGGTTAGTTGTGTTGTGATGTAGTGTTGGGTAGTAGTTCCTCATTTGTAATGGAACTCGGTATTTAGCCTTGTACCGGATAAAGTGTAGGCGACGTTGTGATAGGTGTGGTTCTACTTCGTGGAAGAACTCGGTGTCTAGCCTAGTACCGGATAAAGAGTAGGCGACGTTGTGAAGGCTTCTCCGCCACATTAAGGAGCTTGTGTTGTGTAGTGGTTACGAACTCTCGAGTGGGGTACTCGAGGAGTGGAGTAGGGCACGGAAGGTGTCCTTGTAGCCGAACCACTATAAATACTTGTGTTGTGGCTTTGTGTTTCCTTACTATTTATCTTTACATTACTTACTTATATGCTTATCTATCATTATCCAACATACACACCAAACAGATTGACATAAGTTGATCTAAATAGTTTAAAACGAAGTTTTAATCGGTAAAACTATTCAACCCTCCCCCTTCTACTTTTCCAAAATTGGTACTAGAGCCTCATTACCAAGTTTCGTATATTGTTCTTTAAAAACTTGATACGATCCATGTATGTTTGAAAACTACAAAGAAGGAAACCTTCTTAAAACAAATACTATAGTTTAAGAATACTCTTGTTGGATGTTGATTAGATGACAACATTAATTTTCTTACATCTTATTTTGTTTACAAAATGAACTAACCTTTCTTGTCATTTTGTTTAGTTAATCTCATAATAAGGAAGCCATCAGGATTCCTTGGTAATAAGATAACCTTTTCAAAAAAGTTGTCTAAACATACTACCAACTAGATCTCGAAGAAACCGGAGTTGTCCATTGATACAATTTGTCAAAAGAAAGGGACGCTCAAATTGCAATAGAGGTATGACTTTCATAAGACTTGTCTCTAAGTAACATTTGCTAAGTATGAGTATGCTTGCATGTCACTCAATGGAAACTTATATGTTTATATTTCTTTCTCATTTATTTAAATATCCAAAATATACTTATCCGATATACGTGGCTTCATTAGAAAACCTTTGTGCATACGTGTTATCATCCGTCTAAACCTAGGTATATCAATATGTGTTGTCTTAACCTAATTACTAAAAATCAAATCTTTCTAAATACAAATAAAACAAAACACAAATTTCAAAAATTCCTCCTTCCCCATAAAATCCCCTCTGATCGTCAACTATCACCAACAAACCCCATTTTTCAAGTCTTCCACTTTCAAAATACCTCACATTCAAAATTCATCTTCTTCATCAACTCACTTTGAGAAAATCAAAACCAAGAAAGATCTCCATCATCATAGTTTACATCGCCCTCGTGCTCATCATCATCTCGCTCATCACTCTCGTGTATCCCATGATCAAGTTTTCTCATGGAGACATGTACTTTGTCTTATTGATCTACATTTGTATCATCTATCCGATACTTTGTATTGCTCTAAGCGTTGAAATGAAATATAATTAATTTCGTAGTTTATCTCGTTTATTTCTCGCATAATGTGTTCTTGTATTTTTTCTTTCGCACATTTCAAACCTTGACATGTTTTGAAATTATTAATGCATGCTTAAGATTTAACATTGGCTAAAACACATTTCACTTTATAACATAAAAATTACAAAATCGATTCTACGTCAAAACCATTTTTTTCAAAATTGCGGATCCCGGATCCTTGAGTTTTAACTAGTCGGATCCCTTTTAAAAGGAATCGGCAGAACCGTGGATCTCGTGACAGACACTCATGCAACATAGAAACCATTTCATAAAACTTATCATAAAAG
Source organism: Chrysanthemum lavandulifolium (assembly GCA_022545495.1). Lineage (NCBI taxonomy): Eukaryota > Viridiplantae > Streptophyta > Magnoliopsida > Asterales > Asteraceae > Chrysanthemum > Chrysanthemum lavandulifolium. The sequence goes on along the minus strand of CM040243.1, from coordinate 195,979,108 downwards.
GGAAAACCTTACTATAATATTAGAACAAAGTAAGTTAAATGCCATTGTTAATAAAAATAGAATAGTCGATAAAAACATTAGGAGATCATATCATTTCAACAATAATTCAAGAGAAGGATTAAACTACTTAAAGGTATCACCAATCAAAAACGTACTCACTCTTGAAGTTTTACTATGTTCTAACTTACTCATGTAAAATATTTGTTCCATATCTATAGGTTTCATCATGTCTCATGAGTATGACTTCGATCATCAACTCACTTATGTATACATTCCAAATATTTCTCTTAAGCCTAACACACCGGGCAATCATGTTCGTGGGTTCAACAATCTCGAAACTCGTCACTTTCATGAAGGACGTATTATTGACTCACCTCTAATCTTCCAAGAAGGTATCAACACTTCATTCCGCAACATAGGACTATAAGGTTTTCTCAGAATCAACGAGAAAATTTGTCCGCGGTTTGTTTTGGAATTCTTCGTCAAGTTGAACTCATTCGTAACGAGGATCATTTCTCTTGCTATGGTTTTGGATAAAAACCAAACGTTTGTTTTGACTCTTGAGCAATTTGCTCACATTCTTCGAATTCCAAATTATGGACAATGTGCCTTCACCGAAGATTGGTCACTTGATTCTCTCTTTAACTATCGTGAAGAAAACAGTCCATATTGTTCATACATACCCTCTTCTCAAGTGATAACTCAACTTCTATGCACTCCTCAATCCAATTACTCAAATCCAAACATAATTTATATTGTCATCTCCTAGATGAGCTCAAACCTCTCGCAGTCATTCTACGTGAAAATGTTTGGAGTCTTACAGGAAATCGTGAGATACTTCCCGCATGTTGTGCTCACCTGATTTATTGTCTAGCAACTCAACAACCATACAATCTTGCCTACTTCTTCGCAAGGCGAATTGTAAACCTCCAAGGCAACAAGGACAAACTAATTCCATATGGAATGTTCTTAACACGCCTTTATCATCATGTCATGTACTATCACCCTCAATTTCAAAGTCCTCAATATATACTTGTGAACAAAATGATAGAACATTTGAACACATCTCTCATCACTTCATTTTTCGTCCCGAATCATCAACTACTCACAACCCACTCGACAATCCATCAATCCTTAGGCTTTGTCTTTTATCTACCTTTGTAACTTGATCATACCTATGAAATAAATCGTTTGTTGATCATTTAATGTTCTTACATGCCACTCTTACCATGTCTTGATTGTATACATGTATAGGTACTGTGAAAATCATTAGTTTCAAAACTCAACACCTAGAACAAAATATTGCACGTTCGTTGTTGAGCAATCTTCCCATATGCCGGATCCTGGCTTATAACTAGCCGGACACCTCAAGTAAGGAATCTGTGGGATCCGGGCAAACAGAAAGCTATTTTTAAACATCTTCACATCAATCCAATCTTCCAGACCTTATTAGACTAGTTAAACATGATACTTTAGGACCACTTAAGTCTTCCTCAAGCTCAGTTGATCTCACATTCACTCATAAGATAACTTAGGATCACATTCAAGGTATTTTTGATTTATCACTTTTTCAAGACTCACCATACTTCCGCTCCAATGTTCACACATTGTTCCTCTCTTCTTAAAACACCTAGTTTGATATTTCTCTCAATTTTAGCAAATTGATTTTAGTCATCTTTATCTCAAAAAAGGCTAAAAACTAGTTTTTCATTTCTTCTAATTTTTTAAGGATATTTCTAAATTTTCCTTATATCATCATCTAATCTCTAGGATCATTTGACTCCACTTGACACCCTTAAAATTCTTAGTGTCATCTTTGATCACCCATTGGTGTTCATAAAAACCCCATTTTTTCCATAAAAGACATCATTAGATACCCTCACTCATTATACTTAATTATTTAAGTCTCATATCATTTAAGACACCTGGAGAAACTGAAACACTCAAGATATGTAGGTACTAGGCCTTACAATAACATCATCCTTCTTTTCCTTGGCTACTGAAAGCCGGATCCCTAGGTTTAGCCTAGACGGATCCCTCATGTGAGCGATCCGTTGGAACCGGCTGCACAGACTAAGCCAATCCTAATTACAACAGTCATTTCAAACCCTCTTTGTTAATTTGAACACTTCACATTGTCTTAATTAACTTCCTAGGTCAGTGCAACTCTGCATTCAACTCTTATGCATGCAAATCATTGCAATTTGAAGGATTTTAGTGGCTTAAACTTTAATTCAATTACCAAATCTTTCTCTTTATAAACCTCTTGTGTAAGAACTTCCAAGTCCACATTCACACTATCACTCTCAGTAGCTAAAGCTCTCTTTTTACACATTCCCTTTCTACCATTTCAACATGAGGAAAAGCCATAGTGTTAACTCATCTACTAAAGGACCTCCCAAGAAACTTGCTCGAGTTGTTCACGAAATCTTTTCAACCGAATCATCACCCGTTAAAGCCTCAAACACTAGAACTCCCTCACAACCAACTCTACCAATCAAACCAATTCCCAAAAGGATTGTTCCCACAAGACAACCCTTGCCAAGCACTACTATACCTCCTAAACCAAACACCCCTTCTTCCACAAAACCATCACCGTTAGTACCTAGAGCTATCTCTTTCACCACTTCACTCTCATCTCCACACCTTTACAACTTAGAGGACTTACCACCTAGGCCATCTCATCCACCACCATTGCCAACATTTTCCTCAATTGAGAAAATGGTGCAACAACAACCTCCTCACTAAAACCTTGGTGTTGAAACAACACTAGCACCCGTATCTTTTTCTCCATCACCCTCAAATGGTCCATTTTGGATTATGAGGAATCATCAAAACCAACAACCCGATCACATGGAAGTAGACACTTTCTACCGCCACCATCAACACATATTCCACCACCTACACCCTTAGTTGAACCACCTCCAACCTCATCAAATGTGTCTCCACAAATCCCTCAATCTTTTGTGGAATATCCATCTTCCTCATCAAATCTTCCACCTCAAACCACTCCATTCCTACCACCACCATTCTCTAGCCATGGCAATGATTGCTTTCTATGTCAACATGTCGAAGGACTAGTCCATGAAATACGTGACGAACTGTGTTTCATGTTCTAACACCTTCTCGAGCGTTATGATGAGGTCAACAAATCTAATCATCCTTAGAACTTAAGAATACAAGCATAATGGTGCTCATCTTTAGTCTTAGGCAAAACTTAGAAACGATAGAAAAATGTAGTACGTGCTTGTATCATTCTTTTAGTTTTAGAGATATGTATATCATTTCTCGTGTTTTATTGAATGAAACCACATGTTGTATGTTATATAGATATGAGAATATGCTTGGTGCCATAATATATAACTCATTTGAATGTTAACATCACATTTTACATCTATATTGCTATCAAAAGAATGCAGGTACATGGTTCCTCAATTTTTCCTAGACGGACCCCTCACAGAAGGATTCGTAGGATTCATGCAATAGAAACCTTATTTTTCACTAATATGAATCTCATTTGCGTGAAATTATGCACCATATACTTGTTTTCTAACATTTGTTTTGTAGATTTTAAAATATACATGAAGACTTTAACACCCTCAACAAGGGGGCTTTTGTCAAAGCAAAACATTGCAAAAATGCTTGCAATACATTAGGTTTCTTTATACTACTTGACATCCTCCTCAAAAGGGAGAACTCGTCAAGGGGGAACTTTTCGTCAAAGACGAAACCATTTGCAAACATAATTGCAACACACTCGCTTAAACTTCCTAATTACTTGACGCCCTCAACAAAGGGGAGCATCCATCAAGGGGGAGCTAAGACGAGAATCTTTATCTCCTCTTACTCTCTATTTTTTTCATATTGTCACTTTTCACACGTTTTTTCTCAAAACAATGTGTTAGTTTCTTTTCAACGCTCTTTTTATTTCGACAAAAAGAGGGAGAAGAGAGTAAAAACTCCATTTCAAATTTTTACGAATTTTATTTTCTTCTTAAAATAATCTTATGTTTTTTCATCAACAAAAATGAGAGATTGTTAATACAAATAAACCATAAAAACGTTTATTTATATTTTACGATCTTCTAATATTTTGTCGATAACAAACGTAAAATCATTTTAACGAAACAAATAAAATACGTAAAAGGTTTGAGCCAATAGTTTACTAACATACTTATACTAAACATATTAAAACCATATCAAAACATGTTTAGTAAATAAGTTATATAAAACTAAAGACATTTTTATATAAACACTAAACAAATAATATTGTTTACATCTTATATAAATGCATATGTATAACAACTAGTGTTTACATAATATAGAAATGTACATATATACTTTGTATATATTGTAATGGGTAAAGTAATGAGTAAAAACCAAAGTCCATGACCCATGATCCATAGACTAGGTACAATGAATGTTGTTGGGTAAAAACCAAAGTCCATAACCCATACCCATGGAGCATGATTCATAACCTATGACCCATTGCATGACATCATGCATGAAGTCATGTTGGGTATTATCCATGATCCATGACCCATGAACCAAGATCCATAACCTAATGTCTAGGTACATTGCATCTTGTTGGGTATCCATAATCCATTACCCATAACACATAGCCCGGTTTGCAACCCAAACCGGACTAAACCGACCCAAGAGCGATCCCTAGGTTTGCACTAGCCGGATCCTCAGGAGGATTCGTGGGAACTTTGGGACAAGAGACAATTTTGTCTATAAATAGTGAGCCATTTCTCTCTTGCTCACCACCACTTTACACATACTTTCTCTCAAGATTGTAACATCTCTAACCTCTAATCCAAAGGATCATTCTATTTAGTTTTATGTTTGTGTGATTCTTTAGGTTCCTCTTAAAGGCGAGATCACCACCTCTTGAAGACGCAAGCTCAAGGTCATGAGTTGCTAAGCCGTCATCATCAAGACCATCAAGTGTATCTTGTTGATATTTCTTTTCTCCTCCGTAGAAGTGTTGTGTTGAAGGCATTATTGAAAGGTGCCAAGGGTCGTGTCGAAAGCATTAGTGAAAGGTGCCAAGGGTGTACATTCGATATGGTGCATCGATGTACAAGATACATAGTTTGAGTTAAAGGATATTGATATCCTTTTAGTGTTGTAACAAGGAGTGTGTCTCCTTTGGGGTAGTTGTGTTGTGTTGTAGTGTTGGGTAGTAGTTCGTCCTTTGTAATGGAACTCGGTATTTAGCCTTGTACCAGATAAAGTGTAGGCAACGTTGTGATAGGTGTGGTTCTACTGGAAGAACTCGGTGTCTTGCCTAGTACCGGATAAAGAGTAGGCGACATTGTGAAGGCTTCCCGCCACATTAAGGAGCTTGTGTTATGTAGTGGTTATGAACTCTCGAGTGGGGTACTGGGAGTGGAGTAGGGCAAGGAAGATGTCCTTGTAGCCGAACCACTATAAATACTCGTGTCGTGGTTTTGTATTTCCTTACTCTTTATCTTTACATTACTTACTTATATGCTTATCCATCATTATCTAACACACACACCAAATAGATTGACATAAGTCGATCTAAATAGTTTAAAATGAAGTTTTAATCGGTAAAACTATTCAACCCCCCTTCTAGCTTTCCACAGTGTGGTTGTTGATAACTTTGTGAAACGAACGCATATCAAAATTATTGTTTGCGTATGATATGTATGAAGGGTTTGAGGTGGTCGGTGGTTTGGTTTTCCACGTTCGGTAAGGACCTCAAAGTGTGAGCAGAGTCACGAGTTGGGATAACGCCACGAGTCGACTCGGTTGGTTTGTGTCAATTACGAGAGGATAATTGATATGTGTCTAAATACACATATATTTGTATTATATAAACCCACAAAACAACCAAAACACACAAATGACTCTCAAAATGATACAAATTCATAAAATGTGTTTTTATGTGATTCAGTACAAAGATTGAAAACAAGTGAAAATTGATCAATTTCACAACAATTGTCGTTTTAGGTCCACGAGTTACACAAATTGGCAAAACTAGTCCCTAAAAGTTTTAAATGAATGAAAAGTCAACTTAAGTCCTTGGGAAATCAAAATGTTCACAAAACATCCACGGATGAAAGTTTACACAAAATGGCAATTTTACCCTCAAGTTACAAAATTGGCAAAATGGTCCTGGGTATTCTAAACTTGGAATTTTACAAATAATACCCTTGTACTATGCATGATTTAACAAATGGAACAATTTGATAAACTTTTGGGAAATTACACTTTTAGTCCCTCAAAATCCAAAATTGCAAAATAGTCCTTGGACCTTTTAAATGAATTTTATGCAAAAGTGGTCCATGTACTATTCATTTATGTCATGTTTGGTCCTTGTGAGAGTTTGGAAAAGTTGCATGATCAGTCCTTGAAGTTTGGCAAATTTGCAAAATTGGTCCTTGTTGTACTACTTATACCAAACGGACACCTTATATCTAGCTAAGCCCAATCACAAGCCCAACTGCTAGCCCAAACCAGTTTGACCCTTGACCCTTTGCCTTGAGCCCCAGTTCACAACTCTTTTTGACCCCAGCCAAACCAATTGTGACCCCCTTTGTTATTAAAGCTTCGGTCAAACAGAAGTCAAACCCACCCTTAGCGCGCGTTAATACCAGAATCACTGTAGCAGTGTCTCTCCCAACCCAGATATTCAAAACCAGTCCTGGTTTTCTACACATTTTCAACCCTCCTCCATACCATGTCCCCTCCACCTCTTATAAACTCCAAATCCTTTAATTGCCCAAACCAAACCCAATTAAAGCTAAAACCTGCTCAATTGAAATATTTGGCGCCAAAATCACATGTGGACGGTTCTGATGATTTTGAGTGATCCAAGGGCTCATAAATGGTGGGATCAACTCAGAAACAAGTGGGGAGATGATTGGTGTATAAAGAAGAGAAGAAAGACAGAGAAAAAGTCACTTTTGGAATAGCCATTAGTCAAGTAGTATAGTTTTTTAAAAGCTTTCTTTAATTTCAATGTCTTTTACAGTTTTCATGTTGTACTTTTCTTCAAATTAGTGTAATGAATCTTTAATTTCAGTTTAAATTCAGTTTAATCTTAGTTTCAAGTTTTTGCTTATTTCCTTTAAATTTTCAAGTTATTTTAATTTCATGTTAAATAGTTGTTTTGTGGATTCTTTAAGCTCCATAAGCTCTTGACAAAGTTTTAAGGCTTTTAGATTCATTAAATGACTATAGTCTTTTAAATTCGAAAATATAAAAATCAAGAAAATAGTTGAGTAATCAAAATCGAATTATGAAGAAGGTGATGAAGCGAGGTGGATTTGGAATGCTATGGGGTATTAGGAGCTTATTGGGAAGCTAATAGGTGTAACCTTGTCCTTGGTTTCTATGTCTCAATCCACTTTCTCATTTGTAAGCATTTTTCCAATTTTGCATTTCATTGTTTCTTGTTTTAAATACTTTAATTTTCATGTTTTTATGTTTATTTGCTGTTATTAGAGCTTATTAGAGCTTTATATTAGGTACTTATGTTTTGGATTTGATCATGGTTTGATATGGCATTTTTACTGTTAATTTGTCAATTTTTGAAAATCCTAGACCTAGACTTGTTTGACATCTGGTTTAGGCTGAAAAAGGTTGGGTTTGACACACTAAAACCTCTGGATTTGATGAAATTGGGTTAGGCAGTGTTGTGCTTTGAAAACTTCATATCAGTTTCTATTTGAGTTTGTTTGGATTTGCTGTTGAATATGAGTTCCTGTGTTTGTTTGTTGTTGTTTACCATTATTATATGTCTCATTAGTATCTAGTAGCTCAGTTCAACATCTAGATTCAGTCCTTGTTTAGTAGATAGTCAAAATGGTTTTAAATCTTTTCTATTTTCTTATCTATGTAAGTATTTCAAGTCCATGTTCATAATATTAGCTTAAAAGTTGATTAGTTTGCTTAATTCATAAGTAAAGTGTCATTATAGCATAATATAATATATATAATCTGGTTTAAGTGCTTATTTTCTAGCTTATAATTTCATTTAAGTCAACCTTTGTGTTCATAAGTAAAAGTCAAATTTTCATATAGTGTTTTTGAATAAAATGTATAATTTTGTTGTGTATTCAATATTAAGTTTTAGTTTTAGTCCTTTTGGGATAGTATAGTTTAGTTGCTCATATAAATCATAAAATATTTGTTTATATTAACTCAGCTTTTTAAGTGCTTATTTTCTAGCTTATGTTGGATACCTGTTCTGTTCCATTAACATGCCCTGCACCACAGTTTAGGTGTCAAGTTCACAAGCTTGCAAAAGCTTGTGGATTTGACCCTAGCTTGTGAGCTTGGCTTCTTTGTGTAGCCTTTGTGTTCTTTTTATTATTTGCATGCTTGTTTTTACATCTTTAGCTTATTTAGGTAGCTTAATCTCACCATCTATTTTGTCCCATTTTGACCACTCAACTGAAGCAAACAGTTGAGTGGGCTTAATAAATAAGTTCTTATAAGCTCCTCAAGAGACTTGAGCTTGTGATTCTTGGCTTTGTGCGAAGCTAAGTCCATCTCAATGTCTCAGTTTGAGTTGAGCTTATTAGAGCTTATTTGATAAGTCTATAGAAGCTTGTGTTTGCCACCTCAACATACCTCGAGCAATTCGGTGGTATTACACCATTTCCACAAGCCTCTCAGAAGTTCACCTGTTGGATCTAGCTTATGTGGTTTAGCTTTTTGGGAAGCTTAACCACCATACTTTGAGATCCAGTGCTTAATTCCTATATTGTAGCTTATTTACAAGTATCGCAATGAGCTTTCTTTTTGTCCCATTTTGTGAAAGTACTGCTTCTGCAGGACTTTGGTTTTGGATTTGCTTATTAGCTTATTGCAAGCTTTTAGGTAAATGCCAGTACACTAGCTTGTTTATACTTGTCCATATAGCTTGTATACATATTTCTTTCCTTTTGTTGTCCTGTGGGGAGCTTGTTACAGGCTTTAGAGGCCTCAATTCCATCCAAGTCAAGCTTGTAGCTTGATTGTCTAAACCATAAGCTCACACCTATTCAGTCCAATTTCTTGTTTATATGTGACCCATTGGACTTGTATATACCTTATTTTATCTTTTGTTTTCTGTTTAAAGCCTTTTTCAAGCTTATATTGAGCTTGAGCTCCAACAGTCAAGCCAAAAGCTTAACTGTTGGGCTCATAAGCTCATGCTTTGCTTATTTCTTGGTTTGTATAGTTTCATTTTCATCTAATATGTATAATATCTATGTATAATTAATCCGAAAAATGAAAAACCAAAAGAAGCCCTTTTCTAGCTAAAAGTAATAGCTTCTATTTGGAGCTTTTTGCTCATTAGCTTATTTTTGTACATAAGCTACCATTTTATACTTTTCCTAGCTTCTTTTATTTATTTTAGAATTTTGTAAAAGTTTGATTTTTCTTTATTCATTTAGTATTTTTAATAAATAATAATAGTTTTAGTAATTAATAATAGTAAATAATTAATAATAAATAGAATAATTATGTAAAAATACATTTTCAGTTTCTAAATTCATTTTATGATATTTTAGATTTTTCAGATTCTTTATTTTATTTATTTAAGTTAATTTTAGATTTTCTTATTATTTAATTCATTTTAATACATTTAATTCATTTTAATTTATATTAATTAATTTAATAGTGTAAAATTTATTTTTCTTTTCTAATAATTTTATTATCTTTTAGGATTCTAAAATATAATTTTCACATTTGTGGGAGTTGTATTGACTGAATTCACGTTTTATTTTGCACGTTACGTAAAATTTAGTAAACGACGTTTTAGATTTTAATCGGTAAACAATTGTAATAATAGAATTAAAATGACTTCAAAATTTTGATATTTTTATATATTTCTTTAGTATAATTATTTATTTCCCTTTTCCTGTTTTATTTTGTTTCATTTGTATAATTAATACATATGTAAATATGTATTTGTTGTTTTAGTTTTTAAGTTTTCTATACTTTTATATAAACTTGTAAATTATAGTTAAATATTTTAATTTTATTTAATTTGCATTTAAGTCGCCTAGACATGCAAATCTCTATTATAGTTATAGTCGTTTTGTTTTTAAACGTTTACGTTTTAGTAACGTACGTTTGTATATCTTTTACGTTTTTAGGTTTTCGATTGATGCGTTTTTAACGACATAGCCGTGATGTAGCTATTACTATTCACATTCCTAGTGTTAGTCAATCGATTCTGTTTTGTACATTCTTGATCATATCATTTTATTACACGATCGTTGTATTCGTGGATATCACGCCTCACCGTGACATAAACGATCCAAGGTTATTTTAATCCTTGGTAAACTTGCATTTTCTCCCGGGCCGCCTTTTATCATCTGTTACGGTTGACCGTTCAAAGCGTTTAGCTCGTGTGACGGAGAAATAAAAGAAGGTGGTTCGGGAGAAATCAATAATCGAATTGGATGTAGAGTTACCAGGGCGGACCTAGGAAATGTTGCTTGTGATTATCTTGGACCATTTTGTGGAAATGGTCAAGTATTTATAGGAAGTCCTTTAGGGTTGCGAGAAACCGTAAATTCCTTCAACCTTTTTCTAAAGAGGTCAACAGTCTACAAAAGCACAAGAAGAAAGCTGATGAATTTATGCAAGTGGACGTTCAGGAAGAAATTGAAAAGGTTGTAACCGCACAAGCAATAGATGAAGTTAACAACCGTCTTCCAGACATTGTTATGGCTGAATTTGAATATGCCATTCTACCACGTCTCGAAAGCACTTTTCTAGACCTTATCAAGAAACATCCCATCAACTTCACAACTCAACCTCAACCTCCCTCACAATCACTGAACTAAAAGCTTACCTGCTTCTCAAGATGAGTAATGATGCTTCCTTAAGACAGGACGATGTTAATCGTGCACTCTACAATGCACTGGTCAACACAGTTCGTCAAGAAAAAGCCAAAGCCAGAGTACAAACAAAGTCATGCAAGGAAGACATCTCCCGCAAATGCCACACGATGATGATCAAGATCATGATGCTCATGAAAGTGGTAAAAGACACAAGTCAGTCGGTGAATCATCTTCAGTAAAAGCACCAGCAATAAATGAACCAACACATGAAACCATACCACATTCAGACCCGATCACCACATGACTACGAGATGCACACCAAACCATATGGTCCGCCAGAGAACACATAATAGGTAGAAGATTGGCTTGATTATGACACGTCGAATGTTGAGTATGATTGGTTTGACAACATGGTGAATGCATATCCAGATCAGAAAGAAGATGAGACACCACCAGATGGTCGAACAGTTGAGTTTGCAAAGCAGTTAAAGAAAGATCAGGAGATAGATAAGCTCACTAAGGTAGAAATCTGAAGGACAAAAAGAGCGGGATTTGCAATACTAAAGAACGAATTCAACAACAGTGTTGAATTTGAATACAACCTGGAGCAAGTCGCCTTACCTCTATCCGAGGAAACTGATTAGGAGAATCGAGAGTCCAACATTGATCCAACAACACCATTCTACACTGACTACACAAAACCACTACCAATGTATGGCCACCCATGCAACCCCAAAATACCAACACGATACTTCTTCAAGAAAGACTTGGAATACTTGATGCATGGGAATAAAGAAAGGAAGTATGGTCTCTCCATCACCAAATACCCTGCAGCCATATACACTCAAGACGACATCGAAGAAACCATTCGTAATAGATCGGGATCACATATAGCTAAGTATGATGAAGATGTTGCACTTGGGATACATCATTGGCCGAATATGCGGAAATGGTTCTACAAATAGAAGTTTTCACAAACATCAAAACATGAAGTATATAATAAGTTGTGAGTGCTGAATTATAACACAAGTACGGTTATGGATTCATGACTAAGGTTGAGGTGAAACGTGTTGATCGATAGAAGTACATCTTCAATGAAGCCGACTACAAGAATCTAAGTCTTAATGATATTGAAAACTTGTATCTGCTAAAGGTTCAAGATAAGCTTCATCATCTATCGGGAGATATCGAGTATGACATCATCAAATCTCTGTTGCTATACATCAGAAAAATAGTCATCAGGGAAAGGGTAGAATATTTTCAGCTTGGAGTAGAAAGTTATAAGCAAAGCTTGAACCTCACTAAGCCAAGAATCTCATTTCCCAGAATCAATGAAGAAAAACCATACAGTCTACTACAGAAACCTTTTGGAGTTGTGTATATTAGGGTGGAACCTGGCAATAAGTTCGTATCATACAAGGAAGTTCACAAGTTTTGTGATGCAACGTTAACGAAAGTAAGAAATGAGCTGACTACAATGCTTCGAGATCACGGTGTGGGCTACTACAACATTGGATGGTTAAAGAATCTTAGGTGGGGACACAAGGATATTAAAAATGCTAAAAGAATGGTTGAGAATATAGATGGCCTCCTCACATTCAGAAGACAAATAATGCGTCTCGAAAGCTATGTTGGAGGGAGACAAAGGATCAACGACGTCAGAAGCTTTGTTCGTCCCGAATAGCTTAGGAATTATTGTAATAATTGTAATGACTTGTATAGCTTGTAATGTTTATTAGTGCTATAGTGTAAGTTCGTACTATTTTCTAAAACCTTGAGCAAAATTTGTTTAAGGATTTTCAAAGTCTTTCTCAAATGCTTTCAAAATTTTGCTATAGACTTTTCCCTCAAAAGAAAGTCAAAGTGTCAAGAAAGTCAAAGTACGCTTAATGAAAGTCAAAGCATCGCTTGTGTCAAAGCATCGCAAAGCTAAAGGACTGCTATGCAAAATCGTTTATGGAAAGCTATGTAATTCTAGAATATTCTTAGTTTAGAATTAGTATTACTTGTCGTACAAGGATTGTAATTGTAAACCGACTAGGTACTCCTTATGCCTATAAAAGGACCCCTAGATTGGCATTAGATACGCAACATTAGAGAATATTAGAGATACGACTTACATGCAAGTACGATATTAGAGTTATTAGGGTTGTTAGTGAATTTGTGTATCAAGGTGTTCAAAGTTTTAATATAATCGTTGAAGTTTAAAGTTATTCTTCTTAGCTTTATTGAAGTAGTTTCCGATACTTAATAGAGTAATATCGGTGTTTCATTGTTAGTAATTTAGGATTTATCCAAGGTTGCTAAACCCTTACAAGCTACATAGTTAGTTTGGTCGAGTATATCGATCCAACAAGTGGTATCGAGCTTGTGTGGAAACTCGATTAAGAAGAAACCCTTAAAACCGATTTAACTACAAACCCTAAAAGATGTCGATCAAGTCGCACCACCCCATCCATCACCTCACTCGTAATTCCTATCATCAAGAAGGAGAATATGATCTCGGAGCATGAAGATGAGGCAAGACATTGCTATTATGCACCATGTATTATGGGATGTGATTGTCAATGGTAATGTCGTTCTTGAAGAACCTCAGAGAAGTTCCTGGACAACCTAAACCACCTAAGCCTACCTTGCCAAGAACTACAAAAGAAATCAAGAAAAGGCTCTCAACATACCGTTGTCTCGCTATTCCCGATGGTCACTTACTAAAGTTTCATGATGCTAAGGATGCAAAACAACTATGGTCTGCTCTCAAGACAAGATTTGGAGGTAATGATGCTTCCAAGAAGATGCATAGAAATCTGTTGAAGCAACAGTTTGAAACATTCATTGTTGGTGAAAGAGAAGGTCTTGATGTCGCCTATGATGATTCCAAAATCTTCTTAGTATGCTAGAGTTATACAAAGCGAGGTATCTGTTGAAGATGCAAACATGAAGTTCTTAAGAAGTTTGCCATCCGTATGGCATGTGATTGCTACTATGATTAGAGGACAACTGGTTTGGACACTATGGACTTTGATGATCTCTACAACCATTTAAAGGTATATGAGCATGAGATGAATGGCCAAACAAGTTCAAAATCTCACAAGATTGCTTTTGTGTCTTTCGAAAGAGAGGCAAGATTTCCACTAAAAGTATCGCTTATCCTGCTCAAAGTACTGTTGGTGATAAACAACATATTTACACAACCATGACTACTCCTACCTCATCACCAACAAACACCATCCACTCTGATGAAGTTGTATGTTCCTTCTTCGCTCAACAAGCCACTTTACCTGTTACTTATGAAGAAGATTTGTCACAAATTGAAGAGGATGCTCTAGAAGAAATTGACATAAGATGGCAAGTCGCCATGATCACAGCAAGGATCAAGAAGTTCATGAAGAAAACAGGAAGAGGCATTGACTTCAAACCCAAACAGGGTATCACGTTTGACAAATCCAAGATTGAATGCTTTAATTGTCAAAGGCCTGGACACTTTGCAAGAGAATGCAAGTTTGCTAAATATCGTGCAAATAGAATGATTGAAAACCCAAGCTTGAACTAAAGGAAATTCCTATTATCGAAACAAACCCAAAAGCTTTGGTTGCTCAAGAAAATCTATCGAGGTTGACCGAGTGTTGAATTTGATGATGAACCAGTAACCTACTCTATGGTTGCAATGGAAGAGTTTGATTGGAGCACAACTTTTGATGAGGAACCAGGATTTGCTGCTTTAGAATCAAGAGATGGCCTTGGAAGCTTTGATTGGAGCATGGAAAGTGAAGAAGAACCTGTTCTGCTTGCTATGGTAGCTACTTCACCAAGTTCACCCACTATCTCTGAGGTATGTTCTAAGTGTAATGATTTTTATCAAAAAGTGCTTAAAGATTATGTGACTGAAAGAGATAATTATAGAAGGGCTAGGTCTGAGGTAGCTGGTTATCAAATAACTTTAGAGTCAATGGAAGCCAAAATAATCACTCATGAAAATAATGAAATGGCTTGGGCAGAAAAATATGAGCAACAAGATTATCAATTAAAATTGAGTGAATGGAAGTTAGGATGTAAGGTTTCGAACTTGAAAAGATGACTAAAGAAAGGGATGAATTGTTAGAAAAATTTGCTAGTTGGAAAGAATCGGTCTTTCACATGTTAGTTTTGTTGAAAACAAAAAGAGCACACATTAAAAACGGCCTAGGTTTTGGTATGGATTTTAGCAATATGTAAGAAAACCCACCTAGTGATAAGGAACAAATTGATTCAGAGGAGATAACAACTAGTGATGATGAACTCATTAGCTCGTAAGAGAACACATCTAGTAATGAGGAATCAATTAGTCAAACACCTCCCGAATTTAAGAAAGACAAGGGTTATAATGCGTTCCTCCACCAACCGGTAGTTTTCAACCACTTAGGATGATGTTTCTTGTTTTGGAGTAGACAATTTAGAGTTTAGGAAAAGCTTATCGGTCAATCTAATTCAGTCCATCTAGTTCGAATCCCCAAAAGAAACAGTTGAGAAACCTAAGGATGATAATGTTAAGATTTTCAAGAAGACCTTCAACTCAAAGTATCGCTAAACATTCAAGAAGACCTTCAAGAAAAACTTTTCAAAATATCGCTAAATCTTTTGGGATAGTTTTGGTCAAAATAGCTTTCATCATTCACCAAAAGTCGTGATAGTTTTGGTCATAGAACTAAAGGAAGAAATTTTGGGAGTATGGGTCAAAATTATGTTTTGTTTGTTATAGTCCCGATCATTTGATTAAGGACTGTGACTTTCACTCGTAATATTTAAGCAAATTCCCAAAGACCACATCTACCAACCATAAGCCAAAGGAGAATAAACCGTTTGGAATCACTCACATAGGGTTAACCATAGTAATTTCTCAAAAGACTATAGGTACCCTCACTAGAAAAGACCTTTTTCCAAACCACCAAGACCTCAAACACTTTTCAAGGTACCGGTAAGTCAAAGTTTTCTCAAGCAAGACCTTCTCAAAGTAATCGCTAGGTTTTCACCCAATCAAGGTATCGCTAGCACTTTTGGAATGGAAGCCCTAGGAGATCCAATTACTATCAACCTAGAAGGCGTTACACCTCAAATAGAGTACCTAGATCAAAGAAATCTACACAAAAGTTAAAACCAACTGGGTTAAGAAAGAAAGTATCGATGGGGAACAAACAAGACTTTCAAAGAAGTAAGGGTGAAAAGAGAATTTTGTTGAAAAGAAAAGAGAATTTTGATGAAAAGAGAGTTTTGTTGAAAACCAACACAAGTTTTGGAACAAAAGAAAATAATTGATCATGTTTTAAAACAAGTGGAGATTACATACTTAAAGAATTTAAGTATGTCACTCCACAAGGGAACACAAGTCAAGAATGGCTTGGGTTCCTAAAAGAAACTAACTCTTTCATCTTTGTGTGTGGCAACCCGTAAGAGGAGCTTAAAGATCATTTAATTGTTGATAGTGGTTGCTGCTCGAAGCATGACAGAGACAAAGAGATTCTCACGATTTTAGATCTTATTTTGGAGGAAGAGTTGCATTTGGGAATGATCCTAGTGGAGGTAGAATTATCGAAAAGGAACCATCAAGGCGGGAAGCATAGATTTTGAGAATGTTCGTTATGTAAAGGAGCTCAAGTTCAACCTTTGTCAAGATCTCGATCTGTGACAAGAAGCACCCCGTGTTATTCATCGACACGTAATGTCTTATTCTTTCCCCGAGTTCAAGCTTGTTGATGATCACTTGGTAACACTGAGAGTACCAAGAACCAATGATGTGTACAGTCTAGATTTGAAGAATCTTAACTCTACTGAAAGAGCAACATGTTTAGTAGCAAAGGCAACACTTGAAGAAGCACATCTATGGCATAGAAGATTAGGTCATGTGAATTTCAAGAATATCAACAAGTTGGTTAAAGGCAATTTAGTTAGAGGTTTACCTTCCAAAACATACAAGAATGATCATTCATGTTTGGCATGCAAGAAGGGTAAACAACACAAAGCTTCATGCAAGAAGATTGAGGAAAGAACTATTAGAGAACCTTTAGAGTTGTTGCACATGGATCTGTTTGGACCTGTTTCTGTTGCAAGCTTAAACAAGAAGAAGTATCGCTTAGTTGTAACAGATGATTGTAGTAGATTTAGTTGGGTCTTTTCTTGGGATTTAAAGATGAAACCTTTGATGCTATTCATGATCTTATAATAGCCCTTGAAAATCAATTGAGACTCAAAGTAAGAGGTATTAGATGTGATAATGGGACCGAATTCAAAAACAAGTTTATGGATGAATTTTGTGCCAAGAAAGGGATTAAGAGGAGTTTAGCATTGCTAGAACTCCACAAAGAAAATGGTGTTGCGTAAAGAAAGAAAGAACATTGATAGAAGTAAATGTAACAATGCTTGCGATTCTCTATTACCTATTCAATTTTGGGTCAAGTAAGCACCGCTTGTTATGTGTTAAATAGAGTATCACCACTAAACCTCGATGAAGACACCTTATGAGTTGCTTATGGAAACAAACCCAACATTCGCTTTATGAAACCTTTGGATGTCCTCCGACTATTCTCAATACTATTGATACTCGGGAAAATTTGATGGCAAGTCAGATGAAGGATACTTATTGGGTTACTGTACAAATAGCAAAGGATTTAGAGTGTACAACAAAGTTACCAAAAAGGTTCAAGACTGTCTTCATGTTGAATTTTAGAAGATCAAGAAAATCAAAAGGGTAAAGGTCCTGATTGGATGTTTGATCTTGATGTTTTGACTCCTTCTATGAACTATGTTCCTGTCAGAGAAGAAAATCAAGTTGTTCACAAAGAAGAAGATTTACAATACATTGTTCATGGAGTCAATATTAGACCTGATGTTGTTCCTGATGAAGAACCTATATCTATTGAAAAGGAGAAAAGTACTGATGAACCAAAATCCACATTGTCTGATGAAGATCAAGCGCTTCAAGATGAGCTTAATAGGATGCTTTTTCAAGAAACAATAGCACAATCTTATGAGGATGATCAAAGAAGAGCTTATGAAGAAGCAAAGAAAAAGGGTAAGTCTACAGATTACTCTCACAAGATTTTAGATCACAAGATTTTGGATCAAAGTATCACGCACCAATTGATAGTATTTTGATGATTTGAATGATCCTAACATGCCCGGGTTAGAAGACACCGATGATGAATTAGATGATGAAGGTATTTTCTCAAATTCCAATGAAGGAGCCGATTTCACAAATTTGGGTGATGATCTTGAAGTTCCACAGACTCCTACATTAAGAGTTCATAAAGATCATCCTGCCGGTCAAATCATTGGACCTTCTACTCGGAGTGCTCACAAGAACCAAAGCTAAAGGTTTTCTAAGCCACATAATGCTTTACTTAGCTTTGTGTATAAACAAAACAGGCTGAATCATAAGGATCAACAGACATGCTTGTTTACCTGCTTTATCTCTCAAGAGAACCTAAGAATGTAGCTCAAGCATTAACCAAAGAGAGTTGGGTTGAAGCCATGCAAGAAGAACTTCTTCAATTCAAACTTCAAGACGTTTGGGTACTATGTGATTTACCAGATGGAAAGAAAGTCATTGGTACAAGATGGGTTTTCAGAGTTAAGAGAGATGAAAGAGGGAATGTCATCAAGAACAAAGCAAGATTAGTTGCACAAGGATATAGACAAGAAGAAGGAGTGGACTATGATGAAGTGTTTGCTCCTGTAGCAAGGATTGAAGCCATTAGATTATTCCTTGCTTTTGCATCTTATATGGGCTTTCCTGTTTATCAAATGGATGTCAAGAGTGCCTTTCTTTATGGCAAAATTACAGAGGAAGTCTATGTAAAACAACCTCCTGGTTTTGAGGATCCTGCACATCCAAACAAAGTCTACAAAGTTATTAAGGCTCAGATGGCCTTCATCAAGCTCCTAGAGCTTGGTATGAAAGACTCTCCACTTTCTTATTGCAACATGGTTACAGGAGAGGAGCAATTGATAAGACTTTGTTTATCAAGAGAGACAAAAGGACATAATGCTTGTTCAAGTATATGTAGATGATATTATCTTTGAGCTACAAAACAATCAATGGTGAAAGAATTTGAGCGGCTCATGCAACAAGAATTTCAAATGAGTTCCATGGGTGAATTAACTTTCTTTTGGGGCTTCAAGTTAAACAATCAAAGGATGGAATCTTCATTAGTCAAGATAAGTATGTCACCGACATTCTTAAGAAGTTTAACTTGATGCTATCAAGCCACCACCACACCTATCAAAGCTATCAACTCATTAGGAAAGGATGAAGATGGACAAGTGTGGATGTCAAGCTTTACGATCAATGATTGGTTGTCTTATGTACTTAATCGCATCTAGACCCGATATCATGTTTGTTGTCTGCTTATGTGCAAGATATCAAGTCTCACCCAAGGTCTCTCATATGAATGCAACAAGAGGATTTTAGTTATCTAAAACAACAACCTAAGTTAGGGTTGTGGTATCCTAAGGATTCACCTTTTCACTTGGAAGCTTTTTCGATAGTGATTATGCAGTGATAATTATGATAGAAGATCAACCACCGGAGGATGCCAATATCTTGGAAGAAGATTAGTTTCATGGCAATGTAAGAAACAAACCATTGCAAAGAACATCATCCATCAAGGTAATATGTTGTTGCTGCAAGCTGTTGTGGACAAGTACTGTGGATGCATAATCAACTCTTGGATTATGGATTCAATTTTAAGAATACTCCTATCTACATTGACAATGAGAGTACAATTTGCATTGTGAAGAATCCTGTTTATCATTCCAAGACCAAGCACATTCAGATTAGGCATCACTTTATTCGAGATTGTTATGAGCATAGGCTCATTAATGTTGTCAAGGTCCACACAGATGATAATGTAGCTGATCTACTCACAAAGGGATTTGATGTTTCAAGATTCAATCATTTAGTGGTGAGTATTGGTATGATTAACTATTAAGCTACAATTAAGGGGAGGACTTATTAGTTAGTTAGTTAGTCTCATGCATTGTTTAAGGGGAGGCAATACAATGCTTTTGATGTTTTTGCCATAGTGAAGAAAAGGATGGAAAGTATCGCTTAGAGTTTATCGAAAGTACCGCCTCGAAAGTACCGCTTTGAAGTATCGCTTACGTGGAAAGCATCGCAGCCTTGTCAACGCATCGCTCCAACGGTCAAAAGATGGGGTAAAATTCAAACAACGGTAACTTTATTAATTGGGCTTTGATTTTTAAATCTTACCTATAAATAACTACCTCCGATTTTCCTCTCATCTTTATACTTATCCATCCATCTCTCACTTTTCTTATCATATTCACTATTGCCGTTTCATCAATTCTTATATCAAACAAACAATGGCTAATCGTAACATCGTTAGTAAGCACAACATGGTTGCTAACTTAGACAAGACACCATCTAATGTCACTTTTCATGACATAATTGATTTCCTAACTGGATCATCAATCAATTATGCTCTATTGGTCGAACCTGACATCATTGAACCCTGGATTCAACAATTTTGGGCTACTGCTAGATCTCATATGCAAGATGATGACTCCTTTATTCAGGATAAGGTTGTTGGAAAGATAGTTAGAGTTAGTGAAGCCACAATTAGAGAAGATTTATTGTTTGATGATGAAGAAGGGGCTATTCGTTTTGACAAACAAGTGCTTTGGGATACATTAAGAGATATAGGGTATGAAGGGTCTCTCACTGAAACAACTTTTAAGAAGCCCTTATTTAGTCCACAATGGAAGTATCTAGTTCATGTTTTGCTTCATTGATTAAGTCCCAAGAGTACTTCATGGGAACAATTTGGATCAAATATCGCCTCTACTTTAGTGGGATTAGCTACCAATCACCTCTTTAACTTTTCAAGAATGATTCTAGATGGTATGCTATCTCACATCTCCAATGGTTCACCATTCCTAATGTACCCTCGATTTGTTCAAGTTTTCTTGAACAAACAGCTTAAGGATGTCCCTAAACCTTCTAGCTTGCTACCTGTTGTAGTACTTCCACCAAAGGTATTTACTTTCATGGCTAGAAAGAGTGACAAGTTTTCTGGGAGGGATACACCATTAACTGCTCACATGATGGAAGTCGTACAAGTCGTTAGAGATGAAGCGACCTCAAGTGAAGATCATGAGCCTTCGCTTCAAAGGAAGGTACCGCTTCTCAACGTATCGCTTCACAAGGAAGGTACCGCATCTCAACCATACCGCATCCTTGCAAGATATTGTGCATGATGATTCGTAACAGAGGTCAACCCACCATCATCTCCCAATGATTATACTTCCACAGATGGGTCTCAAACATCCGGAGGAGATGAGGAGATATGGCTTCTGAGGGTAAGGTTCTGGATAACTATGCTTTGACTAGGGAACTTTTGAGATTGAAGAAAGATTATGAAGCTCAAGCTGCACAACTTATGAAGTTGAACAACAAGTTTAGAAGATTGAAGAAATTTGTCTGGCCATTAGTTCAACATCACAGATTGTGTGTCAAGTCTCAGAAGAAGAGAGGTAAGACATTTAAGAAGGCTTCTAAGGACAAGAAATTTCACAAGCATTCTTCATTCCAATTGGGGAGGAGATTGAAGCAAGAGAATTTGAATGAAGATGCTGAACATTATGAAGAACCGATGTCGAAACTTATAAAGCAATGAAGAAGTCGAGCCTCAAATTTGAGAGCAAAGTTAATACCGAGCCTCAAGGTACCGTGTACAAAAGCTTCGTGATCAAGGTGCCGATGATCAAGGTGTCGGTGATCAAGGTACGCTCTTCAAGGAACTTATAGGCAAGAGCTCATTACACCAAGAACCTTAAATTTTGAAGAAGAAGTTGGTCCTTCAACAAGTCTTACATGAAGAAGAAGTCGGTACATCTAAAGTAGAACATACCGCTAGTGATGATGAGACCATTGCTCGATAATGCTCAATATGTCAAGACCAAGAGGTGTTAGTATCCCCGGAGTTGAGTTGAAGAACAACCTCAAGTCTTGCAATCATCTTCTCAACCTACTTTAGATCCTAAAGATAAAGGAAAAGGTAAACCGGTAGAAACAAAGAAAAGAAGAAGCTTACTTTGGCGTAATTAAGAGCTATTGAAGTGGCTAAAATGAAGAAGTCGCTAGAAAGCTACAAGTGAATTAGATGTCGAGATTGAAATACCGAGAAGCAACCGAACTTGTTATACCAAGAAGACCCAAGTATTGCTAAAGAAAGGAATGCTATGATGGCTTATCTAAAGGGTAGAGGATATACTGGTTTACATAAGTTGAAGTATATAGAGATGAAAGATTTGTATGATGTTGTTAGAGAAGCTTATCAAAAGGAAGTGGAAGGTATTATTCCTTTTGATGATGAAAACAGAATGAGGATGCAAGAAAAGAAGTTTAAAGAGAAAGAGAACAATCGATGATGAACAACTATCAAAGAAGATACAATTGAGAATGATACGCTTGATGAGCTGAGGAATTATCTAAGAGTTGTAGATTTTGAGCATCCTAAGTCTAAAGAAGTTGCAGTAAAGAAGTCTAAGATGTCTACATTTGAAGTTGTAGAATCAAAGGAAGGAGACTATCTTATGTTCCATAGAGAAGATGAAAGCTTTAGAGTGTTTAATCTGTTGTGGGATATACCGCATATGATAGATAGAGAAGATCTGTTTCATCTGTATCAACTAGTGCAAGAATATTTTGAGCATATTCCATCAACTGGAGTTGGCTTAGTCTTGCTGGGAGATCTTATAACTATCGGGAGATGTAAGAAACAAGCATCGATGCAACTGGAACAACCAAGAAGTTTGGGAGATTACTAGTGGAGATTCTTTGAAGAATCGAGTGCATGTTTTGGAGTTAGAAGATGGGACCATGATTCACATGCTAGCGTAAAGAAGATATCCACTGACAAGAGATCTTATGATCAGAATGCTAGATCATGGTATGGAGGTTGAGCAGGAGAATGAAACAGCCCTTATGGTCATTGAATTGTTTATCAAATGGACAACTATGGCTGATGATGATGCATAAATACTGGTATGGTTCTTAATTATATAAATTTTTGAAAAATCAGTACTTTATTCAAAGTACTGCTGGACAAACAGTACTTTATCAAAAGTACTGCTTGCAGCTTAAAACCAGTAAAAGTCTTTTAATGAAAATAAATAAGCAATTTTTGTAAAGTGCAAAATATTTTGAAGCACAAGTTAACAGCAACAAATGGTTTTTGAGATGGTTTCACTTGGTAAAAGTGCTTTGCACTAACACAACAAAAGGTTATCAGTCCACCATGTCTAACAAAAGGACTGGCTAATCCATGAGCAAACGGCTCTGGTAAAGATATCTCAAATCCGTTGGATGGTTGACAACTTGCCAATAAGTTGTATGGTAATTAACTCACCATATCTGTAATAGTGAAGAGTTGGCTAGCCCACAAGAAAATGGCTTGTGGTAAAGGCTGTGGAAAAACCATTTCTATAGTAATTAGTTCACCATGGTAGTAAGAACTAACTAGTCCAAAAGGGTACGGCTTTTGGTAAAGACTTAACAAATCCGTTGATAGTTGATGATTTGCTAAAAATCATATGGTTATCAATGTACCATGGTTTTACACACTTAAACATTGGCTACTCCAGAGTTAATGGCTTTGGTAAAGAGACATCAAAATCCATTAAATTTTCAATGATTCACCTCTCACGGGAGTTAACACACCGGAAGTGATGAGAATAGTATGAAACTTTATGATCCGATGTACAATTTGCCATATGTTACCGAGAAGTCGAAAAGATGAAGGTTCTTCGATAATGATTGCTGAAAAGGATTGCTTATAAAGACTACTTTGATGATGATAATACAAGCACGAGAGTACAAGACAAATCAAGATAAAGACACAATCTTTCCTTGAAGACAAAGATGTTAAAGTTAAAGATACAAAGGAACTTGAAATCAAGCAAGTAGAATTCAAGTTGGGGAGGATTGTTGGGATATATAAAGAAAGTCAAAGTCATCAAGAAAGTCAAAGTATTGCTTAATGAAAGTCAAAGTATCGCTCGTGTCAAAGTATCGCAAAGGCTAAAGGACTGCTATGCAAAATCGTTTAAGGAAAGCTATGTAATTCTAGAATATTCTTAGTTTAGAATTAGTATTACTTGTCGTACAAGGATTGTAATTGTAAACCGACTAGGGTACTCCTTATGCCTATAAAAGGACCCCTAGATTGGCATTAGATATACGCAACATTAGAGAATATTAGAGATACGACTTACATGCAAGTACGATATTAGAGTTATTAGGGTTGTTAGTGAATCTGTGTATCAAGCAGGGTTCAAAGTTTTAATATAATCGTTGAAGTTTAAAGTTATTCTTCTTAGCTTTATTGAAGTAGTTTCGCATACTTAATAGAGTAATATCGTTGTTTCATTGTTAGTAATTTAGGATTTATCCAAGGTTGCTAAACCCTTACAAGCTACATAGTTAGTTTGGTCGAGTATATCGATCCAACAGTGATTATAAGTTGTCACAAGCTCATCACAGTTTTCAATTAAGCTTACAAAAGCTTATATAGCTTTTTGTAAGCTTTATCTTTCAGTATTGTTACAAAATAAAAAGTCAAAGCAAAAGTCGAAAATATTCAAATAAGCAGTCAAATAAGCTCTTTGGAAGTAAGCCAGAAAGGGAAGGGCTTAGTGTATTTTACTAGCTTGTTTTAAACAAGCTAGAGCTTGTAGAGTAGCTCGCGAGCAATTTAAACCCCTTGTTTAGCTAAGGGATTTGTAAGTTAGCTTATTAGCTTACTTTTAGTTTAAACTGCTTATTCTATTCATTTTAGTGCTTATTTGTTCTAATTTTACTTAATATTGCTATTTGTTATCTTATTTCAGTTTCTCATAGTCATTTGTTTGAATTCACCATATAAACTCTTGAAAGTCACAAAAATGAGCATTTAATAGGTTTAGCTTAATTATAGCTTTTTCATTGTTAAAAATTAGTATGTGATTAGAGTTTGTTAAGTCAATTGGATTCAAAATTATACAAGTTCCATAGCTTAATCTGTCTAAATAACCAAAACATACTCCAAGAGGAGTGTTTGGCACAAGGTTTAAATAAGGTCTAAAAATAATTTTGGTTAAATGAATGTTACATTTTCAGTTGTGAGTTAGTTTAAAAGGATTTTTAAAGGTTAATTTCATCATTTTAATTCAAGTTTGAATCATTTTGTTTGTCTTCTAAAGTTAATTTGGAGACTGCACAATCCGTGAAGACAGATTGTGAAGTTTAACTTCATAAGCCCTTGTTGACTTTAAGTTTTGGTCTTAGTTTAGTGTCTAAAATAGTTTATAGTGCATAAGTACCTTCTGTCTCAAATAGTCACAATCAGATTTGCAGTTTATTCTAGTTTTCAAAATAGATCAGATAAACCAAAAGCAGTCTTTGAAACTGCTTTTATCAGATCTATCAGCATCTTGTTTTTAAGTACTACAAGAGTAACAATTGGATTAATATGATTTTGAGTGGTCATGCT
Source organism: Chrysanthemum lavandulifolium (assembly GCA_022545495.1). NCBI lineage: Eukaryota > Viridiplantae > Streptophyta > Magnoliopsida > Asterales > Asteraceae > Chrysanthemum > Chrysanthemum lavandulifolium. Next base: position 195,953,769 of record CM040243.1, on the reverse strand, counting down.
TTATCTGTTCTCAGTTTAATTTGATATTGGTTTACATTAGATAGCTTAAAATTGTGTTCAAAGATTGTGTGTTACAAAGATTTTTCAATATATGTGTTGGTGCATAATTATGTCTCCATTCTGATCCTCCTTGTTCAAAAGCTTGCAAAAAGCTCATAAGAGCCCCTTTTGTTATAAAATTTGGTAAACAAGCTCTTTGGTGGCTAATGTTGGTTTCTCAGTTAAGTTGAGCTTCTAGCTTTTTGGTTACAAGCTTGTGCGAAGGCTCAAAATAAGCCATCCAGGCTGTTATGTACTAAGAGATTTCTAAGAGCTTATTTTGTTTTCAGCTTATTGGTGATTGATTTGTTTATTTTTTAACTTAAGTTTGATAATTGATATAGCTTTAGGTCGTTGGTAGCTTAATAATAGTTTTAGGTAGTTTATTGTCCTTATAGTCTCTAGAAGTTAGCATCAAAAGCTTTTCCTTATTTCAACTTAAGTTTAAGTTTGTTTCTGCCTTTTATCTTGCTTATTCTAGCTTAAACCTTTGTTTTCAAAAATATTTTAAGTTTATGCAAGCTTCTTCAAGCTTATTTCATAAGCTTGTTTCAAAAGATTTAAAAAAAAATCAAAAAAAGAGCAAAACCAGGGTCGAACCCTGGTCTCCTCAGTCACAACCTTAACACACATACCACACACCATATGCGCCCTAGGGACTTACAGTTCCTAGCGGCACACATATATAAGTCCCTAAGGGCACACATATATTATATAAGTACATAATCTGACTTTTCCTCCACAACCTTTAATAAGCTCTTTCCACCTTATTTGTATAAGCTACCACCTGAATTTTATTTTTCTCTTATTCAGTGTTAAAATTTTTATTTTCCCTGAATTTTTGGTATTTTTCTAGATTCATTTGATATTTTTAATAATTAATTTTCTAAATTTTAGTTTTTAATTCATAATAAATAAATAAAAAGTAAAAAAAATAGCTAGCTTTTAACTAAAATTTTCTTTTGTCATTTAGCACGTAGGAAAAAGAGTTTTGCATTTCTAGGGTCATTATTTCTCATTTTCATTTTTAAAGCTCGAGATTAGCCCGAGATTTCGCGTTTTTAGGTTTTCTTTGCGTTTTAGCCCCCAATTGCTCTGTATTATTGTTTTAGATGCTTATTAAGTTGTTTTTAGCTTATGTTTATCAATTTTAGTGTAAAAAACCAATTTATCACCATTTTTACTATTCAAATTCACGCAAACGCGACTTTATTCAAAAACTCCATTCATCCTTAGTTGGGAAACGCTCCGGGATACAAACTTAACCACTTGTATTTGTTAGGATTTAGTAAATCCAGGTATTAAAGTGTCGGTCACCTCAAGTATATGTAATCGTTTGAAAGCTTGTAGTCGTAGTTATTTTACGTTAAGTAGTATTTAGTTAAGTAACACTGTGGAGGACGGACGGGTCTTAACCCACTGTATGCCTGATCCACAGCCCGTCAGGTGGCGTTTTATTGTAAGACTATAAATACTCTACCTCCCAAGGTAGAGAGTTGGATCTCATAATAAGATTTTTCTTTCTCTCACTAAAGTTCCCAAACCTCTAACTTTCTCTAAACTCATCTTGTACGCCTTGTGTTAGTGATTTGATGTGTATGTGAAATCCAATATGTTACAAATGGTATCAAGAGCCATGGTTAGATCATCTCACATATCCTTGGATTTCTAGTGGTTTTAGATGGTTTTGAGTTTGAAAAGTTTAGTGGTTTTGCATCATTCGTTCATTTCTTGTGTTAAATTTTGAATTTTGGGTGTACTTTTGTGTTTAGAATCATTGTATGTGCTTGGGTTTTGATTTGGTAAGCTTGAATCACTGTGGTTGAGCTTGTTTTTGATTGAAAAGTGTGTTTTTAAAGTTTTTCTTGGTAGCGACTTGGCTCTCGGAGTGAATTTCTACTTAGCGACTTGCTTCAGTAAAAGGTAGCGAGTTATAGTGTTGTTTGGTGGCGAGTTAGTCCTAGCGACTTGTCTTTTGAGACAAGCCGACAAACAGTACACTTAGTGGATTCTCCACTACGGGTCTCGACTTGGTAAGGTGGCGACTTGCTTTCAATTTTGATAGCGACTTGTTCTTTAAGTTTCTTAGCGACTTGGTGTTAGCGATTTGGACCTTAGCGAGTTGCTATTTAGCGACTTGACGTCTTAGCGACTTGGTGCATAGCGACTTGCTGTCAAAATTCGTAGCGATTTGAAACTTAGCGACTTGTCTTCTTATTACTTAGCAACTTGGTGCTTAGTGACTTGGTTTAAGGATTCTTAGCGACTTGGTTGACTCTTATGTGTAATACGGTTTTCTCTTGATTTAGTAAAATCCCGTGAAAGAATCTATTTCCCGGTTTCATCATTGAGTTATAAAATCCCGTGTAATCATTAAACATGTCTACCAATGTACCTACAATTATCTCCACAGTTGTCGAGGATGTTCAAGCAACTGGTTCAGATACTCGTCCACCCATGCTTGACAGAACTGACTACGACTCTTGGGCTCATCGAATCGAATATACTATCTTGGAAAGGAAAATGGGGTCAACATTCTCAAATCCATTGACGAAGGACCGTATCGATTGAGACTACTAGAGACTTAATTGATACGATTGCTAGATGGAACAATGATCTATGGAATAGATGCACCAAAGACGTATGATGAGCTCAATGATAAGGAGAAAAGAGATTCGGTCGATATCGTGGCTTCTAACATCATACTTCAAGGTCTTCCAAAATATATCTACAAGTCGATCAATCACAACATCAAGCCAAGGCGGTGTGGGATAATGTCAAGATGCTTCTTTCAGTTCCGAATTAACTATAGAAGACAGAGAATCACAAATGTATGATGAATTTGAACACTTCAAGATGAAACCCGATGAGAGTGTCTATGAGTACTACGTGATATTCCATAAGCTTGTGAATGACATGAGGAACATCAAAATGACCATGCCAAACATTCAGCTGAACTCAAAATTTGTGAACAACATGAATCCTGAATGGCACAAGTTTTTCACCTCTGTGAATCTAACCAAATGATTGAAGAATACCAACTATGAACAAGTATATGCCTTCTTGCTTCAGAATGAGAGACATGCCATGTTTGAAAAAATGATTCTTAATCAGCTCAAATCAAAACAGGGAGAAACAAGTTCATCAAATGATTCAACATCATTTTACACCAATGATGGAACCACTACCAAAGCATCTCAAGTCATTCCAGATCCAAATTTCCAACAACCTGATGCCAATGCAGTCATGGAACACTTTATCAATAAACTGGCTCTTATGGTTAAACAAAACTTAACCTTCACTCCACATACTAACAGACTTCACACTAACAATGAAACCGGATCGCATCCAATCTACACAATCATGCTTTGGTCGAGATGGAAAGGTTATAGTACAACCAAACTCAAGGAAGACAATATGAACAAAGAAGAGGTGGAGTAGGAGGAGGGTATGTGGAAAATCAAGATAGGGAAGGAATGGAAATCAAGGACAAGCAAAGCCAATAAAGTGCTACAACTGTGGTGGTGATGGACACATAGCAAGGAACTGCACTTCTAAAACGCCTCAAAATGCGAGTACTTCAAAGACAAGATGTTACTTGTGCAAGCTCAAGATAATGGAGTTGTGTTGGATGAAGAGGAGCTTTTGTTTCTTGTCGAGGCAATGCCAAGACATATGATGCGATGTGGATGAGCGACCAATTCAGAGATAGGTCATAATCATCGAATGCCTTTCAAGTTGCCGATTGTGATGCATACGAATCGATGTTGATGATGAACCCATCGCACAAACAATTTTCATGGCTAGCATTTCTCCAATGGTCCTTCTAAAGTCTCTTCATCACCACAAGTCTGGTCCATCCAAAGACAAAATCATTTACGAGGTATTAAAACTATACGATGATGTCGATGAGCAAAGATGCATGACAAAGTACAATCAATCGAAACTATTGAGTCGATATTGAAAATATGGGTAATATCAATGTTGTCCCATATGATCAATATGTGAAACAAAGTGAAAGTGAGATTGTACCAAGTGATGCATCTTCGCAAATCAATGATGACTATGTTTTGATGAATACACCGTGCATGCGCCTCGATGATTCTGTTATCTCCGAACTTAATGCCTATAAAGAACGAGTTGCCATTTATGAACAACGTGCTAAGTTTGAGTTAACCACCCGTGAGCAGGAAATGGATGATCAAATGTGTAGGATATTAGTTTTCACATACACATCAAACCATAACAACAAGGTGGCGTATAAGTAGAATTCTAGAGAGAGAAAGTTAGAGGTTTAGGGAACTTTAGTGAGAGAAAGAAAATTCTTATTATGAGCTCCAACTCTCTACCTTGGAAGGTAGAGAGTATTTATAGTCTTACATAAATCGCCACACATCGGTGTGGATCGGGCATACAGCTGGGTAAAGACCGTCAGTCCTCCACGGTGTTACTTAACTAAATACTACTTAACTTAAAATAGCTACGACTACGAGCTTTCTAATGAATACATATACTTAAGGTGACCGACTTTATTACCCGGAATTTCTAATTCTAACAATCTCCCCAATGGAGGTCACCTCAATCATGCACTAAAATTACATTGAATATGAGATAGATATTACATTAACAATTGTTCTTGCATTCTTGATGTAGTACTTTGCTCCTAAGCTCGTAGTCATTGATTCTTCGATTGCATGTTTGGTTACTCCAAGTGGAGGTCTTTTACCGATCCACGTGATAATAATAATGAGCCGACTTTTGAGATCATCACTATCAAAATCTCCGAGACATCCTTTGTGGTGTTGGTATTATGTGATGTTGTGACTTTAGGACCGACATGCTCACATCTCGGATCATGATATCTACTCATCGTAGTAGCGGAAGCTTTCGCTGATTCATGATATTGGCGCAGCAGAAGCGTAAGCATGGAGTGAAAATATCGAGTCATTGATGCACTAATCATGATTTCTTTTGAGTTGAATGTGTTAAGTGAGCATGCGCTATGGATTGACCGCTTCATTACGATCACCGCAAACGTCGGTACACACGCATACAACAATTAGCAATAAATCGCACGAAAGTGTCTTTGATCACTTTCGTTGAATTGAGGTACACGCCCACGGTTCCCCGTTGATCGATTACATGTCTCGCTGCGATCGGTATAATTCAAGAATTTCCTTGACAGGGTTTCAGACTACTCTAGCCGTTCTCAAACCGAACATCTCAAAGAAGACAACACGGAGTGAGTGAACCAAATAATTTTAAGTCCACCGATTGATGAAAAGAGATTTGAAAAACAATCGTGTATTGCTCAATAGAAATTGTTTTGCAATACAACGAAGGTTTTATTGAAAATCAATTATCAATCATAAAACACCTTTTGGTTTGAAAATGAGTACACGGTCGATGTGCTAAAGAAAAGAGTTTTTAAGCACAAAGACCGGTTTTCAAAGGTATCCGTCAATCCATAACTCGAACCGAGATTGATTCAAGACTTGAATCGCCCCTTGTTTCTTCGGTTGTCACATGGTTGATCTAATGAATAGATCTCACATGCCACCTACCGGGAGCTTGTTTGATGTTGGCTCGAAGGTTTTCCATCTTCATTGTGAAAATGTATGCATATCACTCGGATGTTACGGCAATATGATGAGTCTCTAAATACTCATCATTTTGTACAATATAAACGCAAATTCATCTGAAAACACTCAAAACACATCAAAATGATCAAAATATCACAAATCGTTGTTTTATGTGTTTTAAATACAAAATATCAAAATCGATGAAAACGATCAAATTTGCAAAATTGCGCTTTAGTCCCCAAGTTTCAAAAGTTGTCAAAAATACCCCCGAGCACATAATTTCAAAAGTAAAGTCACCAAAGGTCCTTTTAAAATCAAAAATTGTCAAATTTAGTCCTTTGGTGAAAAATATGAAAAGTTTGAGAAAATTGCAAAAATGGTCCTTCAAGTTTCAAAATTGGCAGAAATGGCCCTTGGAAAATTGCAAAATGACAGATTTGGTCCTTGTACTTTTTGAGATTGTCACTATTAGTCCCTTGGATCAACTTTGATGAAATGGCAGCCATGGTCCTTTGATTTCCAGAAATTACAACAAAGGTCCCTAGTTATTATTATCCATTCACCATTTTGGACCCTTGCACCCATTTGACCCCCTGCCATATAAACATTTTGACCTCCCCCTTTTATTATATTAGCCTGGTCAAAAGCTTAGTCAAACAAACACACCCCTGGTTTCCCGCCCACCTTCTCCTTCACCCACCTGCCCTGCTACACACAACCTCACCTCTCCTCCACCTCAACATATCATCCCCTTGTCCCCTCCACCTCACCAAAACTACAAAAACCATTTATTGCTCCCCACCTCATCTCACTCAACCCTAACAGGTCATATCCCAATTTTCCCGCCAAAATCAGTTTTAAGGGCCAAGATTGGTTCCCTTTCATCCAATGGATGTAAATGATGGTGGGATTAATTCAAGAGAGAGAGGAAGTGGGAGTATAAAGAGAGAAGAATGAAGCAGCTTTCAAGAGTAGTTAGTCCTTTAATTTTCCTAAATGTCGAATTTTACATTAATGTTTTAGTGTAAGTCCAAATATTGTAATTTCAATTTTTATGTATTAGTTTTAAGCTTAGATAGCTTTGTAAGGTGTTTTTGAACAATGAATGCAAGTTTTATTCAAGTTCACAGTTTAAAGTTTACTGTGAAAATTTTCCATTTCATGTTCTGATTCCAAAGCTTTATATAGTTTGTTTCTCAGCTCCAATTAGCATATTTAAGCTTATCAAACCTTTTATAAGCTCAAAAGTCGCTTTTAATCAAGTTTGATGTTGGTCAATAAAAGTCAACCCGAGGCTCAAATTGGATTGGAAGTCGAATTGGGTGATGCGATGTTGATGTGGGTTTAAATAGGTTAGTTTAGGTTAGTATTGGGTTCTGGTTGTGGCCTGCATTAGCTGGATATATTGGTTAGTGGATTTCTCAACTTCAATTTTAAGCCATTTTGCATATTAAGCTTATATCTGTACCTGTGTTTAATGTTGGTGCCTGCTTGCTTATTTAATGTTAATTAGTGTAATTGAACCTAGTTTGATCTTTACTTCATGTTGGTTCAATAGTTTATCTCAGTTTTAGTTCAAATCAGTTCATTAAAGGGGTGTTTGGATTTGACTGCATAGCTATCCTAAAGGTTTATTCAGTGATAATTGTCTGTTGGTTCATGCTTGTTAGGTCTCTACTAACTCATTTAAGTCAATAGTTTGGTGCCTTATACCACAAAAGTCAAAATTCCATTCCAATGGATCTAGCAGCTTATCTGTTGAATTTCAGTTAAGTCAAAAGCTCATTTCATGTTTAAAATACATAGGTCTAGTTTACATCAGTGTTATTTCATCATTATACATCTTATTCAGTTCACAAATCATGATCAAACCTCAAGAAAGTCAATCTCATCACTGTCCTTAAAAGTCAAAAGATTTTCAAAATCAGTTTTTGTGCAGAACTTGCAGGGCCTGCACAGTGTTTATTATTTACAAGTAGAAGCTCAAATTTGGTTTACAAACTCTTTGCTAGGTGGGCTTTAATCCCACATTTCTGGTTTTCTGTTTGAAGCTTCTGATTAGCTTTTAGATTAGCTTAAACTAAGGTACTTGTCATACTGTTTCTGCATTCATCAGCCACTGTCCCTTTTAGCACCTTTTTGTTTGATCTGTAGCTTATTCATCTCAAGTCCATATTAGCTGTAACTTTGGATTTATGATCTTTGGTTGGTTGGCTTGAGAACCATACTGTTGTTTTTCCCTTTAGCTTATTGGATAAGCAGCTAGATAAGCTCAAATTTGGGTCCTGATTTCTGTTTTGCTCATGATAGCAGTTTGCTCAATCCTAGGTAGCAGGCTTATTTAGGTGTTAGAATTAGCTTAATATAGTTGCTTTAGAGTAGACTTAGTGTTATTAAGCTTCTGTAGTAGTTTGGTTTAATGTAGTGCTTAATAGCTTAATAAAAGTGCTTATTTCCCTCTAGTTTACACTGCAGCTCTTTATTCTTCCATACAAGCCCTGGTTTTTCTATTTTTCCCAACTTCCTAATATCATTTTAAGCTTTTCCTGAAATTTTCAGATTTTTCCAAGCTTGTTTGCTATTTTTCTTAATTTAATTTAGTTTTTAAGCATTTTTAATTAGTTTTAAATACAAAAATTAAGAAAAGGTTCAAAAATAATTTTTCATTTTTCTTAAGTTTAGATAAATGTAAAAGCTTAAAAGTATTTTTCCTATTTTTCTCCTTTTATTTGGTATTTTAATAATTTAAATTAGTTTTAAATAGTTTTTAATTAATAATAAATACATAAAAAGTCTAAAAATATATTTTCAGCTTTTAAAATTAGTTTTATCATATTTTAGATTTTCTAAGTCTTAATTTTATTTTTCTAGTCTTATTTTGTATTTTCTTTTATTTTAGAGTATTATTAAATAGTTTAAAATAGTTTTTAATTAATAATAATTAATTAATTAGTCATAAAAATAATTTTATTTTTCTAATAATTTTCTCATATCATTAGGATTGTAAAAATTTATTTTTCATATTTTTAGGATTTATATTGTATAAGTTTCACGTTTTTATTTGTACGTTTACGTTATTTTTTATTTAAACGTAAGTTTTTCGTTTTAGGTTTTAAACGTTCATCACTTTAAATATAGTGATAGCGTTTATTTAATATATTTTATCTTTTTAATTTTCTTAATTTGTATTTAAGTCGCTGTTATTTATTATCTTTTTCAAGAGTGTAATATTCGATCCAAACCTTTCTCGATCGCTATCATTAGTGGTCATTCTATCGTCTCGAATCGGTGTTTGCACACCATTGAGTCTCCGTGGGACTTAACGACCCGGAATCCACCGTATTCTCTCGATCTTCATTGCATCCGTTCGAGCAGCTTTAAGTCCATTTAGACTTGACCTGCTTGTGCAGATCAAAATTTTACGCCACGCCGGGAGGCTTTAGCGTGTGTTTAGCCTTTTCGGATCCATTATTGCACATACACCACCATTTGTAAAAGTTTTTGTAAAGTTTTCAAAAATCTAAAAAGTTCATTAACACTTTTCCTAAAGTGTTATCAAAACCCAAAAATATTTTCATTTTTTGTTTTTACAAAATGTTTATTCAAAAATCCAAAAATATCCATCTTTACCCTCTCACCTTTTTGATTCTTCATTTCTTACCCTCTGTTAACCTTTGATTCTTTCTATGTCTTATCCTCACCCTCTTGGTTGCCAATGGTGTGGTGGTCCTTATAATGGTGGCATTGCCCCGGCTTGAAGCGTGGTGGAATCGGAAACGGTCTGTTTATAACCAAGGTCCCTATTCCTACCATAACACAACCGATTTATTCCATCGCCCACTACATCGCGAGACTCTAGCTTTTATCACTGTGAGTATTGTGGTGGTTCACATTCCGATTCGATTGTCAATCGTGAAACACGCTTGTCTATGAGCGTGTTCCCGATAACAATTTTGACTACAACACATACCACTCATGGCCACCACATCGCTTTTGTCATGAGTATTATGGAGGTCCTCACTCTAGCTCGGATTGTCAAACAGGAACCCATTTCCTTGTAACGATTACGCTCTTCATATCATGACCAACCTCTACAAGACCAAATGATTCACTTCCTCAAAATCTTCTCCTTGATCTTTTGGATTTAGTGAAAGATTTGAAGGAATCTAAACACTCCCATGATAATCCAAATGAAAATCAATGGAAGTTTTGTTAGTCAAGAGCGGGTCGCTAAATTAGATTCCAGTTGCGTTTGAAAAATCTGTTAGGGAATCAATTGCAATAGAAAAGCGCCAAATCTAGCTCTCGATTCCGCTTTCATTCCCGATGACGATGATGATGAAGATATCCTTGATATCCTACAATTTTATAACAGTTCATCAAGTTCATCATTGAGACTCCTTCCATGATCCATCGTGAGAAAAGACTATGATGGAATTACTAGCGTAAGAACAAATGTTAAGTATTAAACATATGTATGCTAGTCCATCTAATCTCCTCACCGTTGTTATCACACCCGATATTCCCACCACCTCTAAACATGGGGATGAGCTTTAGCACTATTCCGTAAATGGAATCGTCTAGTGTCGAGGACCTTATCCCAATCCCGGAGAGTCACAGGAATTTCTCACCATATGTGTGATATCCCTTTCCTCTCGAGTGTTCTCAAGATCATTTTGAAACTTTCTCCGATCTTAGTGAAGATTGTGCTTCCTATGGAAACATCGAGTACGCTGAGGCATCACTTCCACAATCTCGATGTCGATCCCTTCTCGAGGAGTTCTCCGTGAACTCACTCACATCAACCCACTCTTTGATTTCAAGTCGATCCGGGAGAGACCGAAAGTCTCATTGACAATGATCGCTCACTCACTTCTTATCCCAACAATCCAAATGAGAATGTTGATCACTTTGTTCCCAAACATTCAAAGCTACTTTCACTAATCCTCTATTTGAATTCAACTCGAATTCACTTCAATTCTCGAGAATCCACTCTTTGATACTCGGATCGAGGATAGTGATGAGCCCACAATGGAACAAGAGTTCACAATTCACATCATGTGAATGATTCTTCATGAGGAGTTCGCCGGTGAACTCTCTCATATCATATCTCGCTGAGTATGATTGTTCGATGGCAAAATCATGATCGGGGAGAGAATCTCAATTTGCATAGTTATGACAAATCTTCCCACCCTCCCACCGAGATGCCTTCCAACCCAAAGAGCTCTACCAATAAAATCCAAATAAGTGCAATCGCACTTAATCCCGAGGAAGAAGATCTAGTTATGATTGTTATCATGATCTTCCTTCTTTCTTCACCTACCGTGACTTCCTCTCTTCACTCCTTCGGAGTGAGGACACTATCTTTGACCCCGCATTTTCATGTACCATCCGTGAGCCGGGTCTGTCTTTTCTATGTATATCTCATCGTGTGGAACTTTCACATGCTTCATATGTTTGTCCAAACATCTTGAATGAAAGTCCGATGGAGATTGTATCGCCCACTTGCTTCCCATGAACCAATGAATTCGGGGTCGAGTCAAGCTAGCGACTGAAATCAAAAACAAGAGCACACACCATATGGGTTTTACCCATATTTCGCCTTCTTACCCCTTTCTACCACCTAAGTGCGGGGTGATGCCCCACATGTTGAAAAAAAAAAAAAAAAAAAAATCTTCTTTCTAAATAATGGCCGTAGTATTTCCTTTACGTTTTTGTTTCGCATAATCACGGTACTTTGAATATTGAGGGCAATATTCATTTCTATGCGGGGGATTCTCACTAATTTTGTTATATGTATTATGCTACTCAATCCCCGCTTTTTGGCCAAAATTTTTTTGGAGTAAGTGTTTACACTTACTCATTTTGTTATCATCGCCTTGTCTAATAAACAAAAGGATTGGCTAATCCAGAGCAAACGGCTCTTGGTAAAGATATATCAAACCGCTTATATGGCTTGCAATTTGCCCAAAATTGTATGGTTCTCAACTCACCATATCCTAAAAAGTGAAGAGTTGGCTAGCCCGCAAGGTTATGGCTTGTGGTAAAGGCAATGGAAAATCCATAATTGGTAATCACCGCCAAAGATAATATTGATAATTTATCTAAGAGTTGGCTAGTCCGTAATGGTACGGCTTCGTAAAGACAAAATCAAACCGTTGAAAGTCGGTGGTTTGCTCAAAATCACATGGTTATCTGTACCATGGTTCTTACTTGAATCGAAACATTTGGCTACCCGTAAGTAATGGCTTTTGGTAAAGAGATTAAAATCCATTATGTTTTTCAAATCATTGCTAGGGACTAGCAATATCTTAGTAAGGGGATGACGAGTCTCTAAATACTCATCATTTTGTACAATATAAACTCAAGAATTATCCGAAAACACTCAAAAACACATCAAAATGATCAAAATATCACAAATCGTGTTTTATGTGTTTTAAATACAAAATATCAAAATCGATGAAAACGATCAAATTTGCAAAATTGCGCTTTAGTCCCCAAGTTTCAAAAGTTGTCAAAACAATCCCCGAGCACATAATTTCAAAAGTAAAGTCACCAAAGGTCCTTTTAAAATCAAAATTGTCAAATTTAGTCCTTTGGTGAAAAATATGAAAAGTTTGAGAAAATTGCAAAATGGTCCTTCAAGTTTCAAAATTGGCGTAAATGGCCCTTCGAAAATTGCAAATGATGATTTGGTCCTTGTACTTTTTGAGATTGTCACTATTAGTCCTTGGATCAACTTTGATGAAATGGCACCATGGTCCTTGATTTTAAATTACAACAAAGGTCCCTAGTTATTATTATCCATTCACCATTTTGGAACCTTGCACCCATTTGACCCCCTGCCATATAAACATTTTGACCTCCCCCTTTTATTATATTAGCCTGGTCAAAAGCTTAGTCAAACAAACACACCCCTGGTTTCCCGCCCACCTTCTCCTTCACCCACCTGCCCTGCTACACACAACCTCACCTCTCCTCCACCTCAACATATCATCCCCTTGTCCCCTCCACCTCACCAAAACTACAAAAACCATTTATTGCTCCCCACCTCATCTCACTCAACCCTAACAGGTCATATCCCAATTTTCCCGCCAAAATCAGTTTTAAGGGCCAAGATTGGTTCTGCTCATCCAATGGACAGAAATGATGGTGGGATTAATTCAGAAGAGAGAGAGGAAGTTGTGGGAGTATAAAAGAGAGAAGAATGAAGCAGTTTCAAGAGTAGTTAGTCCTTTTAATTTTCCTAAATGTCGAATTTTACATTAATGTTTTAGTGTAAGTCCAAATATTGTAATTTCAATTTTTATGTATTAGTTTTAAGCTTAGATAGCTTTGTAAGGTGTTTTTGAACAATGAATGCAAGTTTTATTCAAGTTCACAGTTTAAAGTTTACTGTGAAAATTTTCCATTTCATGTTCTGATTCCAAAGCTTTATATAGTTTGTTTCTCAAATTAATTAGCATATTTAAGCTTATCAAACCTTTTATAAGCTCAAAAGTCGATTTTAATCAAGTTTGGATGTTGGTCAATAAAAGTCAACCCGAGGCTCAAATTGGATTGAAGTGAAATTGGGTGATGCTGAGATGTTGATGGGTTTAAATAGGTTAGTTTAGGTTAGTATTGGGTTCGTTGTGGCCTCGCATTAATGGATATATTGGTTAGTGGATTTCAACTTCAATTTTAAGCCATTTTGCATATTGCTTATATCCGCACTGTGTTTAATGTTGGTTCGCTGCTTATTTAATGTTAATTAGTGTAATTGAACCTAGTTTGATCTTTACTCATGTTGGTTCAATAGTTTATCTCGCTTTTAGTTCAAATCGGTTCATTAAAGGGTGTTTGGATTTGATCGATAGCTATCCTAAAGGTTTATTCAAAGGATAATTGTCTGCTGGTTCATGCTTGTTAGGTCTCTACTAACTCATTTAAGTCAATAGTTTGGTGCCTTATACCACAAAAGTCAAAATTCCATTCCAATGGATCTAGAAACTATCTCGTTGAATTTCGCTAAGTCAAAAGCTCATTTCATGTTTAAAATACATAGGTCTAGTTTACATCGTTGTTATTTCATCATTATACATCTTATTCGGTTCACAAATCATGATCAAACCTCAAGAAAGTCAATCTCATCATCGTCCTTAAAAGTCAAAAGATTTTCAAAATCGCTTTTATGCAGAACTTCGTAGGTCTGCGCATGGTTTATTATTTACAAGTAGAAGCTCAAATTTGGTTTACAAACTCTTTGCTAGGTGGGCTTTAATCCCACATTTCTGGTTTTCTGTTTGAAGCTTCTGATTAGCTTTTAGATTAGCTTAAACTAAGGTACCTGCCATATCGCTTCGCATTCATCGCCCAATCGTCCCTTTTAAGACCTTTTGTTTGATCTGTAGCTTATTCATCTCAAGTCCATATTAGCTGTAACTTTGGATTTATGATCTTTGGTTGGTTGGCTTGAGAACCATACTGTTGTTTTTCCCTTTAGCTTATTGGATAAGCAACAGATAAGCTCAAATTGGGTCCCGATTGCTTTGCTTCATGATAGTAGTTTGCTCAATCCTAGGTAGCAGTGCTTATTTAGGTGTTAGAATTAGCTTAATATAGTTGCTTTAGAGTAGACTTAGTGTTATTAAGCTTCCGTAGTAGTTTGGTTTAATGTAGTGCTTAATAGCTTAATAAAAGTGCTTATTTCTCTAGTTTCTTCGCAATCTCCTTTTTATTCTTCCATACAAGCCCTGGTTTTTCTATTTTCCCAACTTCCTAATATCATTTTAAGCTTTTCCTGAAATTTTCAGATTTTTCCAAGCTTGTTTGCTATTTTCTTAATTTAATTTAGTTTTAAGCATTTTAATTAGTTTTAAATACAAAAATTAAGAAAAGGTTCAAAAAATAATTTTCATTTTTCTTAAGTTTAGATAAATGTAAAAAGCTTAAAAGTATTTTTCCTATTTTTCTCCTTTTATTTGGTATTTTTAATAATTTAAATTAGTTTTAAATAGTTTTAATTAATAATAAATACATAAAAAGTCTAAAAAATATATTTTCAGTTTTAAAATTAGTTTTATCATATTTTAGATTTTTCTAAGTCTTAATTTTATTTTTCTAGTCTTATTTTGTATTTTCTTTTATTTTAGAGTATTATTAAATAGTTTAAAATAGTTTTTAATTAATAATAATTAATTAATTAGTCATAAAAATAATTTTATTTTTCTAATAATTTTCTCATATCATTAGGATTGTAAAAATGTATTTTTCATATTTTTAGGATTTATATTGTATAAGTTTCACGTTTTTATTTGTACGTTTACGTTATTTTTAATTTAAACGTAAGTTTTCGTTTTAGGTTTTAAACGCTCATCACTTTAAATATAGTGATAGCGTTTATTTAATATATTTTATCTTTTAATTTTCTTAATTTGTATTTAAGTCGTTATTTATTATCTTTTCAAGAGTGTAATATTCGATCCAAATCCTTTCCGATCGCTATCATTAGTGGTCATTCTATCGTCTCGAATCGGTGTTTGCACACCATTGAGTCTCCGTGGGACTAAACGACCAGGAATCCATATTGTATTCTCGATCTTCATTGCATCCGTGTTCGAGCGCTTTTAAGTCCGTTTAGACTTGACCTGCTTTCGCAGATCACAATACCACAAGGATAATCGTGGGACTCAAGATATAATCTCTTCCACATTGAGTGAAAGAGAGTCTTCATTGAACGTGTCCTAATGAGATTTATTGATGATCTCATGGCTCTAGACTCAATTTGTGCATATTTAGATCCTGTGTCGGAGACTAGGAGAGGTCTCCCTTCAATATCGCTAATCTCAAGAGAAAGTCGATAGATTATGTTGGTTCCCGTGAGAATGAAACAAGTCCTATTAAGAGGAACTTGAGTGGTTTGGAAAGTTGAAGTGCGCAAGCGCCACCGGGTCCATGACGTCTTGTCTTCAATACCGATGTTACCATCAAGAGTATATGAATTGAACCCGTTTCGCCCTAAGGTTGAATAAATGGAGGCTATTTGTTTTCACCCTTTTCTCATTCAATTCTTTTAATTCTTCAACCCTTCAAGCTTACCGAGACTTCATAGCAAGAACCTTGTTGGGTTTGTTCCAAGATTTGCTCTATCTCATCCGCACTCTTCCCATATCTCACTTTTCTCCTTTTATCATCATACCTAAGGACTTCTACACTAACTAGTGGATTGTCCTCGGTAGATCCCTCCGTTCGGCGGATCATGGGAACACATACCTAACCTTATCATCCTTATATCACCGCATATAAAGTAAAGTTGGTCGGTCAATTTGGTATTGTTCATCCGCCATTGGAACCAATTGAAAACCATTTGAAAATCAATCCGAGATACTTGTGATATATTATCAAAACATTTTGTGCTCGAATTGTTTTTGATATTTTTAGAACAGTGATCCCCTCAACATGTGCATCAAATGTTTGAAATCGTTTTGCACACGGAGGCAAGAGGAAGAATTTACTTCTTCGATTACCATTTTCTAAAGATATCAACATCACTTCCCGATCAAATCAAGAAGATAAAGCATTTTCGGAAGGATGAGGTTTTCATAAGTTTGCTCCCCTCAATATGTGCCTCGAGATTAGAAAAGAGTTTTGCACATACTAGAAGGAACCGCACATTGAGATAAATGATCACGTTTCAAATCATAGGTTTAAGATAGATGCTCCCCTCAACATGTGCATTGAAAAATTTGAAATCGTTTGTCACATGTGGGAAGGAAGATGTACATCCTTATAGAGCCATATACCGAATTATCGCTTAAACCAATTTAAATCACACATTCTCCTCCGATCACAATTATCAAATCATTTGAGATTTGTGATCTCTTATAGATTTAAATTGATTTTGAAAGCTTTAAGGGAATTGTGACTTGATTATGAATGCGTTTTAACCGATAAGGATCGGATTTTAAGACTTTAAACTCCATTGATAAAACATGCAAGTACATCTTTTGAAAACAATTTAATGCCAAATAACTTTTAATTTAATTGAAATCATTCTCCCCTCAATCAATGACATAGGTTGTTGATTGAGAGATAGAGATTTTGACAAATAAGTCCCGATGATTATCAAAATAGAGACCGAGTTATTGATAACGCCACACGCCGTTCGGGGTCAAGGAAACTTCCTTTTCTTCGAGCAAGTTTTATAACACCCAGCGGTGAACCTAATCGTTGTAGTGTAGTAATTAGGGTAAGCCACGGGTATTGATATCGTTCTCTGGGGAATAGGAATGCTAGTGAGAAGTTACTACGCTAAGGTTGAGGTTGAGGAAGATTATTTTGTATTTTTATATTTTTTTTAGAAATGGAAAAGGTACTAATCTCGGGTATTGGATTTGGGGTTGGTATTGCTACCGATTACTCTACTATTATCTAATTATCTAAGCTAAGGTTGTGATAGTCTATGTCTAATTGATGTGTACTCGTATGATAGTTTAAAGATGTGTTTACTTAGGTTTTACTACTCCTTAATTATCTCCTATTGATGGTTGATTTGTCACGTCCTTATTCCTAGTGCGTTGTGATTCTAAGGCTATAGGCGTGCTTGTTTCCCTAACTCTTTGAAATTACCAAAGGGTCTTGTTTACAAATCCTCTAGTGATTTATAGACGCCTTCACTCACGGTTGTCCTTGAATACTTTATCCTACAATTACCTAGATAATTATATTCTAAAGTTCACAAAGAAAAGTCAAGCATTACACACAATCTAATAATCTAGCGACTCTAGATCATTAGTCAACTAAGATAAGTATCAACCAATCAATATTCAATAATTAAGTTTCATATTCCCTAAGCAAACACACAAATAAATTAGCGGACATGGAGAACATGCAAGCATACACACAAATAATCAAAGACATAATTAAATTAATGAAGTAAATACTTATCTTGATGTATAATAGGGTTTAGAACCCTAAAATATCGCACAAGAAAGCCTTGGTTCGGTTTTAGGTTTTACCCAAAAGACTACCCATCAAAACTCGAAAAATTCGGATTCTATATATAAGATTACATCCGCGACGGCGCCACCTTATGTTTCGTGACGCCGTGTCGCCGCCATTAGGGTTTCGCCTTGGCCACGTAAACCTTGCGACGCGCCACCTTATGACCGTGACGCCGTCCTTCACCGACGCCGCCTTGGTCGCATCTAGGCCGCCTCGAGTAACGACGGCCTACTCCTTTAGAACCCGACGTCGTCCCTTGAAAACATGCAATTTCGCTTCGACCCGTCATAAAAATTCCTTCCGACGTCGCGCCGCAGATATGCAAGTGACGCCGTCGCTTTATGTTTCAGCAGACTTTGAGTGTCTCGATTCGACTTTGGCCATTTTCTTCAGATATTCGCCTTTTCGTCCAAATAAGCATCATTCCAAAGATTTTGCCTTCAAGAGACCTAAAAAGTGAAAAGGAACGATATTAAGCAATAACGGATCTGTAGTGATCGAATAAGGGCTTAAATGACCCTTAAAAGGTACCTTTAAAACCTT
Organism: Chrysanthemum lavandulifolium; assembly: GCA_022545495.1. Taxonomy (NCBI): domain Eukaryota; kingdom Viridiplantae; phylum Streptophyta; class Magnoliopsida; order Asterales; family Asteraceae; genus Chrysanthemum; species Chrysanthemum lavandulifolium. The sequence goes on along the minus strand of CM040243.1, from coordinate 195,935,620 downwards.
ATCAAATATCCCTACACTTGGTATTTGCTTGTCCTCAAGCAAATGTGCTTTAGCCAATTAATTTATAAGTTAGGGGTCATGAAGCATTCATTCAAAATGGTCCACAACACATATAAGCCCATAAAAGTCATAACAAGCACGGAATTACATACTAGCACCTCACATGGGGTGTTTGGATACTCACATCTCTCTCGGTGTATATATGAAATATAACAAATCGGAAATGGAAGATAAACACTCATTAACCGGTCCTAGTACATAGATTACCATAGGCTTGAGAATAGATCAAACCTCCGCCGCTTTGGCGTAAGCACCTAGGAAAGACTATCAAAGAGGTCTTTTAAAGGGTTGTAATGTTAGGCTTACGGTAGGAAATGAAGGGTTTGGTGGGATAAGCTATTTAGTGGTGGATAGTCAAAAATCTCTATGTTGCAAGTATACGAAGAATGGCTGCTAAGCCAAGACTCGACACTCTAAAACTCTAGGCAACGAAAATAAACAAACATAATTTAAAAGATAGATGTAGGATGGTAGCAGTATGTTTTTTTTTTTTTTTTTTTTTTTTTTTTGCATACACTTTTACTCTACCATCCTCTACGGTACATCAAAATGATAGGATTTATAGACACATCCCTACACTTGAGTTTTTATTACTCTAACACTAATTTGACCCGAATTGAAAAGATCAAAACACTTGAGTACATTATTATGCAAACAAAGGAATTTGAGTTTAACGTTCTCTTCCCTATATTTCATAAACTTTAACTTTTCCCATGAATCCCAATCATCCCAAAATCGTATACAAAGGATATGACTCGACTTAGCAACTCATGCAAGCAACCGATAATTGAACTAAGGGTTTTGGGTGATAACATAAATTGCACTAAAAGTGAGTGCAATAAAGGTAGGCTAAAGCGATTTGGGTGTATATTTGGGGTGGGTGTAAACAATGCTCTTCATTGATATCCCGGAAAACCGAAACATCACGAGAACCGCGAAAAGGATAGGCTCGAGGGGTTAACTAGGGTATCGTGTACTAAAGATGAGTACAACAAGAAGGGTGCGGGGAATTACTCAACCGATATGGAAGAAGTAATTATATTGGTGTATCAAACAAGGGTTTATCCTAATGCCTCTTATCATTTAGTTATTCCTAACTACACAAGTGTAGTCTCACTAGCGATCTCGGAATGCATCACAAAACAAGTTCTAGAATCTAATATACTACCGGTTCACACTCTAAGCATTAAAGATGAATGCTTTAATTCCTACTAATCTAAGTGGCGCCCTCACATTTTGGGTGGAATTTAGGTGGTAAAGGGTTTTTTGTGCTAGTCATGCAACTTCCTATCCATGAGACGCTTTTGTTAAGACTAATGGCCCACTCTTATACGTCATGAAAAATTTTAAATTTGGCTAAAATTACCCTAACCTACATTTTCTCATGGTTTATTACACAAATACACTTGACAAAGCAAATAGTCAAGGATAAGCATAGTTTCAAAGTTCCCGCTTTATTTTCCCTCCCTACATTTCAACCGAACATTGTCCCCAATGTTCCCGAAAGTATCAAAGTTATGATAATAGAAGGTAATTAAAACGAAGAAACTAATACTCCCCGATTAGCTCGGTAGGATCCGTAAAAGTGGTGGTTAAATCTTTTCAAAGAAGAGTTTTTGCGTGAAAGGCTCCTTCCAAACTTGTGTAACTTCTTCTTGACAAACTAAACTCGCACACTAGAAGAAAACAAACGAAACCTTCGTAAAATCGGCGGTAATAATATACATAAGACTCGATTTAAACTAGGATATAATGCTTGTGGAATGGATGTTTACGTAATTTGTTTTGAAAGTTAAGATCCGGAAAATTCCAAAATTTTACAAGTAGCTCGAAAAACGAGAAAAGTAAGTCGATGTTTTATTCCTTCCGACGCTGTCAAAGTTGCAATCTGACGCCAAAGTTATCCTCGACAAAACCGGTCTCGATTTTTCGAAAATTTTCGAAAATTTACATCTTTAGAATCTGGAAAATTTCGCAAAACATTCATTATGACTCGATACAAGCATTTGACTCGAACAAACAAACATATATATCTTTAATTAATTGTTATTCTCATGTTTACGTTTCTTTTGAAAACGTGTGTAATCCTCCCTACACTTATCCCTTATGTAAAATACCTTTATATGTAATTAAGACGAAGTTAAAAACAAAATAAAGCATTTTTACAAATTTAAACATGAGGATAAACAATTAATAAAAGATATATGACACACAAATGAAAATAAAAAACAAATACACATGGGTTGCCTCCCAAGAAGCGCTTGTTTTTGTTCGAGTCACGAGCCCGACTCTACCCTTATTTAACAGATAAAGGGGAAGTTTTCCCTACACTTAAGTTCAAATGCGGGTGATAGTAGCAATACACACCCTTAGGGTGGAAATTTGCTACGTGAGGAGAGGGTGATGGGTGATTTATATGCTCAAAGGAGTGTGCTCTATTCATTATAACCTTACCTAAGTCTATTGGTGTAGCGAGAGAATCAAATCTCTCTCCTAAGAATGGATCATTTTCTATCAACAAAAGATTCTTAGTTAAGGATCCATCTTGACTTAATAAACCCGGTTTAAACCCATAGTGTTTCTTGTTATCAACCATGAATGGGTGATATAAGTGTGTAAGGTCATGGTTTACTCCTATATTAGCTTCCACTCTACATGGCCTAGAATCTACCACCTTTATCAAGCAACTACCCGGACTATCTATTTTGATGGGTGGATTGGGGCCTAATTCAATTCCAAGATTCACATCTAAAGACAGAACATTGGGTAAGGTTTTTGGTTGAGGCTCCGGTTCATCAAAATTAGGAACTTCCCTAGGACTAAGAGAGAGGTCATGACAACAATCATCTAAACCTACATTCTCTAGTGGCGTTGGTCCAAAGGTTCTCTATCAATCGGGGCTCCTATAGTCTCTTCTACTTCTTCCGGGTAAGTTATAGGTGATGTGTTCCTCAGTGATGGTAGGGCTTGTGGGCTTGGAGTTTCCAATTTTTCTCCATTATATCTAGATCTCCTAAATGTTTGAAATCTATCCACACATGCAACTAGGTATTTTAGCTTCAACCATCTCACAATCTTGTTTGGGTTTAGGTTTCATGTTCTTAAAAACTAGGTCTTTTGATCACGATGCCTAAGGTTAGATAAATCCTTCTTATCCATTTCCTCAAGTTGTAACAACCGAAGGTTTATGCATAGGAGGCTTTTCTCGAAAAATTCTAAAGATGGTGTCACTAAAAGGAGTTGATCTTGACAATGATCGTTGAATAGAAGCTACACAAACACAAAATATATCAAATCCATCCAATCTTACACCCTTGTTCTTTTGGATATCTTTAAGATCACTCACAAATTTATCGTAACAATAAAACTAAACCAATGCAAAATTCAATTGTTCCTCATTCGTTAATGATTCAAATGCAACTTCACTTGCCATAAGGACAAATGAAAAGGGTTTCTGAACACAAACACAAAGAAGGGAATAGACTAAGAGAAAGCTAAAAATGAGAAAAATTTACTTGATAGGAATCAAGCAAAGAACCTAAACGAGGTGGACTACTAACTAGCTATTCTATTCCCAGCGGTATGCGCCAAAAACTTGATAACGCTACACGCCGTTCGGGGTCAAGGAAACTTCCTTTTCTTCGAGCAAGTTTTATAACACCCTAGGCAATGAACCTAATCGTTGTAGTGTAGTAATTAGGGTAAGCCACGGTATTGATATCGCTCTCTGGGGAATAGGAATGCTAGTGAGAAGTTACTACGCTAAGGTTGAGGTTGAGGAAGATTATTTTGTATTTTTATATTTTTTTTAGAAATGGAAAAGGTACGAATCTCGGGTATTGGATTTGGGGGTTGGTATTGCTACCGATTACTCTACTATTATCTAATTATCTAAGCTAAGGTTGTGATAGTCTATGTCTAATTGATGTGTACTGCATGATAGTTTAAAGATGTGTTTACTTAGGTTTTACTACTCCTTAATTATCTCCTATTGATGGTTGATTTGTCACGCCCTTATTCCTAGTTGCGTTGTGATTCTAAGGCTATAGGCGTGCTTGTTTCCTAACTCTTTGAAATTACCAAAGGGTCTTGTTTACAAATCCTCTAGTGATTTATAGACGCCTACTCTACGGTTGTCCTTGAATACTTTATCCTACAATTACCTAGATAATTATATTCTAAAGTTCACAAAGAAAATTCAAGCATTAAGTACACAACGAATAATCTAGCGCACTCTAGATCATTAGTCAACTAAGATAAGTATCAACCAATCAATATTCAATAATTAAGTTTCATATTCCCTAAGCAAACACACAAATAAATTAGCCAGACATGGAGAACATGCAAGCATACACACAAATAATCAAAGACATAATTAAATTAATGAAGTAAATACTTATCTTGATGTATAATAGTGGTTTAGAACCCTAAAATATCGCACAAGAAAGCCTTGGTTCGGTTTTAGGTTTTACTCCAAAAGACTACCCATCAAAACCGAAAATTCGGATTCTATATATAAGATTACATCTGCGACGGCGCCACCTTATGTTTCGTGACGCCGTCGTGTCGCCGTCATTAGGGTTTCGTCTTGGCCACGTAAACCTTGCGACGGCGTCACCTTATGACCGTGACGCCGTCCCTTCACCGACGCCGTCTTGGCCGCATCTAGGCCGTCGAGTAACGACGGCCTACTCCTTTAGAACCGACGTCGCCCTTGAAAACATGCAATTTCGCCCGACCCGTCGCAAAATTCCTTCTCGACGGCGTCGCAGATATGCGATGGATTGCCGCCTTTATGTTTCAAAGACTTTGAGTGTCTCGATTCGACTTTGGCCATTTTCTTCAGATATTCGCGCCTTTTCGTCCAAATAAGCATCATTCCAGCATTTTGCCTTCAAGAGACCTAAAAGTGAAAAGGAACGATATTAAGCTATAACGGATACAGATGATCAAATAAGGGCTTAAATGACCCTTAAAAGGTACCTTTAAAACCTTATCGCTTATTTTTCAAAGCATTTAGTTTTCAGCAGATGAATGTTAATAGAATCGAGCATGGAATTTTGAAAGCATGATAAAGCATAGCTCTGTTCATTCTTTGAAAAGCGGTTACTTGCTCAAATGACAATAAACCATTTATTCTCTTTCTCTCAATTTTTTTTTTTTTTTTTTAAATTGAACAACATCTAAAGTCCCGTGTCATTCTTTGAGTGACAACATCAAAGACCGTAGATATTATTGAACCGAGAAAACATGACAAATTGACTATATTTTTTTTTTTGAAGATTTTTCAATTTTTATGGATTTTGAAAGTTTTATAATTTTCTATTTGATTTTTTGAGAGTTTTATAATTTTGTATTTTGTTTTTCGAATAAATATTTACAAGAGATAGATGAAGATAGACCTTTACTCCTCGCCTTCCTCCCGAAGACGTTTGAGTGTTTCGGTTGAAGGCTTTTCAAGCCAAGACGTGGAAGAATAAACTCAAAACGTTCTCTTGGAAGAGCTTTGGTGAAGATGTCACTAAGCGATATTCGGACCTCACAAAATAGAGTTCCACCACACCTTTTTCTACTTGTTCCCCGATGAAATGATGTCGAATGTCGATATGCTTTGCTCTTGAGTGTTGAACATTGTTGCATGAGAGCAATAGCACTTTTATTATCACAAGACAGAGGATTTTGTTGAATACAAAGCCATAGTCGATAATTGAGATCTCATCCATAAGATTTGAGCACAACAGATGACATGGCTATGTATTCACCTCCAGAGAGGAAATAGAAGTACTCATTTGCTTCTTTGAAGACCAGCTCACAAGCTTATCACCCAAAACCGAGCACCTCCGGATGTACTTGACGAGTATCTTGACACTGCATGATCAAGATCGTGATAGGTCGTTAGTGACATACCGGTGTCCTTCGGTACCAAAGACCCATATTGATGGTTCCTTGGAGATACCGCTTCAAGGTGCTTTTTAGTAGGCTTAGCCTAGTATCTAGCACACATGCAAACAAATGAACAAGATGTTCGGTCTACTAGCGTTGAGGTACATCAGGATCCAATCATACTACGATATTTCGTTTGGTCAATCATGATCCCCGAAAGTGGTCCTCATCTAGTTTGGTTCGATCAATCATGGGGTGTCAACAGGTCACTTGAATCAAACCCAAATTTCTTTAAGATCTCGGTTGCATATTTAGATTGATTTATGAAAATGCCTCCGGACTTTGTGAAATTTGTAATCCCAAGAAAATGACATTTGTCCCATCATTGACATTTGAAATTTTGAACTCATTTCATTAGAAAACGATCACATTCCATTGGGTCACGAGGCAAAATAATATCATCAACATAAATTTGAACATGAGTTAAATGTTTGCACGACTTCGGTGAACAATGTAGGATCAATCGCTCCTTTGCTAAATCCGGTAGATAGAAGAAACTTTGACAAAGGTATCATACCATGCCCTGGAGCTTGCTTTAAACCGTAAAGGGCCTTCTTCAAACGATAAACGTGAGTAGGATGCTCTTGATTTACAAATCCTTCAGGTTGGTCGACGAGACGACTTCTTTAAGGTCTCCGCTCGTAAATGCCGTCTTCACATCCATCCGATATACTATCATGTTCTTACTAGCAGATTAGCCAAGAAGATTCGATTGCCTCGATTCGAGCAATCGAGCAAAGATTCTTCAAAGTCAATACCTCCTCTTGACGGTATCCTTTAGCAACTAATCGAGCCTTGTTCTTCAACACATCACCATGCTCATCAAGTTTCACTTTGAAGATCCATTTAAGAGCAATAATCATAGCACGCCCTGAGCGGTACTAACTCCCATACATCAAGTCGATCAAACTCATGAATTTCATCTTGCATGGCATTGAACCAACTATCTTCATTCATGGCGGCTTTAACATCTTTTGGTTCGATCTTAGAGAGTACGGAGTTGAAGAAGCACCATAAGGCATCGGTTGCAAGTTGTTTATGGGTTGATACAGACGAGAGGATTTCCAATGATGTTGTCTAATGGATGATCGTGAGTCCATTTTCCGAGGTGTTCATGTGGCGCTTGTTGAGGGACCGAGGTAGCCGAGTCGATGTCTCTCAAGAAGATGGTTCGATGATGATTCAGAGCAAATATGTTTTCAAATGGAGCATCTTCGAGAGTAGCAAAGGATTAACTTCATCATTGATGCGTAAACATTTCCATGATGTACATTTGAAGAATGATGATTTGTTGATGAGACTAAAGGATCAAGAAGCAGCGCTTCTTGACTTAAAGATATTGAGACCGAGGATTGCCTTCATTCACGTGAATATGAGCAGCCTCTGTAGTAGGAATTGACACCTCATTAGTACTTGGATCATAAAGTTCATCAAACATAGGATCAAACAATTTCTTTAAATCATCTTCGGATGGAGGTACATATGGAGTTTCTTGAGAAGAGTTTGGAACAAGGGATGAACCAATGGGACTGCTTTTGAAGTGCGGGTCCCGAATCGGTGTGTCCAGAGCCATTTGACCGGTCACCATCAAACGTAACGTGAATTGTTTCCATGATATTTCGGTTCTTTTGTTGTAGATTCGGTATCCCTTTTGTTTGAAGCATACCCTACAAATACTCCAATGTCCGCTTTAGCTCTAAGTTTTCCTAAGTCTTGTCCTCATTAGTTGGATAACACAATGCACCAAACACACGAAGGAAAGAGAGATTAGGTTTTTGTTGTGGACAAGTTCATATGGAGTTTTTCCATGAACAAGTGTGAATCGAGAACGATTTTGTGTGTAGTATGCGGGCAATTGCTTCACCCAGTAGAAACATTGGAACCTTTGAGTAAATCAAGATTGTTCTAGCGGCTTCTACAAGAGTTCGATTTCGTCTTTCAACTACACCGCTCGTTGAGGAGTTCGTGGAACACTTCTTTGATGGTCGATTCCAATGCTTTCATAGAATTCACTAAGTTGTTTGTTAACAAACTCGGCCCATTGTCTGTTCGGATAATTCGATTGCTTTGTTGAGTCGAACTCGCAGCTATTTGATGAGTTTGATGATGATATCGAGTTTCATCCTTTGTCCTTAAGAACTTGACCTGTGAATCTAGAGTAATCATCAACCACAACCAACACATATTTCTTACCAAAATATTCTCGCACTCTCATTGGTCCACACAAATCCATATGAAGGGTATGAAGAACTTCGTAATTGAGTTTGTAGGTTTGGGTTTGTGGGCATACTTTTGCTTTTACCCAATTGGCATGTCGAACAAAGATGATCCTTTTCATACTTTAGTCTAGGTAAACCTACAACTAGGTCCTTTTCGGAAAGATCGTTGATGGTGCCAAGTTCAAGTGATTGAGATGACGATGCCATAACCATGACTTTGTTTTTGAAGCCTTTGATAACAAGCAGATTGGAGAAGCCCTCATCATGTCATCGATAGAGATGGTGTAAAGATTTGAGCCACGAGTTCCGCTTAGCAGTTCCTCACCATTAAGATCTCTAACAAAGCGGTATGTTTTCAAGGATACTTCTAGATCGTAATCACGAATTGACCAAGAGAATGATTATGACCCAAACCTTCCACATAGTAAACTCTAGAGATGACACTATCACCAACAACGTAATCTCCATAACCCATAATAGCACCGAAATGATCATTACCGAATCTAACAGTCCGATGAATTTGCTCACGGTTCATGAGCATGACCGGTCTCCAAATATATGCTTGGAACAAACTGAGTCCGTGTACCACGTAATCGATTTGAACGATCCTGCAGTTGAACACGACAGAATGGATAATCGATAATTGGGATCCCATGCAAGAATGGGTTCCATTTGGTTAGTTACAATGGTTGGAACACCCACATCGAAATAGAAGCATTCATATCGTAAAGTGAGGCAATGGAATCATTGTGAATAGATGCAAGACTAGTGTCTCAGATAGCCCTGCTCACAGTGTGATCACTTCTTAAGGTAATAGTTCTACCAAGAGGGCATCCATTTTCTAGTGGGCATTATCTCGATTAGTCTTATGACCAATGGTATCCAATAAAAGCCTATTTTATTGAATGTTCTTCCTGTGGGTTTCCACGCTTTCTAACTTTCTTCGCTTTTGCCTTTTAGCCTTCTTAGCATGAATTTTAGCATTAATAATATTAATCGGACAATTAACATCATTAGGCGTAACATTAACACCACATTCATGATTAGAAACATAATTCAAGCGAGACATCAAGACAAGGTTTGCAAATAGTATCGAATTCGAATTAATTACAAGACGCCTATGGCTAATACTAGAATCAACACGATTCGCTTTATTCGATTCAAGCTTAAAGTTCCTAGATTGTTCTTCTACTCTCTTCCAAAGGCACATTCTTAGCTTGAGAGGTCCTATCATTCCTTGTATTGTCTTGAGACTTTGACCGCTCCGCTTAATGTCACCGATTACTCCTGTAGAGGAATGGGAACATTAGTTGGTTTAACTACTTTGCATCACTGTTTAGATGTGTTGGGATCTCGAACTACATGCAGTACACTAAGGTTCACTTTCTTAAAACTAGAGGTACCGAGATTTGTACTCCTAGAAGGCACACTTGAATTCTCTTTCTTAGCATTGATGATCCGAATCGAACTACTTAAAGGCACACTACGGTTCACATTCAAAACATTGGGAATCGAATGCCTATCATACTTGGAATTAGGCATCGAACATGGAATCAAAGGATTAACTCTCTCACTTAATGATTTTGGGCATATTGTGATCAAGCATTCTAAGATTTCTTGAGATCGTTTGGCATATAAGCATGCATGTCCAATTGCATTATCATGAGGTTTCTAACTTATCCTCTTCAACAATCTCACGCAGACATTCTAAGCAATCCTTAAGGGATGAGAAGTATGTTTGAATAGCAAGTTTGTTGTTCCTTAGATGAGGAGGGACATATGTCATGCATAAAGCATATTTATTACAAGAGTGAACCTTTGATACACCATTCTCCCCATTGGTCATTGGCATTTTCCCTTTTACGACTCTTCGATTCTCAATTTCCTTTTGCAATGAAGCTATTTGTTCGTTATTTTGTTACGAGTGACCTTAATTGATTCAAATAACTCATTGAAATGACGCTTAACCTTTTCATTTTCTTCTAGAAAACTTTCGCTTTCCTTTGTAAATCATTTACTAGGTTTTGAAGATGAAACGTTTGAGAATTCCGAGAATCTAAAGGAGGAGGCATTTGGGAGCCTGTCATATTGTTCGCTTGACCCTTTAATTGAGAGATTTGGGCTTTCAACTTTTCGATCGTGTTGCATCGAGCTTGAATCTGCTCATCACGTTTGTTAATTTGAAAACCGCATCAAACTCGAGCATCCGATGATGTCTTGATATTTGAAGTTTTGACATTTTCTTTAAGATGTTGATATTTTAGTTGTAAATTAAAATGCTTAACTTCTAGTTTAGAAAATGTTTAACCAAATTGTCGTGATCATCCAGTTCAATTTTCTCGCTTAGTTTAGAATTAGTTTTTCAAGCTCAATGACACGATCATGGGAGACTTTCGTGGCAACAGATAGTTCATGAAATTTGAAGCATTAATAGAGCAATTTGAAGCGTTGAAAACATATCTTGAGCAACACATTCAAGAATAAGAGTCTCATTCAATGTATGCAAGTTCTTCCTCTCAATCTCATTATACTTTAGTGCACGCTCATAGTCACTAACTTCAACTATCATTGCATCAAATTCCTTTTCCATTCCCTTGATATCGCTTTCTATCCCCTTTTAAGACTCTCAAAGTGATCTTTTAGAAGTTTAAAGAAAGGCATGACTTCGCTAAATAACATTCTTTCATTTGCTCAAAACCCCTTTCTCCTTCGCTTATACCATTAGGTGTGATCCTTTTCTTGCAAGTTTTCTCAAAATCAACAAATAGTTGAAATATAACATATTGGCTAATTAAAGTCTTGCTTTTAGTGGCAATTGTTCTAGGAACAAGATGCATTGGTGTATTAGGAGGATACACAACGCTTCTAGGCATTTTCCATAGGGAGGGTTTGTTTCAACAATATTTTCAACTTTTCCGCTTATCTAAATCCATTTTCCGTAAAACTTGTTCGGGAGTCAACAATGTCTAAGGCTTAAACATGTTCAAGGAAATCCAGCTTTTCCTTCTTGTAGTCATGGGGAGTGATAATTATTTTTTCTCTTTGCATTTAGGATCATCTAATTTTTGTTCATCCTTTCCTAGTGACTTCATCCGATTTCTTATCTTCCTCGATTGCACTCAACGCAACTAGGTTTCGCCTAGGTTTAAGGATTTCATTGCCATCATAAAGAATCTTATGAGCATTTCTAGCCCTTTTAATGACCTCCGGATTTGGTTCCTTAACAAGGGAATGCTATGCTTATCGCTTAAGACCCTATGCTTAGTGATCATGTGAGCGATTCAATGGTGTTCCTTGTATGTACAACTTGTTTTCAAGTTTGTTTTTCAAAGTTTTCGATTAGAAAATCTTTCAAGAGTTTTGATTCCTTTGCATTAAATTCTTGCTTAAGCATTTTCACATTTTCTTGAAGTTCTTGTTTTGCTTAGCGCTTTAGAAAGCTTTTCTTGCAAGGAATTTAACTCTTGTTTTAATACTTCTTCTAAAATTACTTTTCTAATGATTGTACGCACTTGGTCATCCATTTCCCGCTCACGAGTGGTCAACTCAAATTTTGCACGTTGTTCATAAATAGCAACACGCTCTTTATAGGCATTTAGTTCGAAATTACGCACTCATCGTGGGCACAGCAAAGGTATTCATCAAAATATAGTCATTGTTGATCGCAGGAGATGCATCACTTGGTACAACTTCACTTTCACTTTGTTTCACATATTGATCATATGGGACAACATTGATATTACCCATATTTTCAATATTTGATTCAAAAGTTTCAGTTGATAGTACTTTGTCATGCATCTTTTGCACATCAAGATCATCGTATAGTTTTAGTACCTCCGAGATGAGTTTGTCTTTGGATGGGCCACTTGTGGTGAAGAGGAGACCTTGGGAGAAACCATTGGAGAGATGCTAGCCATAAAGATTGTGTGTGCGAGGGTCCATCATCCACATCGAGTCGTATGCATCACAATCAGCGACTTGAAAGGCATTCGATGATTGTGACCTATCTCCGAATAGGTCGCCATCCACATCTCGCATCATAGGTCTTGGCATTGCCCTCAAAGAAGAAACAACAATTCCTCTTCATCCAAAGCAAAGACCATTATCCCGAGCTTGTACAAGCAAGATCTTATCTCTCAAGTAATCAAGATTCTATGGACGCTTTGAGATGTGCGCCTTGCAATGTGTCCCTCACCACCACGCTTATAACATTTGATTGGCTTAGCTTGACCTTGATTACCATTCCTTCTCGATTCGACACCAACATAACCTCTACCACCTCCACCTCTTCCCCGATCATACGCTGTCTTTCCTGAATGGTTGCACCACGATCCTCCCATCTTTAACAAAGAGCTTGATTGTGTGGGTTAGATGTCGCTCGAGGTTGTTATTGGTTTGTGGGAGAGAATTCATATTTTGACTAATCGGAAGAGCTAGTTGATTGATGAAGCTACCCACGTGTGCATCAAAGATCGACTTGTTTGAACATAGGATCAGAATCGGTTTGGATTACCATTTCCCAATGGTATGACTTGTGAGGCTTTGGTTGTGATTCCGATGTTTGAGTAGAAGGCGCTTGAGTCATTAAACGAGCTTGTCTCTCCTGGTTGGTTTTGAACCGATTAAGAACCAATTTTTCAAACATAGCATGTCTCTCATTTCAAGGAGGAAGGCATAGAGTTGCTCATAGTTTGTATTCTTCAATCCTTTAGTGAGCTTCAGAGGTGACAAACTTGTGCCATTCGGGATTCATGTTGTTCACAAATTTTGAGTTCAATTGAATGTTGGGCATAGTCATTCGATGTTCCTCATGTCATTCACCAACTTATGAAATCACATAGTACTCATAGACACTCTCATCCGGTTTCATCTTGAAGTGTTCAAATTAGTCATAGAGTTGTGATTCTCTGTCTTCCATAGTTAATTCAACCGAGAGAAGCATCTTGACATTATCCCATACCGCCTTTGCTTCGGTGTTGTGATTGATCGACTTGTAGATGTCTTTAGGAAGACCTTGAAGAACAATGTTAGAAGCCCCGATATCAAGATCGAATCTCTTTTTCTCCTTATCATCTAGCTCATCATACATCTTTGGTCCGTCCATTCAGTAAATCGTAATTCCATCTTCGCAGTATCAAGTACATCTCTAGTCGCCTCAACTCGACACGGTCCTTCATCAATGGATTTGAGAATGTTGACACCATTTTCCTTTCCAAGGCAAGATAACTGATTCGTTGAGCCCAAGAATCGTAGTCGGCCTCATCAAGCATGGGTGGACGAGTATCCCACCCACCGCTTGAACATCCTCGACAATGATGGAGATGATAGTAGGAACGTTGGTAGACATGTTAACAGATAATACGGGATTTTATAACTCTATGATTAAACCGAGAAATAGATTCTTTCACGGATTTTACTAAATCAAGAGAAACCGTAAACAATCACCCAAGTCGCTAGAAGATAATGCACCAAGTCGCTAACACCTAATTCGCTACACCACTAAGTCGCTAGAGTCCCAAGTCGCTAGACAAATGCAAGTCGCTAAGTAGTAACTCGCTAAGCCTCAAGTCGCTAGCGAATTTTGGCAAGAATTGCCACTCAAGTCGCTAAAGATACAAGTCGCTAAAGAGCAACTCGCTCTGCACCAAGTCGCTACCACCAAGTCGCTACCCGTAGTGGAGAGTCCACTACTTGTACCGTTAATCGCTAGATCTAAGTCGCTAGCTCCAAACTGTAACTCGCTACGAAATTGCAAAGCAAGTCGCTACGAAGAATGGAGTCCGAATGTCAAGTCGCTAGCAAGAAAACCACAAAACATCACTTTTCAATCCAAAACTACCCAACCACGATGATACAAGCTTACCAAATCAAAACCTAAACACTTGTGATGATTCTAAACATAAAAGTACTATCAAAATCCAAACTTTAACACTAGAAATCACCCAAATGATGCAAAACCACTAAACTTTTCAAACTCAAAACCACCTAAAACCACTAGAAATCCAAAGATGTGCAAGATATGATCTAACCATGGCTCTTGATACCAATTGTAGGATATTAGTTTTCACATACACATCAAACCATAACAACAAGGTGGCGTATAAGTAGAATTCTAGAGAGAAAGTTAGAGGTTTAGGGAACTTTAGTGAGAGAAAGAAAATTTTATTATGAGTTCCAACTCTCTACCTTGGAAGGTAGAGAGTATTTATAGTCTTACATAAATCGCCACACATCGGGTCATGGATCGTGCATACGGTGGGTAAAGACCCGTCTCGTCTCCACGGTGTTACTTAACTAAATACTACTTAACTTAAAATAGCTACGACTCACGAGCTTTCTAATGAATACATATACTTGAGGTGACCGACTCTTTAATACCGGAATTTCTAATTCCTAACAAAATGCGTACAACTATTAGAAAAGTAAGTTTAGAGAAGAGGTATTAAAACAAGATTTAAAGTCCTTACAAGAAAATCTTTCTAAAACTGCTAAGCAAAAACAAGAACTTCAAGAAAATGTTAAAATGCTTAAGCAAGAATTCAAGGCTAAGGAATCAAAACTTTGAATGATTTTCTAATCTAAAACCATGAAAACAAGCTCGAAAATAAGTTGTACGTGCATCGGAATACAATTCGATCAGCCACATGATCACGACGCATAGAGTTATCACGATAAGCATAGTATCCCATTATAAAGGAATTCAACCCCGAGTATGGTAAGATAGCAAAAGTGCTCAAAATGTTATCTATGATGGCAATGAGATTCTTAAACCTAGACAGACACCTAGTTGCATTGAGTGCACCGAGGAAGATAGAAAATTAGATGATGCATCAAGGGAGAAAATGGATAAGAAGCTTAACGATCCCAAGTGCAAAGAGAATAAGATTATTGTCAAACCCCATGATTACAAAAAGGAAATTGATTTTTAGGGTGTTTTTTCATTTAGATGTTTTATGTCCGAATCGACTACCACATCTTACTAGTAAGATGTGGCTATAATGTCCGAATCAATGAAAATGTGTTGTTTGTTTTTATAATTGTCTCGAATGGTTTTAATTTTCCCTTTTTTAAGTATATATTAAACTATTGCAAATACGATTAATAAGTAGATAGTATAAACTTGAAACAAAACATTTTTATCATAGATTTAACACAATTATAAATCATTAAATACATTATCTTAATACATATCCAAAGTTTAACATAATAAAAACTATTACATAAATCGTCTTAAAATAAAACATAACCTTAACGCAATGAAACAACAATTAAGTAACTTAACCAATACCAAATAATTTAAAACCTAGCTTTGCATAAGTTGTGCCGCGATTTGATCTCGTAAGTTAATCATGTATTGTTGATCGCGTCACTCCCAATTGGTTGAACAACTTCAACATCACCGTCATTATCATCATGTACATTTTCGTTATCATGTACGTCACTTTGATCGTATTGAGAGAACAAATCATCATCTAGACCTCTTTTCGAATAAAATTATGAATAGCAAAACATGAAATAGTAATATCTCTTTGTGTTACCAAAGAAAATTTGGGCATACTCTTCAAGATTGGAAAACGCGCTTTTAAGACTCCAAATGCCCGCTCAATTACGTTCAAGTTTTGCATGAGCGTGATTGAATTTTTCATCGCTCATTGCACGCTTCCGATTTAAAGTCTCCTAACCAATACCGAACATTGCGGTATGGAGCCATAAACCAGCGTGTGCTTATAGGCAAGATCACATAGATAATATTTATCTGTAAAAAAACAAACATATTAATTTTTGGATATTTTGATTTCTAAGTTTTCATATATATTACAATTCCAAACTTAAATACCTGCAGGGGGAATCGGAAACTCAAAAACTGGATCTACTAAAGCTTCATTTAGTATTCTCGCATCGTGTGCCGTACCTTCCCATCCGGCGACAATGTAGGTGAAGATCATGTTGAAATCACAAATTGCCAAAACATTTTGATAACAATCACCTCTTCCTCTTGCTCTGTATACATTCTGTTTATGAGATGGAACAACAACATGTATGAGGGTTCCATCAAGTGCACCAACGGCTCCCTAATTTAGAACAAAAATTGTTAAAATACAATCAAACCAAGAAACACACTAGTTATAAATTTGATGAGCTACCTTAAACATTCGACGCCCTTCTATTGTTTCTCGGAATGTTTGGATTTGGATTAAATGTTGTCGGTCTTATAACTTCTTCGGCAAATACCAACATTTGAGCTAATACTTCATGAAAGCACTTATGAATCGCTTCCTTCGAAAGTGTTGAAACCTACGCTTCATAACGTAAAATCGCTCATTGTGACCAATTACCATAAGGAAGATAAACATCTTCTCCTCAACCGATATATGTTTGCTATCTTTTAACCAATTTTTTCTTTAAAATGGTTACATAGTCGAACAAACGAGTCACGAGACATCCGTATCAACTCCGTACATTGTAAATTATTTCCTTGCAAAAGCTCCCGAGTATATTGATGCGGACGGTGTAGAAGTATTATCCCGCACGTTTCCTTACACTTCACGAAAATACTTAAAATAAAAGTAAACAATATAGATGAACGAAGTTTTGGGCAACATCCATTTAACCTATACAAACAATACATACCAAATGGATTTAGGATTATTACCAAATAAAAACAAACACCAAATAAATTAACATCAAACCCAAATAACAATAAATCAAATAGTTTAACATCGTAGAGTACCAAATAAAACTAACACCAAATAGTTCAAAATAGTACCAAATACGATAAACTCCTAATAGTTCAACATAACAAAGTACCAAATACGACAAAATCCTAATAGTTCAAGATAAAACACACCAAATACGACAAACTCCTAATAGTTCAACAATACTACTTCAAAATACCAATTTGACGTGCCATCATATGAATCCATTTCTTTAAGACATTTGGTTCTGACGGTAATAGCATCCATGCCTCCCTGTGGCTCTTTGACTGACAAAATACTCCAAGTACCGCCAAATAAATTGGATCTTCAGATTCCAACCTCAAATTCTTCAACTTCTCATGACACTCCTCCATAGTAGGACCTAGGTTTTCTTGAACAGCAATTTTGGAAATGGCATTCTTCATACTTTCTTCCAATTCACACAACTCCGAATCCTTTTACTCCTTTTCTTTTTCCCCTCAGGCAACATTTGGTTCTTTAGAAGAACCACCTTCAAAACCGAGTCATAACCGCATCAAAGTTTCTATGCTCGCTAGCGCAAAGAACCACCATCTTCATTCAAACTATTCACGCCCTCCTCAACTTCAACAACTTTGACACTGAATTTTGAGAAGAAGACCTTCCTTCAACAACGGGTCGATGAATGTAACCATCCTCAACTTCAATTAATTTGGCACGAGAATTTTGAGAAGAAGGTCTTCGCTCAAAGAACGGGTCGATTTAATAGGACCGGATGCAACACACTTTGCAAATAGGTAATCACATAAATCATAATGTAGCAATGGGCTCTTTTTCAAACTACTCGCTTTCGGAAATTTCTAAACAAAATTCACAAAGAAAGTATAAATTATTAACCTTGTCATTATTATATTATATGTATGTAAAAATTACGTTCAAAGTATTCGTGAACCCACCTTGTTTAAAGCTTTCCACTCTTCATCCGTTAGGTTGAATGTATTTGTGTCGGCGTTGAAAATATTTCTGCTTTTCCTCTTAAATAAGCATGAACATGATGTTTTGATTTGTAGTAATCAAACTTATTTTTTAATTGTTTTTGGGTGGTCGTTAGGCCAAATGTTTCCTTCATTTTTTTTCCGACTATTGCCCATGACTCAATATGTAGGCTATTACCCTTAGCATCTACCCTATTCACTTCCTCGATACATGAGTCCAAAAAAAACTTGTATTGATCGGGAGTAAAATTTAGTATTTCACCCATTCCTATAAAAAAAACAATAATCAAAAGACTAATGTCAAAAAAATAATCAAAAGATAGCCTGGTGATCTATTAAAACATATAAAAGAGACAAACAATAAACAACTATAGTTACATCAATTTCAATTCTTATATAGTTAATTTCACTCCTAAACTTCTTGAACAGTCTCTACCCTCAAAAAGCATCAAACTTTACATATCCACCAATCAATTAAACACAACAAATACCAAACAACCTAAGTTTTCATCTTTATAATTCAATTCTTTCCCAAAAAAAACATTAATTCTTATTCTTACATACTGAATATCACTCCTAAATACATAAAAAAACAATCAAACATACAAATACTCAAGATCACACTATACAAATAAAAAAACCATGAACCAACTCTTTGATTATATATGTAAAGGTTATAATAAGCATAATACTACAGAATCTGCCACAATCGACGTTCCAAAATTTCCAAACATAAAGTAGCGTAAAAAACGAAGATATGACACAGAAAATATATCATGAAACAATGTTTCGAACAACTAGTATCATGAAACAAATAAAGAGAACAACTTGAAATCTTATAGAAACCGAACATAAAACAAGAATTAACATAGAAACTACCACCTAACACCAAAGTGATATACTTTAAGGATTGCTAAACGAGAGTTGCTAAAACAAAGGATATAGCTAATCGAGATAGGACATACCTCTCTTCTTCGTCAAGGCACTTGAGATAATGTGATTGCTTCCTTCGAGTTTCAATCGAATGACTTTGAAGATCGGTAGCTTAAGACCCGTGACATAAAAGCATAATCCATATATGGTTTCGGATGATAGCTTATATCACCAATATAGAGCGATAAAAAGTAAACTATACATTTATCAGAAGTTATGAGCCCAATTTTTCAGCTTATTTTTCGATTTTTAAGTCATAAGAAGATATTAAGTCAGGAAAAGTCGAAGAAAGTGGAGTTATGAAAGATGAACCAAACAAGATAAGCTCATAAGGCCGAAAATGAGCTAAAAAAATCACAACATACAATGAATTTGTTAATTAAAAAAAATAAATTTTATGAAGTATTAGAAGCATAATCCACTAGGGGCTGTTTTGGCTTAAAATTAAGCACCTAGATCTAGTCCTAATCCTACAAGGAACCTTAACATGAAAACTAGGGATGAGGGGTTCCTAAAAGCTACTTTGAACTACTAATAAGCTTAGGACACTTACAAATAAGTCGTGAAACTTTATTGGGGATCGCTCTTTCGAATGAAGTGGCCAAATGGCGATTTAGGATGCAAATTTTAAGCTAAATAAACTTATCCTATATGCAAATAAAGTAAACACATATCTAGATGGGCACAAAAGGACTTAAGAAAAGCGCTTTGAAAAAGTTTTGATCAAGAATAAGCTTGCAAAAGCCTCATGAATCAAGTTATATGTCATTATTCCGTAGTGCAAAATTTTTTATTTTATTTTTACTTTTTGCTTTTTAACTTGAAAACTTGCTTCAACCCTTGTGGACTACTTTAAACTTAAAAGCACTTTGACTTGTAAAGTCAAAGTGGTAAGAATGAGTTTTGACCCAAGTTTGAGCTAAAACCAAACACCCCTTTATGGGGTAAGAATGCTTTGTAACTCATTTTAAAGCGCTTCAGCTTTAAAATCTACATTGATATGCATCAATTCCAATGGCAATCCTTGAGTTCATGCTCCCAAGCACCAACTGCTTACTTGACATAGCAAATTTTTAGTTGAACTTAGCTTTTGAAATGTTCGTCTTGTTCCTGTTGAATTCCTTACAGTTTATGAACTTACTGTCCTTATATCTATTATCGGGGTGATGTAATCTCATATAAACTTACTATCGTTAAATTTGTTTTATGGGTATAGGGGCAATGTGAACGTGTGCGGGTAACACATCAAGTGGCTCAAAAGGTTTTTCATGAGAAGGTAACCAGTTTAAAAACAAATTTGTTTCTTTTCTTTAACCACTAATTTTTAACTTGATATTTGACTATCGAGTCAAGTCTTTGTGAGTCGAATCTCGTTGAAAATCCTCTAGCCATAAAGCCTATTAGAAGTGACATTTTCGGTTTTAAATGACAGCCCACAAGGTGTGGGGCGGTGATGAAAATCGGTTACCGTAACTCACGCTTTGCTCACCGTGTTCTTATGATATTCCTTCATTATCATTGGGTGGGATGGGTTGTAGGTCAAAACGTTGGATAACAGTCAACACGGGTCTTAATACTGAGATGAGCAAGTTTTTTTTTTTTTTTTTCAGTGTCTCCTTACTTGCTTATTTTCACTAATTTCTGTACCAGTCTATTAGTTTTCGCCTTTTCAAAGCCTGTGTTGCATGGGTTGCTAACTCATCACCTTTAAACAAACTAACTACAATCACTATCATACCCGACCCACACACAGTCACCAATCACGCCTTAATTTCTGTAAATGGACGTTTCGGTGATCTATCGAAAGGTCTTAAGCTTTTCCAAAAGGCTCCAATTTTGAAGTTCCAACTTATTCGATATTGGATTGGATTGGATTTTGTTATGTAGGAATTACAAGAAAACTCACACTTCAAGATTTGGTTGTTCAACAACTAATTTAAGACAAGTAGTACAATGTAGACTATCCATGCTATAATTTTGGTATCCTTCAAAACAAGACTATCCAATTGTGTCTACTTAGCATGAGCAAGTTACTATCACGTAATTTTAGATGATCATATGGGAAAATCGTGTTGCAAAATTCGATCATATCAATATAGCAAAAGCTCTTGTGACGACTTGCACTATATTCACTCAAATTTATTTACCACTTGAACAATATAAGGACCTGGCTATGCATGTTTTTTACCAAGTAATGTTTTTTACCTAGTACATAGTTTATTAGGTTAATAATTTTGCATATGTTTCTCGCACCTAGTTTGCAAACTTGCATATGTTTTTTACCAAGTAAACAATATGCCTTTCAATTATAAAGGATCCAAAGTAGCTTTTAGGTACCCTCTATCCCTAGTTTGCATGCCTAGGTTCCTTATAGGATTAGGATTAGATATAATAGCTTATTTTTAAGTCCAAAAGCCCCAAAGGATCTTTTTGGGACTGTCCCCATATCAATGAAGCCCTACAACCCATCTTTTTCGTACCATAAACATACACGAACAAACCCACAAATTCAAGAAGTAAAGAGTCCTTTTCACCATAAACGCATAACGAACAAACCCACAAACTCAACAAGCAAAGAGACCATTTTTAGCCATAGACATACATGAAAAACCCATAAATTCCTCAAGCAAAGAGACTATTTTTCAGCCATAAACATACACAAACAAACCCACAAATTCAAGAAGCAAAGAGACCATTTTTCACCATAAACATACACGAAAAACCCACAAACTCAACAAGCAAAGAGACCATTTTCACCATAAACATACACGAATCTACACATATATGATCCATACATAAATGTAAAACACAAACCCATATCACTTTATAACAAACCCATCAATAAAATCGCTTAAAACCAACAATAAAATCATGTAAAGAGGAAAAAAAGAGCATACCTTAGAGGTGGTGAAGATGGCGGCTATAGGTGGAGCTGACAGCGGCTAGAGGTGGAGAAGAAGGCGGCGTAGAGGTGGAGAAGAAGGCGGCGGTGAGAGGTGCCCGGCCGAGGTTGGAGGTGGCCGGCGGCGGGTGATGGTTTTGAAGATGAATGGGTTGATGAAAGGGTTTTGAAGAAAGGATCTGTTGATATTGATTAAAGGGTTTTGATAAGAGGCGGTAAGATGTGTTCACCACCTCTTACCGAGTCAGACTTGCAAGATCTTACCACGTCTGACTCATGATGAAAAAACAAACAACAAAAACCTCTGACCGCGTCTGACTGGTAAGACGTTAGAGGCAGTCAGACTTTTTTTGTAAAAACAAACACACCCTTAAACAAGTTTAAGCCTCAAACTTTGTTAACACCTGAACAAGTGTTCGGAAAAGGACTTAGATAAGCAAAAATGAAAATCTTGTTGAAACAAACCCTCCCTTAGGAAAATGCCCAATGACGTGTATCCTCCAAATACACCAATGCATTTAGTTCCTAGAACTATTGCCACTAAGAGCAAGACCTTAATCAACAATATGTTATATTTCAATTATTTGTTGACTTTGAGAAAACTTGTAAGAAAAGGATCACACCCATCGGGATAATCAAGGAGAAAGGGGTTTGAGCAAACAAAAGAATGTCACTTAACCGAGGTCATGCCTTTCTTTAAACAACTAAAAGATCAATTTGAGAGTCTTAAAAGGGATAGATACGATATTAAAGGAATGGAAAAGGAATTTGATGCAATGATAGTTGAGGTTAGTGACTATGAGCGATCATTAAAATATAATGAGATTGAGAGAAAGAACTTGCATACCTTAAATGAGAATCGATTTCAATGTATCTCTCAAGATGTGTTCTATCGCCACTAATTGTTCTATTACTGCTTCTCAATTTCATGAATTATCTGTTGCTTTGAAAGTCTCCCATGATCGTGTCATTGAGCTTGAAATCAAAAACTCTAAACTAAGTGAGAAAATTGAACAGGATGATCACGATAATTTGGTAAAACATTTTTCTAAACTAGAAGTTGAACATTTTGATTTACAACTAAAATATCAACATCTCAAAGAAAATGTTAAAACCTCAAACATCAAGATATCCTCGATGTTCCGAGTTTGATGCGCTTTTTGAAATAAACAAACGTGATGAATGATTCAAGCTCATTGTAACACGATCGAAAGTTGAAAGCCCAAATTTCTCAATTAAAGGGTGAAATGAACAATGCGACTGCTCCCAAATGCCTCCTCCTTTAGATTCTCGGAATTCTCAAAATTTTCATCTTCAAAACTTGGTTAATGCTTTATAAAAGGAAATGAGAGTTTTCTAGAAGAAAATGAAAAGGTTAAACGTCATTTCAATGAGTTATTTGAGTCAATAAAAGTCACCGTAACAAAAATAATGAAAAATAACTTCGTTACAAAAGGAAATTGAGAATCAAGAGTCGTAAAAGGAAAATGCCAATGACCAATGGGGAGAAGGGTGCTTCAAAGGTGCATATCGTAATAAATATGCTTTGTCTGTGAAATATGTTCCTCCTCATCTTAGGAATAACAAACTTGCTATTCAAACATATTTATCATACCTTAAGGATGCCTAGAATGTCTCCGTGAGATTGTAAAAGAGGATAAGTTAGAGAAACCACTTGATAATGCAATTGGCCATGCATGCTTATATGCCAAACGATCTCAAGAACTTCTAGAATGCTTAATTACAATATGCCCTAAAACCTTAGGTGAGCAAGTCAATCCCTCGATACCTTGTTCTATGCCTAGTGCCAAGTATACAACTCATTCAATGCCCAATGTTATGAATGTGAACTCTAGTATGCCTTCAAGTAGTTCGGATCCCAAAGCACCTCTAGTGTTAAGAAAGTGAACTTGGTCGCCTTCAAATAGTTCACATCCCAAAGACATCTAAACAGAAATGCAAAAGTAGCAAAACCAACTAATGTTCCCATTCCTCTACAGAGTAATCGGTGACATTAAAGCGAGCAGTCAAAGTCTCAAGGCAATACAAGGAATGATAGGACCTTGCAAGCTAAGAATGTGCATTGAAAAGAGTAGAAGATCACCCTAGGAACACTATGTTTGAGTTGAATAAAACGAATCGTGTTGATTCTAGTATCGCCTATAAGTGTCTTGTAATTAATTTGAATTCGCTACTACTTGCAAAACATGTAATGAATGTGTAGGATATAGGATTTCACAACCACACTAAACCATAATCAAAGTGGGCGTTCAAGTAGTTTAGAGAGAAAGTTCTAGAGAGAAAGGAAGAGAGTTGGGAACTATGTGAAACAAAGAAAAATGGTATTGAGCCCAACCTCTACCTTGGGAGGTAGAGGGATTTATAGTTTTACAAACAAACGCCACCTACGGGTTGTGGATCGTGCATACAGGTAAAGACCGTCTGTCCTCCACGGTGTTACAAGACAAACAACTTAATAATATAACTAGACTACGACTACGAGCTTTCTAACGAATACATATACTTAAGGTGACCGACTCTTTAACGATCGAATTTTCTAATTCCTAACAATCTCCCTAAGGGAGGTCACCTCAATTTACAATGAATACAAACAGATATTACATTAGATTTCTCGAGGATTCTTGATTAAGTCCTTTGCTCAAGATCTCGTAGTCTTTGATTCTTCATGTTTTGCATGTTTGGATAATTTAAGTGGAGGTCTTTAATCGATCCACGTGATGATGAGCTTGAGCCGAGATTGAGATCATCACTAACATAAATCTTTGACTCTTCCATTGTGGTGTTGGTATTATGTGATGTTGTGACATTTGACCGGCATGCTCACTTTCGGATCATGATGTATTCTCATCGAGTAGCGGAAGCTTTTATTGATTCATGATATTAGAAGCAGGTGAGAGCATGGAGTGAAAATATCAGTCATTGATGCACTAATCATGATTTTTCGAGATGAATGTGTTGAGTGAGCATGCGGCTATGGATTGACCGCTTCATTCGATCACCGCAAACGCGTCGGGCATACCGCATACAAAGTTAGCAATAAAGTGCACGAAAGTGTCTTTGATCACTTTCGTTGAATTGAGGTACACGGCCCACGGTTCCCCGTTGATCGAGACACGCATCGCCTGTGATCGGTATAATTCGAAGAATTTCCTTGATGTGGTTTCGCAATGCGCTCTAGCCGTTCTCAAACCGAACATCTCAAAGAAGACAACACGGAGTGAGTGAACCAATAATTGAGATTCACCGATTAATAAAAGAGATTTGAAAACAATCGTGTATTGCTCAATAGAAATTGTTTTTGCAATACAACGAAGGTTTTAATGAAGATCAATTATCAATCATAAACACCTTTTGATTTGAAATATTTGTACAATCGATGTGCTAAAGAAAGAGTTTTAAGCACAACGATCGGCTTTTCAAAGGTATCCGTCAATCCATAACTCTGAACGTGATTGATTCAAAAGATTGAATCGCCCATTGTTTCGTTCAGGTTGTCACATGGTTGATCTATTGAATAGATCTCACATGCCACCTACCGAGAGCTTGTTTGATGTTGGCTCGTAAGGCTTTCCATCTTCATTGTGAATATGTTTACATATCACTTGGATGTTCTGGCAATACCAGAAGGATAATGCGTAGGACTCAAGATATAATCTCTCTTTCCACATTGTGTGAAACAGAGAGTCTTCATTGAAAGTGTCCTAATGATATTTTTTGATGATCTCGTGGCTCTAGACTCAATTTTGCATATTTGGTTCCTATTCCGGAGACTAGGGAGAGGGTCTCCTTCTTCAATATCAACAATCTCTAAGAGAGAGTCGATAGATAATGTCGGTTCCCCGTGAGAATGAAACAATTCCTTTTAAGAGGAACTTGAGTGGCTTGGGAGGTTGTAGTGCAAAGCGCCACCGGGTCCATGACGCCCTGTCTTCAATACCGGTGTTACCTTGGTAACCACCAATGGCGTATGAATTGAACCCGGTTTCGCCTAAGGTTGAATAAATGGAGGGCTATTTCTTTTCACCCTTTTCACATTCAATTCTTTTTCATTCTTCAACCCTTGATTGCTTACGAGACTTCATTACTAGAACCTTGTTGGGTTTATTCCAAGACTAGCTCGGTCTCATCCCGCACTCTTCCCATATCTCATTGTTCTCCTTTTTCAATGTACCTAAGGACTTCTACACTATCTAGTGAATTGTCCCTGGTAGATCCCTCACGTTCGGCGGATCATGGAACAAATACCTAACCTTATCATCCTTATATCACCATACATAAAATAAAGTTGGTCGGTCTATTTGGTATTGTTCATCTGCCATTGGAACCAATTGAAAACTATTTGAAAATCAATCCAGATACTTGTGATATATTATCAAAGCATTTTGTACCTGAAAAGTTTTTGATATTTTTAGAACCAGAGCTCCCCCTCAACATGTGCTTCATGTATTTGAAATCTTTTGGCACACGGAGGCAAGAGGAAGAATTAACTTCTTTGATTTCTAGTATCTAACATATATCAACATCACTTCCCTAATCAAATTAAGTAGAAAACGCATTTTGGGGAAGGATGAGGTTTTCAAAATTTTGCTCCCCCTCAATATGTGCCTCGAGGTTTGAAAGAGTTTTACACATACTAGAGGAAAAGACTGCACATTGAACTAAAATGATCACGTTTAGATCTTTGTGGTTTAAGATAGATGCTCCCCTCAACATGTGCATGGAAAATTTGAAATCGTTTGGCACATGTGGGAAGGAGAGCTTGTACATCCTTATAAAACCATTTACCAATTATCGGTTTTAATCCAATTTAACTCACAAATTCACCCCGATCACAATCGGCAAATCATTTGAGATTTGTGATCTCTGAGATTTAAATTGATTTTGAAAGCTTTTAAGGAGAATTGTGACTTGATTATGAAAACGTTTTAAGCGATAAGGATCGGATTTTGAGACTTTAAACTCCATTGATTAAACATGCATGATTGTCTTTTAAAAACATAATATTAGTAAAGGTTTTGAATCAATTGTATAAAACATTATTCCTTTTGATTTTTCAACAATAAACCTTGCTCATTTGCGTGCCAATTGTTTGAAAAATAACCTTTTTAATTCGAATAAAATCATTCTCCCCCTCAATCAATGACACAAGTTGTTGATTGAGAGATAGAGATTTTGACAGATGATAAGCACAAATGATTTACACGAGTAGTAGAGTACGAGGTATTTTCAAAGCAATTTAATTTTCATTAGATGGCAAATATTTTTCGAAGAATCATTAGACGGAAAAATATTTGGAAGGATAAGCATTTGTCTTTAGATGACAAACCTTTGTTTTAAGAATCGAGCATGAGATTTGGAAAATAAGATAAAGCATGGCTCGTTCTTTACTTTAAAAACAGGTTCTTTTGAAATGACAATAAACCACCATTTTTCTCCGCCTCATTTTTTTTTTTTTTTTTTAAAAAAAAACTATGTGCATTCGAAGAACATCTAAAACCCGTGACATTCTTTGAGTGTCAACACAAAGTCCGTAGATGATATCGAATAAGGAAAAACATGACAAAATAACAATATTTTTTTTTTTTTAAGAATTTCTCATTTTATGGATTTTGGGAATTTTATATATTTATATTTTCTTTTGTGGGTTTTTAAATTTTGTATTTTGCTTTTTGAATAAATATATACAAGAGAGAGGATGAATAAAGACCTTTACTCCTCGTCTTCCTCATGAAGACGCTTGAGTGTTTCGGTTGTAAACTCTTTAGACCAAGACGTGGAAGGATCTCAAAGCGTTCTCTAGGAAGAGCTTTGGTGAAGATGTCGCTGGTGGTATTCGAGACCTCACAAAGTAGAGTTCAACCACACCTTTTCCACTTGTTCCCGATGAAATGATGTCGAATGTCGATATGCTTAGCTCTTGAGTGATGAACGTTGTTGCATGAGAGAGCAATAGCACTTTATTATCACGGTACATAGGGATTTTGTTGAATTCAAAGCCATAGTCGGTTAATTGAGATCTCATCCATAGATTTGAGCACAACAGATGACATGGCTATGTATTCGACCTCTGTAGAGAAATAGAGTACTCATTTGCTTCTTTGGCGACCATCTTACAAGCTTATCACCCAAAACCGAGCACCTCGGATGTACTTGACGAGTATCTTGACACCATGCATGATCTGCGTCGCATATCTTTGTTAGTGACATACGGTGTCCTTGGTACCAAAGTCCCATATTAATGGTTCCTTGGAGGTACCGAAGACCCGTTAACCGCTTCAAAGTGATTTTTGGTAGGCTTAGCCGGTATCTAGCACATGCATCAAATGACGAATATCGAGTCTCTCGGGCGTGAGGTACATCGAGGATCCGATCATGCTACGATATTTCGTTTGGTCTACCATGATCCCGAGTGGTCCTCATCCGGTTTATTACGCTCAATCATGGGAGTGTCAACAAGGTCACAAAAATCAAATCAAATTTCTTTAAAATCTCATTTGCATATTTAGATTGATTTATAAAAATGCCTCGGGATTTTGTGAAATTTGTAATCCCAAGAAAAATGACATTTGTCCCATCATTGACATTTGAAATTTAGAACCCATTTCATTTGAAAATGGTCACACTCATTGGGGTCGGTCGAGGCAAAGATGATATCATCAACATAAATTTGAGCGTGAATTAAATGTTTTCTCGACTTCACGGTGAACAATGTTGGATCAACCGCTCCTTTCTTTGAATCCGGTAGATAGAAGAAACTTTGATAGCGTATCATACCATGCCCTTGGAGCTTGCTTTAAACCGTAAAGAGCCTTCTTCAAACGATAAGCGTGAGTAGGATGCTCGGATTCACAAAAGCTTCGGTTGGGCGGCGAGACGACTTCTTTAAGATCTCCGTTCGAAATGACGTCTTTACATCCATCGATGAGACTACCATGTTCTTACTTGCGGAAGATTAGCCAAGAAGATTACGATTTCCTCGTACGAGCAACGGGAGCAAATGATTCTTCAAAGTCGATACCCTCCTCCCGACGGTATCCTTTGCAACCAATCTAGCCTTATTCTTTAATACATCGCCATGCTCGTCAAGCTTCACTTTGAAGATCCACTTTAGAGCAATGATCATAGCACAATCGGAGCGGTACTAATTCCCATACATCGTCGATTAAACTCATGAATTTCTTCTTGCATGGCATTGAACGATTGTCTTCATTCATGGCAGTTTAACATCTTTTGTTCGACCTTAGAAATGCAGTGAAGAAGCACCATAAGGCATCGGTTGCAAGTTGTTTCGTGTTGATCTTGGACGAGAGGTGTTTCCAATGATGTTGTCCAATGGATGATCATGAGTCCATTTCCTAAGGTGTTCATGTGGTTGTTGTTGAGGAGTCAAGTAGGCGAGTCGATTTCTCTGATGAAGATGGTTTCGATGATGATTCGAGAGCAAATATATTTTCAAGCGGAGCATCTTCGTGGAGTAGCAAGGAATGTTATGTCTAATGAAGATGGTTCAGATGATGAATCAGAGCAAATATATTTTCAAATGAAGATGGTTCGGATGATGAAGATGATCTTCATCATCCGAACCATCTTCATTTGAAAATATATTTGCTCTCGATTCATCATCTGAACCATCTTCATCGAGAGACATCGACTCTGCTACTTCGGTTCCACAACAACAACCACATGAACACCTTAGAAAATGGACACATGATCACCCATTGACAACATCATTGAAACCCTTCTCGCCCTATATCCACTGTAAACAACTTGCATCGATGCCTTATGGTGCTTCTTCAACTCCGCACTCTAAGATCGAACCTAAAGATGTTAAAGCTGCGATGAATGAAGACGATTGGTTAAATGCCATGCAAGAAGAAATTCATGAGTTTGATCGATTAGATGTGGGAATTAGTACCGCCCAGATCGTGTATGATCATTGCTCTAAAGTGGATCTTTAAAGTGAAGCTTGATGAGCATGGTGATGTGTTGAAAAATAAGGCTAGGTTAGTGGCTAAAGGATATCGTCAAGAAGAAGGTATTGACTTTGAGGAATCTTTGCTCTGTTGCTCGATCGAATCTATCGTAATCTTCTTGGCTAATGCGGCTAGTAAGAACATGGTCGATATCGATGGATTTAAAACCGCCTTTCTTAATGGTGATTTGAAAGAGGTGGTTTACGTCGACCCGACGAGGGTTTTGTGAATCCAAAGCATCCTACTCATAGAGCATGGTATGATCGACTGTCAAAGTTTTTCTATCTACTTGGATTCGCAGGAGCAATTGATCCGACATTGTTCACCGTAAAGTCGTGCAAACATTTAATTCACGTTCGATTTATGTGATGATATTATCTTTGCCTCGACCGACCCCAATGAATGTGATCGTTTTTCAAAGAAATGGGTTCCAAATTTCAAATGTCAATGATGGGACAAATGTCATTTTTCTTAGGATTACAAATTTCACAAAGTCCCGAGGCATTTTTATAAATCAATATAAATATGCAAATGAGATCTTAAAGAAATTTGGATTTGTTTCATGTGACATCATTGACACTCCCATGATTGAGCTTACTAAGTTGGATGAGGACCACTCTGTGATCATGGTAGATCAAACAAAATATCGAGTATGATTGGATCTCGATGTACCTCACGACTAGTAGACCGTGACATCTTGTTCATTGTGTGCATGTGTGCTAGATATCGTGCTAAGCCTACTAAAAGCACCTTGAAGCGGTTAAACGGGTCTTCGGTATCTCCAGGAACCATCAACATGGGACTTTAGTACCAAGGACACCGATATGTTACTAACGACCTATGCGATGTTGATCATGCATGATGTCAAGATACACGTCAAGCACGTCAGAGGTGCTCGCTGGGTGATAAGCTGTGAGTTGGTCTTCAAAGAAGCAAATGAGTACTTCTATTTCTACAGAGGTCGAATAAATAGCCATGTCATCTTGTTGTGCTCAAAACTGGATGAGATCCCAATTATCGACTATGGCTTTGAATTCAAAAATCCTCTGTAACAACGTTCAACACTCAAGAGCAAAGCACATCGACATTCGACATCATTTCATCGGGAGCAAGTGGAAAACGGTATGGTGGAACTCTATTTTGTGAAGTCGAATTCGGTTAGCGACATCTTCACCAAAGCTCTTCCAAGAGAACGTTTGAGTTTATTCACAACTTGGCGAAAAGCCTTCAACCGAACACTCAAACGTCTTCGGAGGAAGACGAGGAGTAAAGGTCTTTCTTCATTCCATCTTTGTACATATTTATTCAAAAAAAACAAACTACAAAATTTTAAAACCAACAAAAAGCAAAGAAAAAAATTATAAAACTTTCAAAATCCATAAAATTTAAAAATTAAAAAATCTCAAAATATATATATATATATATATATATATATATATATATATATATATATATATATCTCTCACACTATATAATAGAGGAGCCCATGACACATCATTATTGCACGTCATTGATGACTCAATGATGACATGTCATTTAATAAACATGTAAAAGCATATTAAAATTAACTCCCAAAGTTTCGAACTTGGGTTCTTAACAAGGAAGGAATGAAACAACTTAACCACTATGCCATTACAAGATTTGTGATAAATGTTAACAATTAAAATTATTAACCGAATCTACACAGAAAGAGAATTAAGGAAACTTTGAATACATAAAGGCTAAGGGCGTTTTGTTGCTAGAAAAAAGGATACACACGTTTTCAAATTTCTTCCTTCATCAATCTTTGATTTTGTTTTCCAAACTTTTTGTATTTGCATCATTTATCTAAGGAAACTATATCAAAATCAACCAACACTCCTATTTTACAGCCACATGTACAGAGAGGGATTTCATTCTTGTGTAACCTAATCTCCATCTATAATTAAGTGATACAAATTGCATCTTACATCACAAATCATTCACAACTATCACGTTTCTTTGTTATTCATGTTTTTATTCTGTTTGCATACATTTTAGCCTTCATACATTTTGTGAGATTTCATAATGTTCATATGGAGTGGTCAATGTTAACAGATCTGATTATGTTTTTATTTTTATTTTTATTTTTATTTTTAGAATGTATATGTTTACGCGTTTGAACATTTGTACATATGCTATCATGTTTTCGACATCACATTTTTGTATTTACATGATCATTGGAGATCTCAGTTCTATATTTATGTATTGCGGTTGCAGATAATCAAATGGAATCAAACAGGTCTTCAAAACTTTCTTATGCCCCTGGTATGTTTTACAATGATGTGTTTATAATTCTCATTCATTTCGGATGCTTACCATGTATCTTATTTGTTCAAAAAAAAAAAGACTAAAACAGTGCTTCAAGCCTTCCAGCTCATCTGGTATGTTTAATGTTAAATGTCAAATGATTATAATTTGCTTATGAATATTATATTTAATATCATCTCAATTCTGTTATATGGTTTATGATATGTCATTGTATTAATTATTGACATTCTCTTATATGCTTTATAATATGTTTAGTGAAAAAAAATGAAAGAAAAAGGACTCCAAAGCTTGCTTATGCCTCAGGTCAATTTATGCATTTTTAACACCTAGCCAGATGGATTCAAGAAGGCATGCTAAAAAGAAAGCTATTGATGGTGCTCCAAATGCAAATTATGAAGATTGTATTACCAATGATGTGTTATTTACAAATGACGTTCAAATTTTTTCATACCAAAAGTGGAGAAACAAATCACTCCACTAATTAAGAGAAAGATCCTTACTCTTTTGACTTGGTATTTGAAGACAATGAAGTAAATATTAATTTACTCTATTACGACATTTTGATATGGTGGTATAGTTTTATTAACGAGCTATTAATAAGTTCACTATATTAATCTTTTTAAACAATTTCTACTTCATCTATTTTATTAACGCACTATTAATGATGTTTTATTTAATACATGTTATTATTATTTTTACAAACACATAATCGACAACTTGCCACAATTTTGTGTTTTTAATACATGTTACTCGTATTATTTTGTGCCCATATACTATCATCTTACTGTAATCTGAAAGACTTGAATGTAAAACGATTTACATAAAACACAAATGAACATATAATCTTATAAAGTAGCCGCCCATCGGTAAGTTGAACAACTAGTACATTATATATAAGAGGAGGCATGACATATAACGCCACTTGGCGATCCCATAACGCCATATCATATTTCCATGTCATCATTAAATTTATGTGGCATTATTTTTATTTAAAATTCGGTATGTATTTTATTTTTTTAAATTTTAAATTATAAAATTTGGTATGTATTAGTGTATTTTTAATTTTAAGTATGTCAAATTCGGTTTAATTAAAAAGAAGACATGCATTGGATTTGAACTTGGTCATTCATAAGTTATTTAAACAACTTACCAATAGACTAAATTGTTTTTTGATTTATATGTTCCAAATCAATACAAATAAGGACATGTAAAAAAAATGTATTTTTCAATTTAGGAATAGATATTATGAAGATAACAATTAAAAAAAAGATGATATATATTACCTTACAAGATAATTATATCTTATATATTTTAACCTAATTTTCTCTATAAATACACCATATTATTAACATAATATAAACATCATCAAACTGTGTACCGTATGGAGAATTTTATTTTCAGCTCATTTTAGCGATGGTAATGTTGTAAAGCTAGATTGCGCATGTGCATGTTGAAGAATATAGTGGAAATTAATATGATATGATTCACAGAATAATTCAAAGGTAAGGATTTATATTTTCTAGATCTTGAATATCTTAAACTAATCTCTTTTAACATTCCAAACTATCTAATTAATGGAGCTTGATATAATACAGTCATAAATCATAAAATCTTATAAAAGAGAACAGTCAAACGATTAGTTATACCGAGTCAAAGTTTGTTGAATGTGGTTACAAACATCCTAATTTGTATAATATACTAAAAGGCGTACATGCCTCCTTTGCAAACACAAGCATTAAATGCAAACTTTCCAAACTTGGCAAAAACAGTCCCTGAGGTTCAAGTATCGTTGCAAAGTAAGTCCAAACATTAAATGCAAAGTTTCACAACTTGGCAAAAAGCAGTCTCGAGGTTTAGCGGCGTTACAAGGTAAGTCCTATAAATTAATTGCTAACTATAGCAACCTGGCAAAATTAGTCCCTAAGGTTTAAGTGTTGATACAAAGTAAGTCCTTTGAAGCCAATCCCGCTGCATCGCGCGGGTTTCTACACTCATTTGGTCTATTGATGAGCGAAACTAGATCAGTAGTTTCACACTGGTTTTGTAAATATATGTCACAATTCGCAATTTCCGGTCATTTCTCATATTTCACATTCAGCATTTCATAACGATTCGTACATGGTTTTGCATTTTTCATTAAACGTTATTTTCTTATTAAACAAACGTTATCGCGTAAACATTATTTTTGAACATTTGACCCGATAATTCCAAAAATTATTCCAATATATTTTAATACTCATATTAAGATTTTAAAAATGTTATTATTAGTTTACCCAGTGTTTTAAATCTATTTCGTATATAAATTGTTATATTTATATAAATTACGACGTTTTCTTAAATTCGACCCAATAAATATTTATTCACTCTACTCTTTCAAGAAATGTATTTTTATAACTTTTATGACTACAATATATTTTATCTTGACACGTGAAAATTATTTTTATCTAACGCTACCTTAAATATTCAAATGTGTATACAACTTACTAATCTTATTTAACAATACTACAAGCTACTACTTATCCTCAAATAACTATACATTACTAAACTACTTATACATTATATTATATTTAGCAAATGCTACATTTTCTTTTCTTTCTTTTATACATGTCTACCCACATGGGTTAGTTACCCAAAACTTTGTACATAATATCTACACATTATCTCAAGTCAATTATATATCAAGACTTTGCACCTCATTCATTCAATAATGCAAAACTAGATCAAAAGTTCTTCTTCTTCCTCTCAAATTTCGGCACCATAGGACAAGGAAGAAAAACCTTCAAGTTTCCAAGTAGTGTCCTAGTTATCGGGTGTGTTTTGATTAGTAGATTGTGGGTTTAATTCGGGTTCGGTGCTCATCTTGCTCTTATCACATCCAAACATCACCATCTTTATCATACACTCTTGTAAGCATAAAACTTCATCTCTTACTTTTTCATATATATTTTTCATACATTTCATGAAGTCCATATCATCATATTTGCTCAAGTTGTAGTTTTTATTCATGTTTATCAAATGTTATCACCCATATGTGTCCTATTAATCTTTATAACAAGTATGTACTAGTTAGAAGTTTATAAAAATGTTAAGTTTGAAAAATGGATCATCAAAGTCTAGTTGTGATTTTTGGAGGAAATGATTACATAAATTTTATACATGTTTATTTAAGTTTGTATATATATTTTTAGCCTTATAATGAATATTTATTTTGGTTATGATCAAAGGAAGTTGTTTTACTAGTAGGATTGGTGATGAGTAGATTAAGGATTTTGTGGTGAAGTTGTGGTTGAGCAAGTAGAAAATGGTAATTTTAAAATAGGCGCGGAAGTCTTTGTCGAAATTTATAATTTTTCCGAAAAGTTAGTCATTTCTATAAGTTTTATTAAAGTTTTAGAAAATAGATTTTAGTTATGAACGTGGCCTTTTGAGCGGACTAAAGCGGAGTTATAACGAAAAATATACGTGGTTTCAAGTTACGATTTAAAACTATAATTTTCCGGAAAATATTCATGCAGTCCGAATTTTAACTCGACCCAAACAGTGGCCTTAAAATTTCTGTGAAGTCTCAAGTTTAAAAATATATTAGTACTCTTCAATACCTTGGCGTGGATATAAAGAACTTGAAAAGCGGACTTAAAGCGAGTGATTTATGGTTAACCGAACTTTGAGTCAAAACGTCTTTGAAAACACTATTCACAGCTTTAGTAAGCTGTCAGGATTTTAATCTAGGTTTTTGAGGGCCTAAACGGACGTTTCGGGGGAAATGGACGTTAAAAACGAGTTAGTTTTCCTAAGTATACATTACGTTAAGTCCGATGTAAACCGATTTTTCAATTACAAAAACCGTTACGTAGTTTTAACTACATTTTCACCATTAACTCAAAAGTATTTATTTTCGACATGAAACCGTCACACATTCAAGTAACAATATTTTTATATAACTAGTTTTCATGTAGCATATTGGGTGATACGTTTTCAAAATCATGCATTCACGACAACATATCATAACTCAAGTCATAACATTCATTTTAGGTCGCGGATAGTTTCCGAGTCTCACTTTCGTGCACTTCATTTTGTTAGCATATCCATCACACCAGGTGAGTTCGTAGCCCCTACTTTTACTTGCTTTCATAACTGTTTTGGGGGAGATACATGCTCAAACTATTTTCATTTAATTTCACAAATATTCTAAACTTTGACATACTACTGTGAGTTCATACCCCACTTTTACTCGTTTAAATTCTTACAAACTATTTGGGGGAGATACATGCTTAAATACTTGTTTCACTCTTGCGAATACTCAAACCATTTATACAATTTTGTTACAATATACTTCTTATACACTTTGGACATTATGTGTGGTTTATTGCGATATGTGCCTTAATGTGCTAAACTAGTTTTCAATTGTGCAACAACATACAAACTTTAGCAACTGGTTAACT
The DNA here is from genome assembly GCA_022545495.1 of Chrysanthemum lavandulifolium. NCBI lineage: Eukaryota > Viridiplantae > Streptophyta > Magnoliopsida > Asterales > Asteraceae > Chrysanthemum > Chrysanthemum lavandulifolium. The sequence goes on along the minus strand of CM040243.1, from coordinate 195,899,168 downwards.
CCTGCGGGAGCCGGCAGAGAGGTATTGATAGTACTATCGGTGGACGCCCCACCCTTGTGTCCTTGATAGAGCGAGACCTTGGGTGAATATAATCTGTTATTCAAGTGATTCAATGTAACACAACAAACAAGTTAGACTTCGTCGTGAGGTTGATTATCGTGATTCTTTGCATTAAGTTTATGTATATATCGTATGCACCTATGTCCTACTTACAAACAAGATTGACATACTACATTTTAGCGGTGGGTTGTAAACACACAGGTTGCAAGTTTTGTATGGGCGGACTTGGGCCGAGTGGATTCTGATGCCTTTGCTTTGCAAACTATTCTATATAACCAAAAACTTTGCCTTTGTTGCATTAACACTCTTTAAAAGCTTTACTTGTTAACCAAACTCTATGAACTCACCAACCTTTGTGTTGACACTTTTAGCATGTTTTATCTCGGTATCTAAGGCATTCACTTCATGGCATGCATATGGACATTTCATAGAGTCAGCGAGACGACGCACACACACTGGGTTTTATACACTTTAAAACATCGTTTGGATTGTATCAAACTTATTTCCGCACAAGTTGATTTTCATTTGGGACCTATACTTTGTAAACTCGATTGTTTTAATAAATCAAACGATGTGTTTTCCAAACGACACTTTAGGTCGTTCGATATAATCGTGACTTTGATGCTATGACGGTCATCCCCAAGGTATTCCATTCGGCGCAAAACAAGTAATTTGGGGTGTGATGATTGGTATCGAGCTTGGTTATAGAGAACTAGGTTGCATCATTGACCTAGACTATAACCACATCATCATAGCATCTCATCATATCATTATTAGTGCACGTTCTTCATACATGCGGACTTATGACTCAACACCAAACATCATATGAGTCGATTAGTCCAAGCATTGCATAGTTACTCCTAAATTATACATAGCCCGATCACCTATGTCTAATTCGGGAAGAATCATGCAATGAAGGGAGTAGTAGTCTCATATGTGTAAGCAATTCCGTAATCAAGCCAAATTTTTAAAAGATTTTCTTCAAACCACTTGTTTCCAGTTTGATCCGAGCGACAGTTCTTGTTTGATGAGTTGCAAAGATCGAGCTAGAAACAAGTCGTTACCTAAACCGATTTAGCCTAATCGTATGACAGTTCTTGTTTGATGAGTTGTGGGATTAAGTAAAAATCGGTTACCAAAAAGTCTTTTAAGAATTTTGCTTGAGAATGGGAAAGCTTGTCTTATCGAGCCTAATCATAAGAAAGCATGTATTTAGGATGGGAACTTCTCACGATAGCACGGGAACGCATCTTGTTGGGCGGGTAACTCATATGCATGAGCATTGACATAATCATATAGACCATACATGAGCATAAACTTTTAGAACCCTTGTCGCGTTTTGAACCATAGTAGCATTAATCGAATCACGGGGACGTGATTCCGCTGACATGGGAAGAATGTCACAATTCGCAATTTCCGGTCATTTCTCATATTTCACATTCAGCATTTCATAACGATTCGTACATGGTTTTGCATTTTTCATTAAACGTTATTTTCTTATTAAACAAACGTTATCGCGTAAACATTATTTTTGAACATTTGACCCGATAATTCCAAAATTATTCCAATATATTTTAATACTCATATTAAGATTTTAAAAATGTTATTATTAGTTTACCCCGTGTTTTAAATCTATTTCGTATATAAATTGTTATATTTATATAAATTACGACGTTTTCTTAAATTCGACCCAATAAATATTTATTCACTCTACTCTTTCAAGAAATGTATTTTTATAACTTTTATGACTACAATATATTTTATCTTGACACGTGAAAATTATTTTTATCTAACGCTACCTTAAATATTCAAATGTGTATACAACTTACTAATCTTATTTAACAATACTACAAGCTACTACTTATCCTCAAATAACTATACATTACTAAACTACTTATACATTATATTATATTTAGCAAATGCTACATTTTCTTTTCTTTCTTTTATACATGTCTACCCACATGGGTTAGTTACCCAAAACTTTGTACATAATATCTACACATTATCTCAAGTCAATTATATATCAAGACTTTTGCACCTCATTCATTCAATAATGCAAAAACTAGATCAAAAAGTTCTTCTTCTTCCTCTCTCAAATTTCGGACCATAGGACAAGGAAGAAAACCTTCAAGTTTCAAGTAGTGTCCTAGTTATCGGGTGTGTTTTGATTAGTAGATTGTGGGTTTAATTCGGGTTCGGTGCTCATCTTGCTCTTATCACATCCAAACATCACCATCTTTATCATACACTCTTGTAAGCATAAAACTTCATCTCTTACTTTTCATATATATTTTCATACATTTCATGAAGTCCATATCATCATATTTGCTCAAGTTGTAGTTTTATTCATATTTATCAAATGTTATCACCCATATGTGACCTATTAATCTTTATAACAAGTATGTACTAGTTAGAAGTTTATAAAAATGTTAAGTTTGAAAAATGGATCATCAAAGTCTAGTTGTGATTTTTGGAGGAAATGATTACATAAATTTTATACATGTTTATTTAAGTTTGTATATATATTTTTAGCCTTATAATGAATATTTATTTTGGTTATGATCAAAGGAAGTTGTTTTACTAGTAGGATTGGTGATGAGTAGATTAAGGGATTTTGTGGTGAAGTTGTGGTTGAGCAAGTAGAAAAATGGTAATTTTAAAATAGGCGTGAGCCGTCGAAATTTATAATTTTTCCGAAAAGTTAGTCATTTCTATAAGTTTTATTAAAGTTTTAGAAAATAGATTTTTAGTTATGAACGTGGCCTTTTGAACGGACTAAAGCGGAGTTATAACGAAAAATATCGTGGTTTCAAGTTACGATTTAAAAACTATAATTTTCCGGAAAATATTCATGCAGTCCGAATTTTAACGACCCAAACAGTGGCCTTAAAATTTCTGTGAAGTCTCCAAGTTTAAAATATATTAGTACTCTTCAATACCTTGCGTGGATATAAAGAACTTGAAAACGGACTTAAAGCGAGTGATTTATGGTTAACCGAACTTTGAGTCAAAACGTCTTGAAAACACTATTCACGACTTTAGTAAGCTGTCGATTTTAATCTAGGTTTTGAGGGCCTAAACAGACGTTCGGGGAAATGGACGTTAAAACGAGTTAGTTTTCCTAAGTATTCATTACGTTAAGTCCGATGTAAACCGATTTTTCAATTACAAAAACGTTACGTAGTTTTAACTACATTTTCACCATTAACTCAAAAGTATTTATTTTCGACATGAAACCGTCACACATTCAAGTAACAATATTTTTATATAACTAGTTTTCATGTAGCATATTGGGTGATACGTTTTCAAAATCATGCATTCACGACAACATATCATAACTCAAGTCATAACATTCATTTTAGGTCATGGATAGTTTCCGAGTCTCACTTTCGTGCACTTCATTTTGTTAGCATATCCATCACACCGGGTGAGTTCGTAGCCCCTACTTTTACTTGCTTTCATAAGCTGTTTTGGGGAGATACATGCTCAAACTATTTTCATTTAATTTCACAAATATTCTAAACTTTGACATACTACTGTGAGTTCATACCCCACTTTTACTCGTTTAAATTCTTACAAACTATTTGGGGGAGATACATGCTTAAATACTTGTTTCACTCTTGCGAATACTCAAACCATTTATACAATTTTGTTACAATATACTTCTTATACACTTTGGACATTATGTGTGGTTTATTGCGATATGTGCCTTAATGTGCTAAACTAGTTTTCAATTGTGCAACAACATACAAACTTTATCAATGGTTAACTCTGCGGGAGCCGGCAGAGAGGTATTGATAGTACTATCGGTGACGCCCCACCCTTGTGTCCTTGATAGGCGAGACCTTGGGTGAATATAATCTGTTATTCAAGTGATTCAATGTAACACAACAAACAAGTTAGACTTCGTCGTGAGGTTCGATTGGGTGTGATTCTTTGCATTAAGTTTATGTATATATCGTATGCACCTATGTCCTACTTACAAACAAGATTGACATACTACATTTTAGCGATGGGTTGTAAACACACAGTTGCAAGTTTTGTATGGCGGGACTTGAACCGAGTGGATTCTGATGCCTTTGCTTTGCAAACTATTCTATATAACCAAAAACTTTGCCTTTGTTGCATTAACACTCTTTAAAAGCTTTACTTGTTAACCAAACTCTATGAACTCACCAACCTTTGTGTTGACACTTTTAGCATGTTTTATCTCGGTATCTAAGGCATTCACTTCATGGCATGCATATGGACATTTCATAGAGTCGCGGAGACGACGCGTCACACTGGGTTTTATACACTTTAAAAACATCGTTTGGATTGTATCAAACTTATTTCCGCTAAGTTGATTTTCATTTGGGACCTATACTTTGTAAACTCGATTGTTTTAATAAATCAAGCGATGTGTTTTCCAAACGACACTTTAGGTCGCTCGATATAACTGTGACTTTGATGCTATGATGTCATCCCCAAGGTATTCCATTCATTTGCAAAACAAGTAATTTGGGGTGTGACAATATATCCCCACATTAATTATTGTGACACTAGAGAAACCTTTTGAGTGCAAATCTAACTTTTCTATTTGTCACCTATATCACATAATTGCTAATTTTACTCCAAGCCCACCTTTTTGTGCTATGCCTTTATTCGGTAGCTAATCAACAAGGGTCTGTAATCCATATGTATCTTACCTATATTTACAAGCTTTTCTAAATGCTATCTATCAGTTATTTATTCTGTTACTATTAATTCTGTTAAAAAACAGTTGCACTACAAATGGTTAAAAGACGAGAACAAACAAGGAACTACAAAGTTGATATGAAGACAAGCATTTGAATGGTGAACTTGCTATGAAACAAGCCTTTGGATACAGGTTACTTAACCCTTTTAATATCCTGAAAATTTTATTTATTAATTGTTCTTTATGGATTTATACGTTTTTATATATTTTCTAAATGTGACGATTATTGATAATAACGGTGATCGATTTTGTGATATACGTACTGTGTGTCTCAAGTCACGATCCATGTGAAGCTGGTTGATTATATCGATTAAAGCTAGGATGCTTTTGATTTATGACGAAGTATCATCACATGATTTTAAATGCTGGATTTATATAGTGCAACATGTTTTTAATATATATTATTGCTTTACATGATATATAATTTTGCTATAAAATAATAGGTGAACGACAGGCATCGTATTTTAAGAGCCAACACACGAATCTAAATGCTTCCTCGTGAAGCGTTATTATGAATGGGAGTGGTTAAACAATAGGTGAACGACAGGTACTAATTGTTTTTGAGCTACCTTATTTTTCCTATTCGACGGGTTGTTTCAAATTATTATAATTTTGGATACAGTTTCTATAAATATTTACTCAAATTCTGGATAAAAGTAAACAAAATTGCAGAGGTGAAGCATTATAGGTGAGAGATTCATTTAATAAAAATGTTGAACGTTGCTTTTGTATATTAAAAATTGTTTCAAGCTATAACTTTTTTAGCTTAGAAACTTTTAATCTTTTTTAATGGAACATAAAAATAGAGAAATGTGGGTGACATCAATGAAAGGTCTATTGAGTTCGCAAGACCGCATTTGAATAATATTTTTCCAAGAAGATAGAAAATTTGATATGGTAATGCCAACGTGACAAGTTATCGTTAAAGGACACAATTAAGAATTCAATGTATGATAAATATACGGATAATATTTTTCTTCTGATGCATACAGATGGATGAGTTAACATGCTTCGCACCAAGAATGATAGCATTAAGGTCATCTGGTTATAGGCTTACCGATTTTGCAAGATTCTCAAATTTTGCCAAAGAGGTATCGTAATAATACTCCATTCATCCAAATACAAATGCAACTGAAAAAGAGTTGATCAAAATAGACCAAAAGAATGAAATCGTATACTTGATCAAAATAGATCAATGTTGATTCAAGCTTATTCAAGTAGGCAAATTTTGACACTTCTATATTACGGATACTTCAATGGAAAAATGTTTTTGAGTGATCAAACCTTTTGAATGCAGTGACTCAACACCGTTTGCTGTAAAATTCCATAGTTTCCATGCAACTGTATGTTTTTTTTAGTTGTGCATATATCTTATATATTTGTGATTTTTAAATGTTAATTTGTTTGTGGTTTCAGCTTAATTACGAGATTGTGATATAATTGCCCCGGGATGTATGTACGTTATTGGAAGAAAATTTGCTTCATTAGCTTAGACGAGTATTGGACTTGGGTCAAAGAATGATCATAAATGGTATGTACATGCCCCTCATGTTTACCAGACCAATGAGTTAAAATTTGAGCATGAAATTGATAATTTTGTGTAATCTTTTAGTTTTGTAGGTTACCCTATTCAAGCCAAGCTTTTAATACTCGGGGTTATATTGCAGGTGACAAATGGGGTAATTAAGAAACCGCTTTACGACCACTTTCATAGAGATTTTTTATGATATACACAATTGTGGAACTTTATCGTACTTCTAATAAAGTATCCAGGAGCATCTTCATGCAAGGGTGAGCAATATATTTCTTATCAAATTAAGTGATTTACCAAGTAAACGTCATAAGTGTCTATATTCATCTAAATGTTATATTTAAGGCTCATTTGTACACTGTCGTGGAACTTTGTCGTACTTTTGACCAATTATTTAAGGAGAACCTTGATGTAGGGTAAGATTTTGCGATCACATACATTTCGTCTGAAGGAAATCGTGAGGAAGTCAACTGTAGAAACTGAGGTGAGACTTTTAAGAAACATTTGTTGCTATTTCTTTGTTCCCTTTTAAGCTTTGAAATTGATTATAGCTATTTTGATTATAAATGGAGAATGTTAGAAAACATTTACTCTAAACTTTAACAGGTAGAGGTGGCATTTCAATACATTTACTTATGAATGGGTTGATGGCAGCTGTCTTTTTATCTTAAATAGGTTAGCATTACACAAAGTTGTATCGATTTGGAAACGGGTTAAAGACACCCGATATGAGATATTTTTAGGTCAAACGGGTTAGATTAAATCTTGATGATCTTTTTTGTAGGTTTGCTTGGTAATACAATGATTGACATTATCAGCTCCGTGTGGCATAACTTATTTTTCATTAATTTAATTTATATTGTTTTGCATCTGTAATTAATGATACAAGGAGTATGTTAGTGAATTAATGTTTATTAATCAATCAAATTGAATGTTTGCATTTAAGAAAAACCAATAGGAAATAAAAAAACACGTACCTCTGCAAAAATAGAGCATTATTTGTTACAGGAAAATTACAATGTGAGCAGCAATACCATTACTATACTTGCTTAATGTCTGTATCAATTAAAATCACAGATTAAAAGTACAAGTTTTTGTACAGATGGTGAAGAATGGATGGTAAAATGAGGGTGCTAATAGGCCTGCATTTAAGGTTAAAATGTGAAATAAAAGTTTGTGTATGGACTTTGGAATGTGCCATGGTTTGGCATTATAGACTCATTAGTCTAAATTGCAATATTCTACTTGTGGCGCTGTTGGAAGCTATTACAGAAGTGAGCGGTAATAATATTTGATACATAGTCGTATTCACCAAGCGTGATTCTTAATTAGTATAGCTATGTTAATCTTCTTTGGGGAATTAGTACAATTTCTCCATTTAATGCTTCAGGTATATTTAAGAACTTCTACCTTGGATCAGATGGTGCAAGCTGCAATCTGATAAGCAAGATTGTGAACTATTATTTTGCTTTGATAATTATTCCTATGCAAATTTCATGTTAATATATTTGTTCTTATGCAAAGTACATTTTTTATAATCTTACTTTCCTGTGGTGCAGGTTGATGGGCAAATGGTGGGCATTACTTCCGCCGAATAGGAAATCACAAGATGGAAATTAACAGAATAATAAGAAGCTATCCAGAAACTATTTCAGGAAGGATGGTAATTTCATGGTAAAAAAAATGTTTCTAAATTATAACATCTTTTATGTTGTATTCCTACCATGGAACATTAAATAATTAAAATCATAGATTCAACAAGATTATCATGTTAAATTGGAACGGAAAGACAACATAGATAACATTTTATGTGATCTTAGCAAAGGCTGAATGTTATCTATGTGGCCTTCTAATCTAGGAAGCCAAGTTGCTACAAGTGTGTCTGCAATATCAACAAATGGCTGCATCACCACTGGTCAACCAATTTACTTATGGATGGTTTAATGGGTTAAGGAGTGTAATTTATTAGGTCATTGGCGTTTAATTTTCATAGGACATAAACCAAACTAAAGAAAAAAAGTTCAGAACCCAACAAGCGGACAAAATTATGAGAAAGAGATATGAAACATGTATTTGAGATATATTTAAGGGCTCGAGATTAATAATCATAAGATACAAATACAATAAGTTATCAAATAACCATTCTTTTTTTGTTGAGTTCATTATTCACTATAAAAGTGTATTATAAAATTTATTCGCATGCTTTTGCCTTTGCCCGTTAGGAAAGTAAATTATGTAGACAAAATTAATAAAAAATAACTTATAAAAAATAAAAAAATATATATATATATATATATATATATATATATATATATATATATATATATATATATATATATATATATATATATATATATATATATATATATTATAATTTTGAGTTTTGATCGTCTTTTTAATGCATAAAAATGAATTTTGATGAACAAAGTTTTAACTTGTTTTAGTTAGATGCGCAATGTCATTTTGATGAAAAAGTCAAAAGAAGTTGGGTGCAAAATCAATTTTGATGCACAAAAAATGATTTAATGCGTTAAAAGTATTTTTCATAATTTTTTGGAAAAATATCAGCTTTAGAAAAAGTTTTCACAACTTTTCATGCACCATCATACCCGATCTTGTGGAATTTTTGAGAACTTTTTGAAAAAAACTTTTATCTTTTACGGATATTTGTCTTTTATTTGATTTTTATCCTATATATATATATATATATATATATATATATATATATATATATATATATATATATATATATATATATATATATATATCTATACATTATATATAAGAGGAGGCATGCCACATAAATGCCACTTGGCATCCCATAATGCCATGTCATATTTCCATGTCATCACATTAAGTCCACCTAAGCATGAATTAAAGGTTAAAGGCACTAAAATTCGAGAAAAACTAATTTAAAAATGATATTGGCCAGGATCGAAATTGGGATATCTACTAACATTAAACATCTCAACCACTAGAGCAACACAATTTTTGTTTTACAATTTGCAAATCAAAGATGATAAAGCTATGCAATGTCAATCTTCTATGTTTTTGAAACGTCAATCTTCAACAACCCTATATCCCTTAAACCCTAATGTCATTCATCACACCTCAAAATCATCACCTGCCACCACAATTACAAACCCTAACAACTGCAGGTTAGTTTCGTTTTTATATTAAACCATATTTTCTATTTATCTAACCCTACTACCTCAACATCCAAAATCATATTCCACCCGAATGTCTTTGATCACTTTTACCATCTATTCAAGAAACCTGACATAGCCGCTCACAATACGCCACACACTAAAAGCATATCCCATCATGATCAGGTAAATCATATCAATAAATTTTTTATTTTTACGATTCCGTAGCAGTTGTCGTTAATTACATAATGACCTGATATGATTTGTTTTTATGAAATCTCTATTGTTCATTGTGAACGTATTAAGATTTTTCTTTTTAGTTGATGTTAAATAATGCTAGATGAATATGCATGCGATATTGTTTTAGTAGCAAACTTTAGCGGTAGAAGTCAGGGAAATTTATGCCATTCGAATGTTAAGGATGTTACTGTTTTCTTTCTATACGAGTAGATTTAGTTTTCGTTTGAGGTTTAATTGCATTAGGATCACTTCATTTGTTGATGATATAAGATTTTACTATTTAATTTTATATATAGTCGATGATTTGGCTGCTAAGAAAAAAGTTTGAGAGTTGTAATTAGTTTCTGTTTTTTTTGAGGTTTTTGTAGGTGATTGGAATGATGTGACTATTAACTAGCTTACATTATTAGATTTAGGTTTTATTCTCAATACTTTGGTTGCAAAGAAGATCTATGATTGTGTACTTGGCTTAGAGTTAGGTTTTATTTGAGGTTTTTGCAGTGGTAGTGATTTGATTGTGAATCGAGTTTGATTTTGTAATAAGTTTGATATATAGAAGAAGAAGGTTTGCTAATTTTGTTAGTCTTAGGTTTTATTTGAGGTTTTTATACGTGATTCAATGATGTGATTGTTAATTATTTTTGAATGATTAGATTTTGGTTTTACTTTAGATGCTTTGAATTGGATGAATTTTTCACAGGGCTTAAAAACAATTTAGCAGTATGATAATGATCAAGTTTTATAAACTAAATAATGCAGTGGTTTTAAGCACTTCAAATCTTTGCAGTTAGAGACTCCCGCGAATTCTCTCAATTAAAAGTCATGCCTACAATAACAAGTGACATTTACTTAGCGTACATAGAAGTCAGACAGATCTCTGATGGCCCGGGAGCTAGCAAAGGTTGGTATTCACTGCACCTAATTGCTATATACTAAGCTGGATTCAAATTGATATTATTTCCCGATGATTTCTAGGATGAAGCTGTTGAAAAGGTTGATGAGCCAACTGTGAAAGCTACACTAAGAAAATACAACAAAGGTAGAAATCACGTGTAATCCGTTCAGCAAACATGAACATACTTCCAGGTATGTAACACCATATATTATCAGTTTATATGCTACTTTGTAGTAGTTCATATTGTTCATGCCTTTTTCTATGGTTTTATGCCATGTCATACTATATTGTGAAGATTCATACTTTATTTTAGTGTTTTGTATCGTATACTCCAAGTTTTGATAAGTTATGACCATGCGTTAAGCGATTTTCGTTGATGCAGATGATACCGGGCCTGGGAAAATTTGAGATTATTATGGGCAGTCTACTCTTCTTTCTTCACACCCATGGAATTTGGATTTGTTAGACATTTTTGGCCAAGTGGCTTTCTTCATCGACATTTTCCTTCAATTCTTTGTTGCTTTTAGAGACAGTCAGACCTATAAGATGGTCTTTAGTCGAGAACTCATTGCCATTAGGTTAGTTTTTTTTTCTTTTTTTTATTATTATTTTTTATATATATATATATAGAATGTGGAGCCCATAAAACCAAAATTAACATTCAATCTTATTGTTGTTTCATATTTCATGCTATGACTTTCTTACTGCAGATACTTAAAATCTCATTTCATATTTGATTTACTTGCCTGCATGCCTTGGGATTTTATCTATACGGTACCACTCTATACACCATCTAAAAACCAACCCACATTATTTAGTTGATAATCGATAGGATCGTGATTAACGAGCTTCTGGAAGAAAAGAAGAAGTGAGATACATTATTAATTAGATTGGTGCGGGCACGAAAGATTCTCGACTTTTTCTCCAGATTGGAAAAGGACATACGAGTCAAATATTTGTTTTCAAGGATCATAAAACTTATTGCTATTGAACTCTATTGCACACATACTGCAGCATGCATATTATATTATTTGGCCACAACCATACCAGCTTCAAATGAAGAACAAACATGGATTGGCAGCCTAAAACTTGGCGATTATAGCTACTCAAATTTCAGAGAGATTGATCTTTGGAACCTTAACATCATTATATTTTGCAATTGTTACTATGGCAACAGTTGGTAAGTTCCTTGACATTTGCAGTTAATCGTTATAACATATTAGTTAATCGGAATGCTAAATTAATGTGAACCTTCTTCTACAGGTTATGGTGACATCCATGCAATGAGTATATCATGGGTTAGAGTAAGACTTAATGGCTATTATGGTATGTTCTATTACATGTCACTTTTTTAATTAGTAGTCACATTATTGGTTTTGGATAATTTGTTTAGGTGTAGTTGGATTAAAAACTGATTATGCTTATAATATAGGGGTCATTTTACATGTAAATTCATATATTATAAAAATCGTCAAAGACTGAAATGCCATAAGCACATCCAAACACTCATTCGTCGAGAAGTGGTTTGTTCAGCTATTTAGTGTCCCTGTGTATTCGATGTCATGTAATCATTCTTAAAATACAATGCCAAGAAGTCCCTTAAAGTTTAAATCAACGATTAGCATTTAGTGACATTTGCAGATTCATTGTTATAGTTTTTCTTAGATATGTAACTTTAAATTATGAAATTATGGATAAAAACCACACTTCAAATATCTTTTACGTATACTTTTTTCGCCGGGTTTGAGGACCCATTTTACGAAATTAGAAATTTATCAAGAATTGTATGTATTAGATGCAAAACACCATCTGTAATTAATGGCAATAAGGGTAATATATTGGACTCATTAGATCTAATAAGGTATATAAACTTTGTTCCTTATGAATACATCAACTCTTTAGGCAGCATGCCAACTTGCTTTAATAAATTGTACGGGAGAAAAAACTGCATGTGGGTCACCCAACCACTTTTGACCCGCTACTCAAGCTGCCCAATTTTCCACCTTTGATGAATACCTATCTGACAAACAATCCTATGGGTAAAGAATCATATCCCATTATCACTATCTAGCTTATAAAGGAGTCTAAACGTTGTATGCACTTCATGCTGAATTTCTTCGCCGTCATGATAACATATAATAAGGTGATTACCAAAGAATTTTACATCTTTTGCTATTTAACATGGAACCGGTTATTAAATTTTTACATTTTGATGGTTTTTCATAACCATTACAAACCTTAAAAAGGTTATATCACACTTCTTTGTAGAATGATGGCTGAAACATTAAGCTTTTTTCTTTATAGGAACGTGCCCACATATGTGATGTTGTAGCTACAAGTGAACATGACTCAATCTCTTCACGTGTTGAAAGGAGATTTTGTTATAGCTGCATTCCCTTTTAAGGAAACTAATCAGTTACGGAATTAATTAAAGGGTATATAAGCCCATCGACGATGTTGTTGATTGGAATGTCAATATCAGGAATAGTACTGCACCTTATATATCCTTTAATTAACCCTTAACAGTTAACTATCAATAACCTTTCTTATACATGCTTGAGACTTTTACGACATTCGATGGTTATCCGATTACACTCGATAGCCCTCCGATTTTTTTGCAGGAAGGCCAAATGTCAAGAATGTGATTGTTACGATTAGTAATGGTTCTATGCGAAAAAGGCGGGTAATAGTACGTTCTATGTGGAAACACAGAGGATTGCTTATGCTCAGTTATATGACTATGAAAACATTCTTAAAGGTCAATAAACTATATTGTTAATCATCTATATGAGCATGACGGAGTCTTGTATAATTTAAATGTGTGATTAATAAATTACTGATACTATTAATAGATTGTTAATCATTTAATGAGCATGCTATAGGTCAATACTATTACCAATAATAGTGTGTTGATCATTAAACCCATAAATATGAGACAGGTGGCTACCATGAAGAAGAGCAAGTTCCTAACTTTTGTGAAGCTTTAATAATGCATTGTAGACTTAAGAGTTGAGATGGAGAGCCCAAAAGAAGATGCAATTTGAACTGAATTAGGCACTTAATATTGATTTTTTTGGCCCTCACTGGAGCTATTATATTTAAGCAAGATTCGAGAAGACAGAGACGGTCCTATTTGGTGATGTAGTATGGTATGATTTAATTCAAAATAAATTATGTTAGGCGCGTTACATAAGCATGTTTATTCAACATCGCCACCATAGATGGCGAATAGGTTAATCATTTATTCAACATCGCTTTTGAACCCAAACACTTATCTTGACACAACCTTTCAAATCGACTTGAAGCCATAGTTGATTCGGTTATGTTAGTTGATTGATTTCATTCGTTTTTCAACTCTTGACCCGTTTTTTAGTTATATATCTATTTTCATCTATTCAACCCACGGTTATATAACATTACACGAATTATCCGTTTATGAATAGCACATCAAAGCGCCACCGCATTATCACAATTCTTTCGAGGCAAGTCTAGCTCGATGGATGATCGACTTTGGGTGTAATGTTAGATAAAATCACACCAAAAGGTAGAAGAGGAGAGCGAGAATAAAACCACTGAGACCAAGGTTTATTTTAACTTTTAAGTATCTTTTATTTTGTATTTTTGTTATAATCCATCGTATATAACTACTAACGTAAAGCGATTCATGATGAATATGCACTTTAACCGATTACTTAAGGCGATCTGTGCCTTTGGTGTTTCTTGATTACATTGCGGTGAATCTGTTACATTGGCCATTGACGAGGAAAAGTAACAAGCAATTCATATGGTTGGACAACTCGGTGAGATGCATTTTCAAAGGTTTGTTATTGCATTTGTGTGTCACTATGTTTTAGAAGCAAAATCTTTGGGGAAAAAGTGTCCCATTTCAACATGGCACTTGATGATTAGAGAACTAATTGGATGATTAGAGGGCTAAGTTTGTTAATATTGTTGATCAAGATAACAGAAGTGTTGGTATAATCATAATGTAGGTTACTAAAATGACACGTGTTTTGTACAGAGCATGAAATAGCCATCACATAAGTTGCGTTGGATCTGTGTTTTGGAACTATTTATATATATACTAAGATACACCGCTAGCAATTGTGCTTTCATTGGTTACATGACATCCTTTTTATTAGTAAATGTTTATGGGCATACTTTTAGTCCAATGCCACTTTCCTAAGGCCCGTTTTGTTTTCATACTATTATTTTTTTAGTTTTAGTTGGGGATAGAGTTTACGCGCTTTGGGTTTCTAAAAATCTCAGGAAAGACTTGACTACCTTTTAGGTTATCAGAATCTGTAAAGACTGTTGACTGAAACTTTGGACATCACACTAACATCTTCAGGTAACTTTGCTTAAAGTTGTAAACAGGTATTAGTTATACGTATGATTTTTTCTATATTGTGTTGTCATGTCACTTTGCATGGTGCTTTTGCTTCAAACTTTTGTTATTTTTTAGTCTTAGATGTTTAGGTAACATCGGTTAAAGTTGTGAAGAAACATTTATTATACGTATGAGTAGTTGTATATTGTGTTTGGCTTATCATTTTGCATGCCAGTTTCGGTCTTACGCTTTTGATTTTTGATTAGTTGCGCTGAGTTATGCCCAGTATTGGTACTTTGCATTAGTACTTAGATGTAGTTTTTATTGTTCCATTTATGTGATTGCTTACTTATTAGATCGACAAAAAAGTCCTAGAGCCTTTAATTAGTTAATAAAATATGAAAACAAAAAGAAAAGCCGTGCGTAAGAGTTTTGGCCATCAGATTTCGCCATCACGTTCGTCCTGTCCATCGCCTGTTGTGTCACACAATGTATTTAGTACAACCACTATCGACATCCCAAGTTCTATTGATATTGGCCAATCTTTTTCCAACTCAGTTGAATGTATAGAAGTTGTTGATATAGAAGAAAGGCATAAAGTGCGAAACATAGCTCGTGATGAATACATTGGATGTAGCGTAGGGAGACTTGGGTATGAAAGACCTGTTGGTGGTATAGTTATACGAGAGGTTGCCGAATAGGGACACCACCCACTGAATTCAGATATTTCGTCACACACTAGCTTAGGTGTTGATAAAGGTAAGCAGAAGGTTGATGCAGATTCTGAGATACATAGAGGTTCCAGCTCTGGTAGTGCTACAAGAACTGTTCCACTTTTTACCGTGCCAAGATCCTTTCAATGTACTCTAAATGGGCCGTCAATCGATTCCTACTATTGATGATATTACTCGACGTTTACCGTGAGTTTGGATGGAAGTGAATGTCGGGACTATCTTGCTTCTGATGACCGTGGATCCACATGGTAATGTTTCTGATTTGCATGTTGCTTTATTATTACACACCGCTAATTTTGTTTCTTGTCATGTGTGTGCGATTCTGGTCTCTCAAGTGTGTACCTACTATGTTGATCCAACCCTTTGTGCCGTAGTAAATGAAATTACGTTTGGTTGTACCTCTACTTTCTTGTGACGTTGATTTTGTTGGAGATATTATCACCGACATCGTAATGAAAGTTGTCGACAACCACATCAAGATGTGGAACAACACGTGACCTCGAACAATGATGATGAGATATATGTCGGCCCAACTTCTTCTTCTTCTTTCAACGGTGTGTCTTTAGATTATGCGTTATAATTTCTTCTGTAAATGTTGTAAACGTTTTTTATACAATTTATAAAACAAAGCCGTGACAGTGTTTTTTGGTTTGTGCTGGCGAAAAGGCGTTCGCGTAAACACCGACCGCACAACCATTAGGAGAACATCGTAGACGTGGAGGTAAAATGATTACCATATTATGTTTTGTTATACTACTTTTGCTGACACTCATGTCTTCCGTCGTTATCTGACCCATGTTTTCTGACATTTAGCCTTCTCGAATTCCGCTATACCAGGTGCCGAGGGTAACGTAAACAGTGCTCCTCAAACAGGCCCTTCAAACCAAACACCTCTACCGATGCCTGTTGCGCTCAACAATACTAGACAACCAGCTGGCGAAGGTGACTTCCATTTCCGAGCACAATTTTGGTGTTTGGGTAAAAAGATAGTTGGTTGTTCACTTTAAAAATATAGTATATACATGGAGACATGTTGAAGCTTAAGGATCACTAGATCGAGAATAAGGGAGTAGAAATAATTACACAAAGTTTATTGTTAACAGAGGTTTGTTTTCATTTCGTGACCAACTTCATCTGACCTAATATCATGGTCCTTGCCATTGTTATGCCAATTGGATATATTAGCATGTAGAAGTACACCACGTGGTTAGTGTTTAACTGAAGATTATACTCGATGATGCTCAATGTTTTCATTTGACATATTTTGCTTAATAGCACTTCAGTACAATTGGTTTAAACTAATTAAGTAAATTGTTCCTCTCCTTTTCTTATTCGTTTTGCGTAAATTTAGCATAGTTTCTACTGTAAAGATTCTTGAGCAACTTGTATGGAATGACTAAATACAAACTTGATTATAAATAAGTGAAGTAGTAAATAAAGGGGTGTTGTTAAGCTTATTTATGGGTTTATACAGGTTTTATGTCATGGTAAGCCAAACAATAAGCTTAAAGAAACATCCCCTAATTTGTTGCTTTTTTTTTTTTTTTTTTAATTATTATTATTATTTAGCCATAATACGGATATTAGTTATAGAGTTGCTCAGATATTTTTAGTTTTTCTTATGTTTCCATTGTATTATAACCTGCAAATGTCATTTTAGTGGTTAGTTTTCATGGATTTTGTTTGTAAAGTATCCTTTTAAGTGTTGGTTGTATTCCTTCAAAAATATTATGGAAATGCTGAGAGACAAGGGTTATTTGGTTGGAGATTTTGAAATCAATATGGAAAAAGATGATTTCTTGAGAAATCGACAAGAACAATAAGCGTGAAGATCTCATCATCGCTAAAGGCTAAGCCCAATAATAGTGCTAATCGGGTCCTAAACGTTCTTGTCTTAAAATATGGTCTTGAATGTACCGAATCGAACTTTATAATGATGTATTGATGTAATGATAGTGTATGAACTAATTTTTCTATTACTTAACAAAAAAAGAATTTTATAGTTTATCGGTATGTTGATCAGTATATTTTCAGCCTGCAAATAAAGAGTGGAGTAGTGCAAGAAGTTGCTAGATCAAACATGGTACAGTTCCATTGAATTAGACATTAATGTTTATCTAATGTTAGGATTTAATGTTTCTTTCACCTATTTTTTTTATTATGAATTCACATGTCCTCCCAATTAAGAAGTGTAACCTACAAATTAAAGAGTGGGAAAGTGACATCTTGGATTAAGTCAAGATCATTAGTCAGGAAGATATCGATATTGATGCTGGTGACGATATACTTGATATGGAGTTGTACCGCAAAGAGTTTATATGTGTCTATTAACCATGCTTTCAATGCATGACATCATCACCTATTCTTATTTGCTCAAAAACTAATTTGATATACGTAGCCAGTTCAATTTTATTTTCTAGCTAATTTTGCTAATAATTATAGTTTATATCACAAACATGGAGTTTGCATCAAGATAATTTATATGGTTAACCACTAACCAAGCACCATGCATGTGTCATTCATTTGTTGAGCTCAAATCAACTTCATTATTAGAAAGACTTCATTTTTTGAGCTATAACATGAATGAAAATATTATTTGTAGACAACTTGCAAAATTAAAACATAGACAAAATAAACAAAACAATGTGTGCATCAAACCTGCAAAATTATTACGAATTCTAAATAGACCTACATGTTAGTTTCAAGATTCATTACAACAATATGTGATCAAAAAAGACGACTAATGTGCAAAGAAGACGTCTAACCTGCAAAAAACCTACAAAGAAACAAACATATGCATACATAGTAACAAAGTTTCAACATAAAAAAAATGCAACCAGCCAACGATAATTATAATAGGAATTAGCAATTTCAAGGAGCTCTAAGCAGTCAAATAATAGGAATTAGCAGTTTTTAATCTAAGGTATGAACTTACTTAGTGTTGTTAATTATCAGTTTAGTTGCAGCTACTTGTGAGTTGTGATCATTCAAAACTGTTCCCATAATTATGAATTAGTGTCACCTATACCAGATAATGTTAGCTTAGTGATAGCCTATACTACAGTTTCTAATCAAAGCTCTAATGATTTATAACAGCTATATCTACCAAGCACAACAAAGTGATCCATACGGACCACTTTTGATGAGCTTCAATAGGCAAGGAAAACAATACTAGCAAGAAATGCAACAATGCTGCAATGAGCTCAAAAGGGTGGACACCGAGTGCCAGTGTGAGGGTTTGTAGGAGGTTTACAAGCAAGCTCAGAAGCAACAACAACAAGGTAGCTGTCATGGTGGACAACAGGTGCAATGCCTGATGTAAATCATGTGACACCAACATTATGTTCACCAGATTGGGTAAATATTTGACACAATGATGTATGTATCGACCATTTTCGAAAATGTATTCATTAAGTTCAAAAGAAGAGACAATAAATGATATCGATCATTTTTTTAGTAGTGATACTTTAGTTACAACACTAGATGACGAGAGCTCAATTGCAACCTCTAGGAGGCAATAAAGCGTCACGTTTTTCCACCAGTCGATGCAGCCCAGTGGTTGTTCCTCCAACAAGAGCAGTAGGGTTGGTCGCACGTGCTTGTGAAAGATTACTAAGAATACTCACATTCACAGGACCAGGAGAAGGACATGTGGGCTGTTGCCTACCACTAACAAGAGGTTTCACATCTATTTGCATATTATCATTGCTTGATGTTATCTGTTGAGAAGTCAATAATGGTAAAGAAGTTTGCAAGCTTGATACTTCTTCAGAGGTAGCACGAGGAACATGCTGCAATGGTTGAGGTGATCTTGGCGAACTCCACTTGTAACCCAACAATACATACATATTCTCATCACAACAAACATCAAACAAAACCATAAATTCATTTACAGATAATTCAAATTCTTCAACATCATCTAAATTTGGTAAAATAACGACTTAAAATAAAAACCACAAGTCATCAAACATGAATATTATATATAATATTATATATTTTAATATAATATATAATATTAAAAATATTATATATTTTTAAGTTATAATGTTTTTGATTTTTATGGATTATGGTAATATCAATTATAGATCTTAACTGCTTTCATCTAACTCTTAATTACTTTTTAGTATATATTTGTTTTACTAAATCTTAAAAATAAAACCACAAGTCATGCTCGTCCATCGGACGAGTTTTATTATATATATATATATATATATATATATATATATATATATATATATATATATATATATATATATATATATATATATATATATATATATATATATATATATATATATATAATGGTAACATCAATTATAGTTGTAAATTGTTTAATTTAACTTTTAATTACTTTTTAATATATATTTGTTTCACAAAATCCTAAAAATAAAAACCACAAGTCATACCGTCCATCGGATGATTTTGACACTAGTGTATATATATATATATATATATATATATATATATATATATATATATATATATATATATATATATATATTGTCTTTTGTCATGTTTCTTCTTGATTCGATTAATATCTCACGGTCTTTTTTGTCGGTCAAAGAGTGACACGGGTCTTTAGATGTTGGTCGAATGTACATGTCGTTTAAAAAAAAAAAAAAAAAAAAAAAAAAAAAAAAAAAGTAAAACAATGGTTTATTGTCATTTCAGGCAGTAATCCGCTTTTCAAAGAAAGAATAGAGCCATGCTTTATCTTGCTTTTCAAATCTCATGCTTTGATTATAAAAACAAATGTTTGTCATTAACAAGACAAATGTTTCCTTTCAAATATTTTTCCTTCTAATGATTCTTCTGAAAAATATTCGTCATCTAATGAAAACGCAATTGTTTTGAAAACACTCCAGACTCTATTTTTGAAAATCATCAGAGCTTTCAGATGTCAAAATCTCATTCCTTCAATCAACAACTTTCGTCATTGATTGAGGGGGAGAATGATTTTTCAATTAAATCAAAGTGTATTTTTCAATCAATTGGCACGTAAATGAGCAAGGTCTACTCTAAATGTTTTACAATAAGTTTATACAATTGGTACAAGACCTTGATTATTAAAATGTTTTCTAAAAAGATACTCAAGCATGTTTAATCTTTGGAGTCTCATGTTTCAAACTTGATCCTTATCGGCTAAATGTTATCATAAGAAAGTCACAGTTCTCCTCAAAAGCTTTCAAAATCAATTTAAATCAACAAGAGATCTCAAATCTCAAGTGTTTTGAAAATTGTGATCGGGAGAATTTGTGATTTAAATTAGTTAAAGCGATAATTCGATAAATGGGTTCATAAGTGTTTAGCAAGTTTTCCTCCCGCATGTGACAAACGATTTCAAATTTTCCATGCACATGTTGAGGGGAGCATCTACTTTAAACCTTAAATTATTAAAAGCGTGATTGAATTGTCTCTAAGTGCGGGTTCCCTCTAATATGTGCAAAACTCTTTCAAACCTCGAGGCACATATTGAGGGGAGCAAACTTTGAAAACCTCATCCTTCCTCAAAATGTTTTATCTACTCAAATTGATTGGGAAGTGATGATGATCATTTTAGAAAATGTTAATCAAAAGATTGGACCTTTCATTCTTAATCTAACGATTTCAAAGATCTCTTGCCTCCATGTGCTAAACAATTTCGAATTTTATGCATATGTTGAGGGGGCATTTCTAAAATATCAAAACAATTAAGATACAAAATACTTTGATTTTATATCACAAGTATCTTGATTGATTTTCAAATGGTTTTCAATTGGTTTCAAGGCGGAAGAACTATATCAAAAGACCGACCAACTTTACTTTATGCATGGTGATATAAGGATGATAAGGTTAGGTTGAGGTCCAATGATCCTTGAGCCGGAGGATCTACCGAGGACAAAACCACTTGATAATGTAGAGTCCTTAGGTATATTGAAAAAGGAGAAACATGAGATATGGGAAGAGTGTGGACTAGAACCGAGCTAATCTTGGAATAAACCCAACAAGGTTCTAGTTATGAAGTTTCGTATAAGCGAAGGGGTTGAAGAATGAAAAAGAAATTAAATGTGAAAAGGGTGAAAAGAAATAGCCCTCCATTTATTCAACCTTAGGGCGTAAACGGGTTTAATTCATATGCTATTGGTGGTTACCAAGGTAACATCGGTATTGGAGACAAGGCGTCATGGACCCGGTGAGGCTTTGCACTACAACTTCCTAAGCCACTCAAGTTTCTCTTAAAAGGACTTGTTTCATTCTTACGGGAGCCGACATAATCTATCAACTTTCTCTTGAGATTGTTGATATTGAAGAAGAGACCCTCTCCTAGTCTCAAGCATAGGAACCAAATATGCACAATTGAGTCTAGAGCCACGAGATCATCTACAAATCTCATTAGGACACTTTCAATGAAGATTCTCTGTTTCACACAATGTGGAAAGAGAGATTATATCTTATGTGTCCTTAGCATTATCCTTGTGGTATTGCCAAAACATCCGAGTTATATGTAAAATAGTCACAATGAAGATGGAAAGCCTACTGGAGCCAACATCAAACAAGCTCCTGGTGGGTGGCATGTGAGATCTATCCAATAGATCAACCATGTGACAACTGAACAGAAACAATGGGGCGATTCAATCTTTTGAATCAATCTGTTCGAGTTATGGATTGACGGATACCTTTGAAAAACCGGCCGTTGTGCTTAAAACTCTTTTCTTTAGCACATCGACGTGTACAAATATTTCAAAATAAAAGGTGTTTATGATTGATAAATGATTTTCACTAAAACCTTCGTTGTATTGCAAAAACAATTTCTATTGAGCGATACGATTGTTTCTTAAATCTCTTTTCATCAATCGGTGAATCTCAATTATTGGTTCACTCACTCAAGTGTTGTCTTCTTTGAGGCGTTCGGTTTGAGAACAGCTAGAGCATTCGCGAAACCTGTCAAGGAAATTCTTACGAATTTTATCGATCACAGCAATACTTGTCTTGATCAGCGAGGAACAGGTGGGTCGTGTACCTCAATTCAACAAAAGTGATCAAAGACACTCTTGTGCGCTTTATTGCTAATCTTTTATGCGGGAGCACCGGCGTTTGTGTTGGTCGAATGGGCGGTCAATCCATAGCCGCATGCTCACACAACACATTCATTTCCAAAGAAATCATGATTAGTGCATCAATGACTCGATATTATCACTCCATGCGCCGCTTCACTGCGCCAATATCATGAATCAACGAAAGCTTCCGCTACTCGATGAGAAGAAATCATGATCCAAAATGTGAGCATGTCGGTCCATAAGTCACAACATCACATAATACCAACACCACATTGGAAGAGTCAGAGATTTATAATAGCTGATGATCTCAAAGCTGGCTCAAAACTCATTATCACGTGGATCAGTTAAAGACCTCCACTCAGATTATCCAAAAATGCAAAAATGAAGATTCAAAGACTATGAGCTACAGAACAAAGAACATGAACAAGAATCCAAGAACAATCTCAATGTAATATCTGTTTGTATTCTATGTAATTTTAATGTGTGTTTGAGGTGACCTCCTTAGGGAGATTGTTAGGATTTAGTAAATCCAGTATTAAAGTGTCGGTCACCTCAAGTATATGTAATCGTTAGAAAGCTCGTAGTCGTAGTTATTTTATGTTAAGTAGTATTTAGTTAAGTAACACCGTGGAGGACAGACGGGTCATTACCCACCGTATGCGATCCACGCCCGTCGGTGGCGTTTTCTTGTAAGACTATAAATACTCTCTACCTCCCAAGGTAGAGAGTTGGAGCTCATAATAAGATTTTCTTTCTCTCACTAAAGTTCCCAAACCTCTAACTTTCTCTCTCTAAAACTCATCTTGTCGCCCTTGTGTTAGTGATTTGATGTGTATGTGAAATCGATATGTTCTGATGTTTCTTTTGGAACAAATCAATTTCTCGTGTGACATTCTCTCCAAAACAAAGAAAAGTCTTTGTTTCTTATAAACCTTAAAGAAAAGCTTATTCATGAATTTTTCAGAATTTGTTTTTTAAAATCATTCAAAATTTTGCTTCAAGAAGACTCCGTCCCTCTAAACTTTTAATAAAGTTTACACAGATCTCAAAACCTAACTAAGTTTTGAGGGTGAATATTTCAAAACAAAAATGTTTCACATATTCATGCAAAACATTTCTCTCGCTAAGCTATCCAAAAACAATGATTTTAATCAATTGGTATAAAAAATACCACGAATATGCTATTTTTTAGGGGGAGAAAATGTGATTAAAATATTATCATTACTTTATCTCAAAGAGCTTGACTCAGAAGTAAAACAAATAAGACGGGAAAGAAAACACTAAAAGACTTGTTCCTAGATGGGTAATAATTTCAAGTTGGTTACTAGGGCTTGTTGTCACTTACAAGCTAACAATGCACCACTTTAACTAGCGACGTAAACATGTCTTGCAAAAGACTTGTCTACTTAGGTTTATCATTTCATAAGTACATATGTTGAATGTACCATCTCGAGAAGCTCTCTATAGACTTGTACCTGGACGGGAAATAATTTCATGTTGGTTATTAGAGCTAGTCAACACCTAAAAGCTGATGATGGATCTTTTTTTCCAGTAATATAAACTTATCTCGCAAAGGTCTCGTCTATTAAGAGTCGATCAATTCATAAGTGCACACTCTTCCTCAATATGTTGATTTATCTCAAAAACATATAAGCATATGTAGAGGGGGAGTATTTCTGAAAAGTAAAGTGTTATCAAAACGTGTTTTTTTATGTCATGAACACTTTGAGTGATTTTGAAAAGGTTTTATGGCTACATGGTCTTCACTGATCCAACCAATACTAATCATGAAGATACAAGGTGGTTACGGATAGGTTTATGTTCCATGATCCAACCAGAACCGGAGGGATCTACCCAGGGATAATTCCAATAGAATAAAATTATAAGTCCTTATGTATGAATGAAAAAAAGGAGTAAAGTGAGATAAGGAGAAAAAAGAGGTTAAAGAATAAAAGAGAAAAGTTATGAAAAAGATAGAAAGAAATGAGCCCTCCATACACTTAGGACAGAAACCGAGTCAATACATCTGCTATCGGTTATCACAAAGATTGTTAATACAAATATCGCCTAAAAAACTCTATTTATAGTTTACGATCTTTGCTATATTTTGTTGATAACAATATTGTCTCATTTATTCATCTTTTGAGATATAGGAACATCAGCTTCAGCCTTTGCCATTAACTCAACCTTATGAATTTTACAGAGTTATTCATCATAAAAAAACTGATAATTTTTATTAAGTTCATCAGTTTAATTTACAGAGTTGTTCATCAATAATATAAAACAAATGAACTAACAGAATGGTTTTCACTCAGTTCATCAGTATAAATCATATAAAAAAAATGCATAAATTTGATGAACACCAAGTTAACATAAAAAATCTAATCTAACATAATCACTAATTCATTAGTTTTCATGAAAGCGGTTCGTCAAAGATAAATCATATAATAAAAATTCATAAAATTGATGAACGTCAAGTTAACATAAAAAATCTAACATAATCATTAAATTAACTGATGAACATCAAATTAACATAAAAAATCTAACATCATTTTCATTCACTTTATTAGTTTAATTGATGACATCAAATAAACATAAAAAAAACTAACATAATCATGAAATTACTGCTAAAATGTGCATCAAACATAAAAATTTAAAAAATAAAATAGAAATTATCAAAAATACCTTGATTAAATACCTGAAGATCATCAATCGCCATTAAAACCAAATTTCACAGCTAAAACCCCCAAAATTTGATCCAATACCCGATTGTAAGGTTAAGAACCCTAAATTTGATCCAATTAACCGATTGAACAGTTAAAAACACCAAATTTATATCGATAACCGATTGAGCGGTAAAACCCTAAATTTATAAACGATTTGAGCAACGAACATGATTTGATGAACAAAAAATGATACGATAAGCAAAAAACCTAATTTTGAAAAAAGTAAATAAGTGAAAGAATGTGAAGAATGTGAAATTGCATGAATGAATGAATCAAATGGAAATCATTGTGAAAAAACGTTTATATATAAGATAAAAATAAGAAAGAAATGAAGATTATTCAGAGAAACCCAGATATCAAAATAGAAAGAAAATACGAGAAAGAAGGGGTAAAAAGATGCGGGGGTAAGATTACGAAAATGCCCTTAAATGAAAAAGTAAGGGGGATGATAAGGATTTAAAAGGTACACTTTTGAGGGGTCATTTAAGCCCTTAATTGATCACTTTTGTATCCGTTACTACTTAATTTCGTTCCTTTTCACTTTTTAGGTCTCTTGAAGGCAAATTGTTGAATGACACTTATTCGGACGAAAAGGCGCGAATATCTGAAGAAAAGGCCAAAGTCAAGAATCGAGACACTCAGTGCTTTGAAATTGAAGGGACGGTCACGGCTTAATTGCGCGCCGTCGCGACACACCTTGAGACGACTCGGAGAGCAAATTGCTATTTTACAAGTGGCGGCATCGGGTTTTAAAAGAGTAGGCGTCACAACTCGACGGCCTAGATTTGATCCCGACGGCCTCGAAATTGAAGCGGCGCCACGAGCATAAGGTGGCGTCGTCTGCATTTGACGTGGCCAAAGCGAAACCCTAATGGCGGCGACCAAAGGCGTCACAATTAAAGAGCGACGTCGTGCATATTGTAACTCTATATATAGAATTGAATTTTCGGTATTTTAGAGGTAGTTTTGTGAGTAAAACCTAAACCGAACATAGGTCGTCTTTGGTGTATCTTAGGGTTCCATACCTATTTTACAACAAGATAAGTGATTTACTTCATTGATTCAATTATGTCTTCAATTGTTTGTGTGTATGCTTGCATGTTTTCCATGTCCAAGCTAATTTATTTGTGGGGTTATAGTACACAAAAGTTACTAAAGTTTACAAAAATTTGTCCTAAGGTAATATAGTTTCATTTTGTTCATCCGAGTTATGAACTTTGAAACTTTGTTCACTCGAATGCGAACTTATAAAAGTGAATGTTCGGGCTATTGAACTTTGAATTTTGTTCACTCGAGTTCTTGAACTTATCAAAAATATACATCCAAGTTACTTGGACTAACAGCGATTTTTGAAGTGTATGCTTACGAAAGTTTAGTAACTTAAGCGAACAAAATGAAACTATATTACCTTAGGACAAATTTTTGTAAACTTTAGTAACTTTTCTGTACCATAACCCTTTATTTGTGTGTTTGCTTAGATCTATGAAACCTAGGTATTGAATATTGATTGGTTTTCTCTTATCTTAATTGTAATTGGCTTAGGAGTGCTTAAAGTCATCATTGTGTTTTTAATGCTTGATTAATCTTTGTTGAACCTTAGCTTATAGTTACTAGTGGAATTGTAGGCTAAATATCCAAAGATAACCTTAGTGTTAAGTTTATGAATCCTAGAGATTTCGTAGTCATTAACCTTAGGTAGATTCAAAGAGTTAGGGATAAAGCACACCTACGACCTTAGAAAACACAACGCGTTAAGAATAAGGCGTGACAATTCAACCATCAATAGGAGATAACTAGGGAGTAATAGCATCTAAGTAAACATATTTTTAATCATCATAAGAGCACACAACAATAGACATAGACTACACTCACCTTAGATTAGATAAATAGATAATTAGAGTAATCGGTAGAAATACCACCCCCCACCCCCAATCCAATACCCAGAGATTCGTACCTTTCAATTTCCTAAAAAAATATAAAAAGATAAAAAATAATCTTCCTCAACCCCAACCTTAGCGTAGTAACTTCTCACTAGCATTCCTATTCCCCTAGAGAACGATATCAATTCTCGAGGCTTACCCTAATACTACACTACAACGATTAGGTTCATCGCCTGGGCGTTGAAAAACTTGCTTTCGACGAAAAGGAAGTTCCTTTGACCCCGAGCAGCGTTGTATCCGTATCAAGTTTTTGGCGCATTGCGGGAATAGAATAGCTAGTTAGATTTCCACTCGTTTAGGTTTCCTTGCTTGATTCCTATCAAGCAAGCTTTTTCCATTTTAGCTTCCTCATAGTCTATCCCCGTTCTTCGTGACCTTTGTTAGTAATCCCGTCACTTTTCATCATGGAAGGTGATAATCAACCACCACTCATCAACCCACCACCAAATGACCCGCCAAGAGGCTTTACTCTTGGTGAATACTCAAGACCAAGCCACATAGGCTATAGAAACACCATTGAGCTTCCTGACCAAGCCCAAACTACGGCCCTGCGATCCGACACCATCCGGTTGGTGCAAAACGGATGTGCATTCCATGGACTTCGTTCGAAGATCCTAATCGACATCTTAAGGATTTCCTTAAAATCGTCGATTACATCGACCTCGATGCTACTACTCGGGAGACCACGCGTTGCGTCTCTTCCATTCTCTCTACGAGACTAAGCTAGCAATTGGCTTCGAGCGACTTCCACGGCTCCATCTCAAGTTGGGATGATCTCACCTCTCGTTTCCTTGCTCAATTTTTCCCACGGGAGAACTACTAAGCTTAGGAATGAAATCTTGATGTTCCAACAATGTCAAGGTGAATCTCTCTAAGTATGGACTCGATTCAAGGACTTACTCCATAGAGTCCCTCATCACGGCATTGATCTTTGGCTTCAAGTCCAACTCTTCTATGATCATGTCAACTTCCCTACTATGCGATCCATTGACCAAGCGGCCGGTGGAAAACTTGGTGATCTTACCGCGAAAGAATCATGGGGTATAATAGAGGACCTTTCTCTCTATGACAACGAAAGTTGGAATGACCCCCGTGAGTTTCCCAAAACCGTAAAGGAAATCTCCTTGCCTCCCATTGACTCACAATCTTCCAACCGTAGGATGCTCGAGCTTGAAGATCAAGTTAAATTTCTAATGAGCTCCTACGAAAATCCTAAGTCTTCACGCCAAGTGAACAAAGTTTCTTCCTTGTGTGAGCCATGTAGTGGTCCTCATAACACTCGCACTTGCACAAGACTCCCCGAGCAAGCTTCCGTTGACTATGCATCCTCGCGTACCAATGGAGCAGGAGGAATATTCCTTACAACACCGGACCTAGGACTTTTAATGGCGCCGAGAAGCATGGAAGGCAAGCCGACTTTATTGGGGACAAACCAAAGAATTCACATCTAATGATTTCTCATGGCCCCCATCTCACAAACCCTAACCAACAAAACATAGAAGGGATGTTACAACACTCATAAGGTTTTAAATGTACCTTTTTAGGGTCGTTTAAGCCCTTATTTGATCACTTTTGTATCCGTTATTACTTAATATCGTTCCTTTTCACTTTTAGGTCTCTTGAAGGCAAATTGTTGGAATGGCACTTATTTGGATGAATAGCGCGAGATATCGAAGAAAATGGCCAAAGTCAAGAATCGGGACACTCAAGTCTTTGAAACACAAGGGGCGGCGTCGGTGTTATCTGCGCCGTTGGAGCACATGTTGTGACGATCACGGTAGCCAAATTGCTTATTTTCAAGTGGCGGTGTCGAGCTTTAAAATAGTAGGTCGTCGCAACTCGGGCGGCCTAGATTTGATCCGAGGCGTCGAGAGGTCAAGAGGACGGCGTCACAAGCATAAGGTGGCGCCGTCGCAAGACTAACGTGGCCAAGGCGAAACCCTAATGGCGACCGGCGGCGTCACAAATCATAAGGTGGCCGCCGTCATGAATGTAATCTTATATATAAAATCCGAATTTTTCAGTTTTCAGTGTGTAGTCTTTTGGAGTAAAAACCTAAACTGAACCAAGGTTTTCTTGTACAGTATTTTAGGGTTTTAAACCCTATCTTACACCAAGATAAGTGTTTTACTTCATTAATTCAATTATGTCTTCAATTATTTGTGTGTATGCTTGCATGTTCTCCATGTCCGGCTAACGATATCAATTATGTCTTCAATTATTTGTGTGTATGCTTAGCGTAGTAACTCCTCACTAGCATTCCTATTCCCCTAGAGAACGATATCAATTCCCGTGGCTTACCCTAATACTACACTACAACGATTAGGTTCTTTGCCTAGGGTGTTGAAAAACTTGCTCGACGAAAGGAAGTGCCTTTGACCCCGAACGACGCGTGTAGCGTTATCAAGTTTTGGCGCACGGGAATAGAATAGCTAGTTAGTAGTCCACCTCGTTTAGGTTTCTTTACTTGATTCCTATCAAGTAAACTTTTTCTCATTTTTAGCTTCCTCGTAGTCTATCCCCCTTCTTCGTGACCTTTGTTCGTAACCCATCACTTTTCAGCATGGAAGGTGATAACCCCCCTCAAATCATTGTCCCGCCAAGAGACCGTACTCTTGGTGAATACTCCAGACCTAGCCACCAAGGTTATAGGAACACCATTGAGCTTCCCGACCAAGCCCAAACTACGGCCCTGCGATCCGACACCATCCGGTTGGTGCAAAACGGATGTGCATTCCATGGACTTCGTTCGAAGATCCTGTCGACATCTTAAGGATTTCCTTAAAATTGTCGATTCCATCGACCTTGATGCTACTACTCGGGAGACCATGCGTCTGCGTCTCTTCCAATTCTCTCACGGGACCAAGCTAGTAATTGGCTTGAGCGACTTCCACGGCTCCATCTCAAGTTGGGATGATCTCACCTCTCGCTTCCTTGCTCAATTTTTCCCACCGGAGAGAACCACTAAACTTAGGCGAGACATCTTAACATTTCAACAACTTCAAGGCGAGTCTCTACAAAGCATGGACCCGATTCAAGGACCTACTCAGTAAACTCCTCATCATGGCATTGATCTTTGGCTTCAAATCCAAATCTTCTATGACCATATCGATTTCATCACTCGACGATCCATTGATCAAGCCGCTGGTGGAAGGCTCAACGACTTTAATGCAGAGAAATCTTGGGATATTATAGAAGAGCTTGCTGATCAAAGCTACGAAGATTGGAATGAATCTCCTGAAACCCCTGTTAAAGTGGTTAATGCCATATCAACTCCTCTTGAATGTTCTGACATCACCGAGGAGCAAATGAGTACTATTGAGAGAAGGATTGATTATCTGATGGAAAGGCATAGAAGAGCTCCCGTACAAATCCCCCGAGAAGCAGTCAATTATGCCAATTCCACCAATCACCCAACACCCTTTCGGAATCCCCAAGTCATGAGCAAAACCCCAATTACGAGCGGCGCCTGTTCTACTTCCCACTACCACTCTCACCAAGCTTTAAGGAACAAATGAGGAGTACATGGCAGCTCATACGAGAGATTAGCCAAATTTGAAGAGGAGGTTTATAGGCAAAAGAGGAAATGCAAGCAAAAATGGCGAAAATGATGAACACGGTAAAAGAATATACCAAGACAAAAGTTTCCAAAAGGTACTAGTAAGAAGCAACGATTATCCTCCCACCGTTTGTTAACGCCATTTCCATTATGCACGAGGATGAAAAGGTTGAGGTGAACAAAGCGAGGAAAGCAAGAGGAGGAGTGCGAACCTAATAATGAGCACGAGACCATTGAGTACTACCTTAAGCACGAAATTAACAAAAACCATTGCAAACCAAGTGAACAACTTTAGGTACAATGAGGTTCTTAGGAAGCCCTTGAAGGAAAAATAACGGAAGAAGAGTATGACATACGCCTATGGGACCTCTGTATGAGTGGTTCTAAAAACCGATAACAAAAAAACAGCGACACCACGGGGAACTTCGTGATACCATGTAGCATAGGTGATATTGATAATATAAATGCCTTAGCTGATCAGGGGTATGATGTGAACATAATGCCATTATCAATCTATAATAAGTTGACTAGGGAGAAGCCAACCAAGACCGATCTTAGACTTTCCTTAGCTAATCACACCTATGTTTACCCCATAGGAATCGCAGTGGATGTTTTAATATAGGTGGCTAATATCGTTTACCCGGTAGATTTTATGATCATAGATGTTGAGGAAGATAGAAACATGCCACTCATTCTTGGGACACCATTTCTGGCCACCGCCAAAGCAACCATCAAATGCGGGGAGGGCATCATGATACTTAAAAGCGGAAAAGGTGCGCTAGAATACCCATTGTTCCAAGTTATCCTTTTAAGATCATGGAAAGGATCACGGGTGAGAGTCCACAAGTCCTAGCAATGTGGTTAAGAAGAAATGAGCGATTGGGAAAAAGGGCTTAGAGATTTTATGGTGCAAGGCGCATGCAACATTGTGGAAGCCGAAAAAGTTAGAAATAATCCCACTTGATACCAAAACACAAAGGAACCCTAAGGAATTTACGAAGGGAGAAAAGTACTCTTATACAAATCATGGATAAGGGCATTACGAGTGAAACAAACCAAGATGGTTTGGGCCTTTTCGATAAAGGAAACCAATCTAAAGGATAAAACCGTCACCATAATAGACAGCGTTGGCAAGGAGTCCATGGTAAGCATACAACGTCTCGCCTTTT
This sequence comes from Chrysanthemum lavandulifolium, assembly GCA_022545495.1. Classification (NCBI taxonomy): domain Eukaryota; kingdom Viridiplantae; phylum Streptophyta; class Magnoliopsida; order Asterales; family Asteraceae; genus Chrysanthemum; species Chrysanthemum lavandulifolium. The sequence goes on along the minus strand of CM040243.1, from coordinate 195,867,063 downwards.
GCGAAGGGAGAGCGAAGGAAGAGGTGACGGTAATGAAGTCACGTAGGAGCACGACTACGAGTCTAGCTACAAGACTCATAAATAAAGAAAAGCGCTTCGTGGGAGGCAACCTATGCTTAATTGTTTGCTTGTTTGTGTCATATATCTTTTATTGATTGTCTATTCTCATGTTTAAATTTGTAAAATGCTTTATTTAGTTTTAACCTCGTCTTAATCACATATAAAGGTATTTTACATAAATGATAAGTGTAGGGAGGATTACACGTTTTCAAAAGAAGCGTAAACATGAGAATTGCAATTAATTAAAAGATATACATGTGTGTTTGTTCGAGTCAAATGCTTGTATCGAGTCATGATAGATGTTTTGCGAAATTTTTTCAGATTATAAAGATGTAAATTTTCGAATTTTTCGAAAATCGCGAGACCGTTTTTGTCAAGATAACTGACGGTGTCGGGATCGCAACTGACGGCGTTAGGAAGGAGTAAAACAATGATTACTTTTTTCTCGTTTTCGAGCTACTTATAAATTTTGGAATTTTCGGTCTTAATTTTCGTAAAGTGCAGTAAACATCCATTCCACAAGCATTATATCCTAGTTTAGTAGAGTCTTATATATATTATTACCACCGATTTTCTGCGAAGGTTTCGTTTGTTTTCTTCAAGTGTGCGGGTTTTATTTATCAAGAAGAAGATACATAAGGTTGGAAGGAGCTTTTCACGCATACGATCTTCCGGAAAGGATTTAACCAATACTTCACACACGGATCCTACCGAGCTAATAAGGGAGTATTAGTTTCTTTCGTTTTTATTACCTTCCATTATCATAACTTTGATACTTTCGGGAACATTGGGGACAATGTTCGGTTTAAGTGTGGGAGGGAAAATAAAGCGGAACTTTGAAACTATGCTTATCCTTGATTATTTGCTTTATCCAATTGTATTTGTGTAATAAACCATGAGAAAATGTCGGTTAGGGTAATTTTGGCACCAAATTTAAAATTTTTCATGACATATAGGGTGGGCCATTAGTCTTAACAAAAGCGTCTCACGGATAGGAAGTTACATGACTAGCACAATAACCCTTTACCACCTAAATTCCACCCAAATGTGAGGATCACCTTAGATTAGTAGGAATTAAAGCATTCATCTTTAATGCTTAGTGTGTGAACCGGTAGTATAATAGATTCTAGAACTTGTTTTTGTGATGCATCCCAAGATCACTAGTAAGACTACACTTGTGTAGTTAGGAATAACTAAATGATAAGAGGCATTAGGATAACCCTTGTTTGATACCCGTAATATAATTACTTCTTCCACATCGGTTGAGTAATTCCCCACACCCTTGCGTTGTACTCATCTTTAGTACACGATACCCTAGTTAACCCCTCGAGCCTATCCTTTTCGCGGTTCTCGTGATGTTTGGTTTTCGGAATATCAATGAAGAGCATTGTTTACACCCCACCCCCAAATGTACAACTAAATCGACTTAGCCTACCTTGTATGCAATCACTTTTAGTGCATTATTGTTATCACCCTAAAACCCTTAGTTCAATTATCTAGTTGCTTGCATAAGTTGCTAAGTCGAGTCATATCCTTTGTATACGCTTTGGGACGATTGGGACTCATGGGAAAAGTTAAAGTTTATGAAATGACGGAAGGGAGCGTTAAATTCAAATTCCCTTTATTTGCGTAATAATGTACTCCAAGTGTTTTGATCTTTCAATTCGGGTCAAATTAGTGTTAGAGTAATAAAACTCAAGTGTAGGGATGTGCCTATAAATCCCTATCATTTTGATGTTACCGTAGAGGATGGTAGAGTAAAGTGTAAAAAAAAAAAAAAAAAAAAAAAAAAAAAACATACGGGCTACCCTCTATATCTATCCTTTAAATTTATCTTTGTTTGTTTTAGTTATCTAGAGTTTAGAGTGTCGAGTCTTGGCTTAGCAACGCCATTCTTCGTATGCTTGTAACATAAAGATTTTTTGACTTGCCATCACTAAATAGCCTATCCCACCAAACCCTTTGTTTCCCTACCGTAAGCCTAACATTACAACCCTTTAAAAGACCTCTTTGATAGTCTTTCCTAGGAGCTTACGCCAAATCAATGGAGGTTTGATCTATTCTCAAGCCTATGGTAATCTATGTACTAGGACCGGTTAATGAGTGTTTATCTTCCATTTCCAACTTGTTATATTTCATATACACCGAGAGATGTGAGTACCCAAACACCCCATGTGAGGTGCTAGTATGTAATTCCGTGCTTGTTATGACTTTTCTTGGGCTTATATGTGTTGTGGATTGTTCTAAACCAATGTTTCATGACCCCTAACTTATAAATTAGTTGGCCAAGCACATTTGCTTGAGGACAAGCAAATACCAAGTGTAAGGACATTTGATAAGTTTTAAAATGTACCTTTTGAGGGTCGTTTAAGCCCTTATTTGATCACTTTTGTATCCGTTATTACTTAATATCGTTCCTTTTCACTTTTAGGTCTCTTGAAGGCAAATTCTTTGGAATGGCACTTATTTGGACGAAAAGACGCGAGATATCTGAAGAAAATGGTCAAAGTCAAGAATCGAGACACTCAATTCTTTGAAACACAAGGGGCGGCGTCGGTGTTATCTGCGACGCCGTCGGAGCACATGTTGTGACGATCGGTAGCCAAATTGCTTATTTTCAAGTGGCGGTGTCGGGCTTTAAAATAGTAGGTCGTCGCAACTCGGACGGCCTAGATTTGATCAGACGGCGTCGGAGGTGAAGAGACGGCGTCACAAACATAAGGTGACGCCGTCGCAAGACTAACGTGGCCAAGGCGAAACCCTAATGACGGCGACACCGGCGTCACAAATCATAAGGTGACGCCGTCATGAATGTAATCTTATATATAGAATCCGAATTTTTCGAGTTTTCGGTGTGTATTCTTTTGGGTAAAACCTAAACCGAACCAAGGTTTGTCTTGTACGGTATTTTAGGGTTCTAAACCCTATCTTACACCAATATAAGTGTTTTACTTCATTAATTCAATTATGTCTTCAATTATTTGTGTGTATGCTTGCATGTTCTCCATGTCCAACTAATTTACTTGTGTGTTTGCTTAGGAATATGAAACTTAACTATTGAATATTGATTGGTTGTCTCTTTTCTTAATTGTTAATGATCTAGTAATGCGATAGGTCATTCGTTGTGTAGTTAATGCTTGATTAATCTTTGTGAACCTTAGACTATAACACCTAGAGTAGTTGTAGGCTAAACCATCAAAGAGTACCTTAGAGTTAGAGTTTATAAATCCTAGAGATTTTGTAGGCGAGACCTTTGGTAGTTTCAAAGAGTTATTGTTAGGAATTAGAAATTCCGGTATTAAAAAGTCGGTCACCTCAAGTATATGTAATCGTTAAGCTCGTAGTCGTAGTTCTTTTAAGTTAAGTAGTATTTAGTTAAGTAACACCGTGGAGGATTAGACGGGTCTTTACCAGTTCTGTATGCACGATCCACGACCCGATGTGTGGCGATTTATGTAAGACTATAAATACTCTCTACCTCCCAAGGTAGAGTTGGAGCTCATAATAATATCTTTCACTTTCTCTCACTAAGTTCCCTAAACCTCTAACTTTCTCTCTAGAATTCCATCTATCGCCACTTTGTGTTATGGTTTGATGTGTATGTGAAAACTAATATCCAACAATTGGTATCAAGAGCCATGGTTAGATCATATCTTGCACATCTTTGGATTTCTAGTGGTTTTAGGTGGTTTTGAGTTTGAAAAAGTTTAGTGGTTTTGCATCATTTGGTTGATTTCTTGTGTTAAAGTTTGGATTTTGTTAGTACTTTTATGTTTAGAATCATCACAAGTGTGTAGGTTTTCATTTGGTAAGCTTAAATCATCTTGGTTGGGTTGTTTTGGATTGAAAAGTGATGTTTATGTGGTTTTTCTTGCTAGCGACTTAACTCACGGATTACTTTCTTCGTAGCGACTTGCTTTACAAATTTGTAGCGAGTTCTGAGTTTTAGACCTAGCGACTTAGATCTAGCGATTCTGATACAAGTAGTGGACTCTCCACTACGGGTAGCGACAGTGGTAGCGACTTGGTGCATGCGAGTTGCTCTTTAGCGACTTGTATCTTTAGCGACTTGAGTGGCAATTCTTGCCAAAATTTTGCTAGCGACTTGAGGCTTAGCGAGTTACTACTTAGCGACTTGCATTTGTCTAGCGACTTGGGACTCTAGCGACTTAGTGGTGTAGCGAATTAAGTGTTAGCGACTTGGTGCATTATCTTCTAGCGACTTGGGTGATTGTTTACGGTTTCTCTTGATTTAGTAAAATCCGTGAAAGAATCTATTTCTCGGTTTAATCATAGAGTTATAAAATCCGTATTATCATTAACATGTCTACCAACGTTCCTACTATCATCTCCTTTATTGCGAGAGGATGTTCAAGCGGTGGGTCGGATACTCGTCCACCCATGCTTGTGAGGCCGACTACGATTCTTGGGCTCAGCGAATCAGTTATCTTGCCTTGGAAAGGAAAATGGTGTCAACATTCTCAAATCCATTGATGAAGGACCATATCGAGTTGAGGCGACTAGAGACATACTTGATACTAATGAAGATGGTACTCTGTTTACGGAATGGACGGACCTAAGATGTATGATGAGCTTGATGATAAGGAGAAAAGAGATTCGATGCGAGATATCGGGGCTTCAAACATTGTTCTTCAAGGTCTTCCTAAAGACATCTACAAGGCGATCAATCATAACAACGATGCAAAAGCGGTTTGGGATAATGTTAAGATGCTTCTCTCGGGTTCGAATTAACTATGGAAGGCAGAGAATCCCAACTCTATGGCCAATTTGAACACTTCAAGATGAAACCGGATGAGAATGTCTATGAGTACTATGTGAGATTTCATAAGTTAGTGAATGACATGAGGAACATCGAATGACTATGCCTAACATTAATTTGAACTCAAAATTTGTGAACAACATGAATCCCGAATGGCACAAGTTTGTCACATTGTGAAGCTCACTAAAGGATTGAAGAATACAAACTATGAGCAACTCTATGCCTTCCTCCTTGAGAATGAGAGACATGCTATGTTTGAAAAATTGATTCTCAATCGGTTCAAAACCAACCGAGGGAGAGACAAGCTCGTCTAATGACTCAAGCGCCTTCTACTCAAACATCGGAATCACAACCAAAGCATCACAAGTCATACCCTTGGGTAATGGTAATCACAAACTCATTCACGATCCTATGTTCAAACAAGCGATCTTTGATGCACACGTGGGTAACTTCATTAATCAACTAGCTCTTACGATTAGTCAAAACATGAATTCTCTCCCACAAACCAACAACAACCTCGAGCGACATCTAACCCACACAATCAAGCCCTTTGTTAAAGATGGAAGGATCGTGGTGCAACCGATTCGGGAAAGGCGGTATGATCGGGGAAGAGGTGGGGTGGTAGAGGTTATGTTGGCAACGAATCGAGGAAGGAATGGTAACCAAGGTCAAGCTAAGCCAATCAAATGTTATAAGCTGTGGTGGTGAGGACACATTGCAAGGCGCACATCTCCAAAGCGTCCACGAGAATCTTGATTACTTGAGAGATAAGATCTTCTTGGTACAAGCTCGGGACAATGGTCTTTGCTTTGGATGAAGAGGAATTCTTGTTTCTAGGCGAGGGCAATGCCAAGACCTATGATGCGAGATGTGGATGAGCGGCCTATTCGGAGATAGGTCACAATCATCGAATGCCTTTCAAGTCGTTGATTGTGATGCATACGACTCGATGTGGATGATGGACCTCGGCACACACAATTTTATGGCTAGCATTTCTCCAATGGTTTCTCCCAAGGTCTCTTCTTCACCACTAGTGGCCCATCCCAAGACAAACTCATCTCGGAGGTATTAAAACTATACGATAATCTTGATGTGCAGCGGATGCATGACAAAGTACAATCAATGAAACTATTGAATCAAATGTTGAAAATATGGGTAATATCGATATTATCCCATATGATCAATCGATGAAACAAAGTGAAAGTGAAGGTGTACCAAGTGATGCATCTTCTGCGATCAACAATAACTATGTTTTGATGAATACTTTGCATGTGCCCTGATGATTCGTAATTTACGAACTAAATGCCTATAAAGAGCGTGTTGCTATTTATGAACAACGTGCTAAATTTGAGTTGACCACTCGTGAGCGGGAAATGGATGACCAAGTGCGTCGGTCATTAGAAAAAGTAATTTTAGAGAAGAAGTATTGAAACAAGAATTAAATTCCTTGCAAGAAAAACTTTCTAAAGCACTAAGCAAAAACAAGAACTTCAAGAAAATGTGAAAATGCTTAAGCAAGAATTTAATGCAAAGGAATCAAAACTCTTGAGAGATTTTCTAATCTGAAAACTTTGAAAAACAAACTTGAAAACAAGTTGTACATACAAGGTAACACCATTGATTGCTCACATGGTCACTAAACATAGAGTTCTAAGCGATAAGCATAGTGTTCCCATTATAGATAAACCCGACCACGAGTGCGGAAGATAGCAAAAGCGACTCAAAGTGTGATCTATGATGGCAATGAGATTCTTAAACCTAGGCGAAACCTAGTTGCGTTGAGTGCTTGAGGAAGATAAGAAATCGGATGAAGTCACTAGGGAAAGGATGAACAAAAATTAGATGATCCTAAATGCAAAGAGAAAAAATAATTATCACTCCCCATGACTACAAAAAGAAAAGCTGGATTTCCTTGAACATGTTTAAGCCTCGGACATTGTTGACTCCCGAACAAGTTTTACGGAAAAGGATTTAGATAAGCGAAAATGAAAATATTGTTGAAACAAACCCTCCTCTATGGAAAATGCCTAGAAGCATTGTGTATCCTCCTAATACACCAATGCATCTTGTTCCTAGAACAATTGCCACTAAAAGCAAGACCTTAATTAGCCAATATGTTATATTTCAACTATTTGTTGATTTTGAGAAAACTTGCAAGAAAAGGATCACACCCTTGGTATAACGGAAGGAGAAAGGGGTTTGAGCAAATGAAAGAATGTTATTTAGCGAGGTCATGCCTTTCTTTAAACTTCGAAAGATCACTTTGAGAGTCTTAAAAGGGATAGAAAGCGATATCAAGGGAATGGAAAAGGAATTTGATGCAATGGTAGTTGAAGTTAGTGATTATGAGCGTGCACTAAAATATAATGAGATTGAGAGGAAGAACTTGCATACCTTAAATGAGACTCTTATTCTTGAATGTGTTGCTCAAGATATTTTTTCTTTGCTTCAAATTGCTCTATTAATGCTTCCAAATTTCATGAACTATCTGTGTACGAAAGTCTCCCATGATCGTGTCATTGAGCTTGAAAAACTAATTCTAAACTAAGCGAGAAAATTGAGCTGGATGATCACGACAATTTGGTTAAACATTTTCTAAACTAGAAGTTGAGCATTTTAATTTACAACTCAAATATCAACATCTCAAAGAAAATGTCAAAACTTCAAATATCAAGACATCTTGGATGCTCCGAGTTTGATGCGGTTTTCAAATTAACAAGCGTGATGAGCAGATTCAAGCTCGGTGCAACACGATCGAGAAAGTTGAAAGCCCAAATCTCTCAATTAAAGGGTCAAGCGAACAATATGCGGGCTCCCAAATGCCTCCTCCTTTAGATTCTCGAATTCTCAAGCGTTTCATCTTCAAAACCTAGTAAATGCTTTACAAAAGGAAAGCGAAAGTTTTCTAGAAGAAAATGAAAAGGTTAGCGTCATTTCAATGAGTTATTTGAATCAATTAAAGTCACTCGTAACAAAATAACGAACAAATAGCTTCATTGCAAAAGGAAATTGAGAATCGAAGAGTCGGGTAAAGGGAAAATGCCAATGACCAATGGGGAGAATGTTGTATCAAAGGTTCACTCTTGTAATAAATATGCTTTATCGTGACATATGTCCTCCTCATCTAAGGAACAACAAACTTGCTATTCAAACATACTTCTCATCCCTTAAGGATTGCCTAGAATGTCTGCGTGAGATTGTTGAAGAGGATAAGCTAGAGAAACCTCATGATAATGCAATTGGACATGCATGCTTATATGCCAAACGATCTCAAGAAATCTTAGAATGCTTGATCACAATATGCCCAAAGTCATTAGGTGAGAGAGTTAATCCTTTGATTCCATGCTCGATGCCTAATGCCAAGTATGATATGCATTCGATTCCCAATGTTTTGAATGTGAACCGTAGTGTGCCTTTAAGTAGTTGATTCGGATCATCAATGCTAAGAAAGAGAACTCAAGTGTGCCTTCTAGGAGTACAAATCTCGGTACCTCTAGTTTTAAGAAAGTGAACCTTAGTGCACTGCATGTAGTTCGGACCCGGTACATCTAAGCGGTGATGCAAAGAGTAGTTAAACCAACTAATGTTCCCATTCCTCTACTGAGAGTGTCGGTGACATTAAGCGGAGCGGTCAAAGTCTCAAGACAATACAAGGAATGATAGGACCTCTCAAGCTAAGAATGTGCCTTTGGAGAGAGTAGAAGAACAATCTAGGAACTTTAAGCATGAATTGAATAAAGCGAATCGTGTTGATTCTAGTATTAGCCTTAGGCGTCTTGTAATTAATTAATTCGATACTATTTGCAAACCTTGTCGATGTCGCACTTTGAATTACATTTCTAATCATGAATGTGGTGTTAATGTTACTATCTAATGATGTTAATTGTCCGATTAATATTGTTAATGCAAAAATTCATGCTAAGAAGGCTAAAAGGCAAAAGCGAAGAAAGTTAGAAAGCAGTGGAAACCGGGAAGAACATTGATAAAATAGGCTTTTATTGGATACACATTGGTCATAAGACTAATCGAGATAATGCCCACTAGAAAATGGATGCCTCTTGGTAGAACTATTCCCTTAAGAAGTGATCACTGCTGTGAGCAGGGCTATCTGAGACACTAATCTTGCATCTATTCACAATGATTCCATTGCCTCACTACGATATGAATGCTTCTATTTACGATGTGGGTGTTCCAAACATTGTTACTAACCAAATGGAACCCATTCTTGCATGGGGATCCCAATTATCGATTATCCATTCTTATGCGTGTTCAGCTGCGGATCGTTCAAATCGTTACGTGGTACACGGACTCAGTTTGTTCCAAGCATATATTTGGAGACGGTCATGACTCATGAACCGTGAGCAAATTCATCGGGACTATTAGATTTGGTAATGATCATTTCGGTGCTATTATGGGTTATGGAGATTATGTTGTTGGTGATAGTGTCATCTCTAGAGTTTACTATGTGGAAGGTTTGGGTCATAATCATTCTCTGTTGGTCAATTACGTGATTACGATCTAGAAGTAGCCTTGAGAAAACATACACCTTTGTTAGAGATCTTAATGGTAAGGAGCTGTTAAAAGGAACTCGTGGCTCAAATCTTTACACCATCTCTATCGATGACATGATGAGGGCTTCTCCAATCGCTTGTTATCAAAGGCTTCAAAAACAAAGTCATGGTTATGGCATCGTCGTCTCAATCACTTGAACTTGGCACCATCAACGATCTTTCGAGAAAGGACTTAGTTGTAGGTTTACCTAGACTAAAGTATGAAAAGGATCATCTTTGTTCGACATGCCAATTGGGTAAAAGCAAAAGTTTGCCCACAAACCCAAACCTACTAACTCATCACGAAGTTCTTCATATGATTCATATGGATTTATGTGGACCAATGAGGTGCGAGAATATCTTTGGGAAGAAATATGTGTTAGTTGTGGTTGATGATTACTCTAGATTCACACGGGTCAAGTTCTTAAGGACAAAGGATGAAACTCGATATCATCATCAAACTCATCAAGCATTGCGAGTTCGACTTAACAAAACCGTCGAATTATCGAGCAGACAATGGGCGGGTTTGTCAACAAACAACTTAGTGAATTCTATGAAAGCGTTGGAATCGACCATCAAAGAAGTGTACCACGAACTCCTCAGCGAGCGGTGTAGTTGAAAGCGAAATCGAACTCTTGTTGAAGCCGCTAGAACAATCTTGATTTACTCAAAGGTTCCAATGTTTCTACGGGTGAAGCAATTGCCCTTTGCATGCTACACACAAAATCGTTCCACGATTCACCTTGTACATGGAAAAACTCCATATGAACTTGTCCACATGAGAAAACCTAATCTCTCTTTCCTTCGTGTGTTTGGTGCATTGTGTTACCCAACTAATGAGGTCAAGACTTAGGCAAACTTAGGGCTAAAGGCGACATTGGAGTATTTGTAGGATATGCACCAAACAAAAGGGATACGAATCTACAACAAAAGAACCCGAAATATCATGGAAACAATTCACGTTCGTTTGATGGTGACCGGTCAAATGGCTCTGGACACTCCACTCGGGACCCGCACTTCAAAAGCAGTCCCATTGGTTCATCCCTTGTTCCAAACTCTTCTCAAGAAACTCCATATGTACCTCCATCCGAAGATGATTTAAAGAAATTGTTTGATCCTATGTTTGATGAGCTGTATGATTCAATTACTAATGAGGGTTGATCCCTACAACGAGAGGATGCTCATATTCACGTGAATGAAGTCAATCCTTGGTCTCAATATCTTTAAGTCAAGAAGCACTGCTGCGATCCTTGATCTCATCAACAAATCATCATTCTTCAAATGTACATCATGGAAATGTTTACGGCATCAATGATGAAGTTAATCCCTTTGCTACTCACGAAGATGCTCCATTTGAAAACATATTTGCTCTGAATCATCATCGAACCATCTTCTTGAGGAGACATCGACTCGACTACCTCGGTCCCTCAACAAGCGCCACATGAACACCTCGGAAAATGGACTCACGATCATCCATTAGACAACATCATTGGTAATCCCTCTCGTCTGTATCAACCGGAAACAACTTGCAACCGATGCCTTATGGTGCTTCTTCAACTCCGTACTATCTAAGATCGAACCAAAGATGTTAAAACCGCCATGAATGAAGATAGTTGGTTCAATGCCATGCAAGATGAAATTCATGAGTTTGATCGACTTGATGTATGGGAGTTAGTACTGCTCAGGCGTGCTATGATTATAGCTCTTAAATGGATCTTCAAAGTGAAACTAGATGAGCATGGTGATGTGTTGAAGAACAAGGCTCGATTAGTTGCTAAAGGATACCGTCAAGAGGAGGGTATTGATTTTGAAGAATCTTTTGCTCTGTTGCTCGAATCGAGGCAATCGAATCTTTCGGCTAATCTTGCTAGTAAGAACATGGTAGTCTATCGGATGGATGTGAAAGCGGCATTTACGAGCGGAGATCTTAAAGAAGTCGTCTCGTCGACCAACTGAAGGATTTGTGAATCAAGAGCATCCTACTCACGTTTATCGTCGAAGAAGGCTCTTTACGGTTTAAAGCAAGCTCAAGGGCATGGTATGATACCTTTGTCAAAGTTTCTTCTATCAACCGGATTGACAAAAGGCGATTGATCCTACATTGTTCACCGAAGTCGAGCAAACATTTAACTCATGTTCAAATTTATGTTGATGATATTATTTTGCCTCGGCGGACCCAATGGAATGTGATCGTTTTCAAATGAAATGAGTTCAAAGTTTCAAATGTCAATGATGGGACAAATGTCATTTTCTTGGGATTACAAATTTCACAAAGTCCGGAGGCATTTTCATAAATCAATCTAAATATGCAGAGATTTTAAAGAAATTTGGATTTGGTTCAAGTGACCTGTTGACACCCCATGATTGACCGAACCAAATTAGATGAGGACCACTCGGGGATCATGATTGACCAAAGCGAAATATCGTAGTATGATTGGGTCCACGATGTACCTCTTTGCTAGTAGACCAGACATCTTGTTATTTGTTTGCATGTGTGCTAGATACCGAGCTAAGCCTACTAAAAAGCACCTTGAAGCGATTAAGCGGGTCTTCGGTATCTCAAGGAACCATCAATATGGGTCTTTGGTACCGAAGGACACCGGTATGTCACTAACGGCCTATCGAGATCTTGATCATGCGAGTTGTCAAGATACTCGTCGAAGTACATCGGAGGTGCTCGGTTTTGGGTGATAAGCTTGTGGTGGTCTTCAAAGAAGCAAATGAGTACTTCTATTTCTCTCTGAGGTGAATACATAGCCATGTCATCTGTTGTGCTCAAATCTTATGGATGAGATCTCAATTATCGACTATGGCCGTATTCAACAAAATCCCTCTGTCTTGTGATAATAAAAGTGCTATTGCTCTCTCATGCAACAATGTTCAACACTCAAGAGCAAAGCATATCGACATTCGACATCATTTCATCGGGGAACAAGTAGAAAAAGGTGTGGTGGAACTCTATTTTGTGAGGTGCGAATATCGGTTAGTGACATCTTCACCAAAGCTCTTCCAAGAGAGCGTTTTGAGTTTATTCTTCCACGACTTGGCTTGAAAAGCCTTCAACGAAACACTCAAGCGTCTTGGGAGGAAGGCGAGGAGTAAAGGTTTCCTTCATCTATCTCTTGTAAATATTTATTCGAAAAACAAAATAGAAAATTATAAAAATTTCAAAATCCATAAAAATCGAAAAATTGAAAAAAATTGAAAAAATCTTCAAAAAAAAATATTGTCAATTTGTCATGTTTTCTCGATTCGATAATATCTACGGTCTTTGTGATGTCATTCAAAGAATGACACGGGACTTTAGATGTTGTTGAATTTTTTAAAAAATAAATAAATAAATAAATAAATAATATATTTGGGAGAAAGAGAAACAATGGTTTATTGTCATTTTCGAGCAATAACCGGTTTTAAAAGAAAAAACGAGCCATGTTTTATCATGTTTTCAAAATTCCATGCTCGATTCTATAAACATTTATCTCATTTGAAAACTAAATGCTTTGAAAAATAACTCGGTCTCTATTTTTGATAATCATCGGGACTTATTTGTCAAAATATCTATCTCTCAATCAACAACCTCGTCATTGATTGAGGGAGAATGATTTCAATTAAATTAAAAGTTATTTGGCATTAAATTGTTTTCAAAAGATGTACATGCATGTTTTATCAATGGAGTTTAAAGTCTTAAAATCCAATCCGTATCGATTAAAGCGCTTTCATAATCAAGTCACAATTCTCCTTAAAAGCTTTCAAAATCAATTTAAATCTATAAGAGATCACAAATCTCAAATGATTTGATAATTGTGATCGGGGAGAATGTGTGATTTAAATTGGATTTAAAGCGATTATTCGGTAAATGGTTTTATGAGGACGTACATCTTGTCCTTCCACATGTGACAAACGATTTCAAATTTTCAATGCACATGTTGAGGGAGCATCTATCTTAAACCTATGATTTGAAGCGTGAACATTTATCTCAATGTGCGGGTTCCTCTAGTATGTGCAAAACTCTTTTCAAACCTCGAGGCACATATTGAGGGGAGCAAATTTATGGAAACCTCATCCTTCACGGAAATGCTTTATCTACTTGATTTGATCAAGGAAGTGATGGTGATATCTTTTAGAAAATGGTAATCAAAAAGTAATTTCTTCCTCTTGCCTCCGTGTGCAAAAGCGATTTCAAACATTTGATGCACATGTTGAGGGAGCACTTATTCTAAAAATATCAAAAACAATTCGGTACAAAATGTTTTGATAATATATCACAAGTATGGATTGATTTTCAAATGGTTTTCAATTGGTTCCAATGGCGGATGAACAATACCAAATAGACCGACCAACTTTACTTTATATGCGGTGATATAAGGGTGATAAGGATAGGTATTGGTTCCCATGATCCGCGAGAACGGAGGGATCTACCGAGGACAATCCACTAGCTAGTATAGAAGTCCTTAGGTATGATGATAAAAGGAGAAAAGTGAGATATGGGAAGAGTGCGGTGAGGCCGAGCTAGTCTTGGAATAAACCCAACAAGGTTCTAGTTATGAAGTCTCGGTAAGCTTGAAGGGTTGAAGAATTAAAAGAATTGAATGAGAAAGGGTGAAAACAAATAGCCCTCCATTTATTCAACCTTAGGGCGAAACCGGGTTCAATTCATATGCTCTTGATGGTAACATCGGTATTGAAGACAAGACGTCATGGACCCGATGGCGCCTTGCACTTCAACTTTCCAAACCACTCAAGTTCCTCTTAAAAGGACTTGTTTCATTCTCACGGGAACCGACATTATCTATCGACTTTCTCTTAGAGATTGTTGATATTGAAGAAGGAGACCCTCTCCCTAGTCTCGACACGGGATCCAAATATGCACATATTGAGTCTAGAGCCACGAGATCATCAATAAATCTCATTAGGACACTTTCAATGAAGACTCTCTGTTTCACACAATGTGGAAGAGATTATATCTTGAGTCCTCGCATTATCCTTGTGGTATTGCGAACATCCGAGTGATGTGTTTACATATTCACAATGAAGATGGAAAGCCTTACGGAGCCAACATCAAACAAGCTCTGGTAGGTGGCATGTGAGATCTATTATATGGATCAACCATGTGACAAGCGAGCAGAAACAATGGGGCGATTCAATTTCTTGAATCAATCACGGTTCGAGTTAGGGATTGCGGATACCTTTGAAAAACCGGTCTTTGTGCTTAACAACTCTTTTCTTTAGCACATCGACCGTGTACTCATTCTCAAACCAAAAGGTGTTTTATGATTGATAATTGATTTTCATTAAAACCTTCGTTGTATTGCAAAAACAATTTCTATTGAGCAATACGATTGTTTTCAAATCTCTTTTCATCAATCGGTGAACTTAAAATTATTTGGTTCACTCACTCCGTGTTGTCTTCTTTGAGGCGTTCGGTTTGAGAACGACTAGAGCATTGCGAAACCTGTCAAGGAAATTCTTGAATTTTACGATCACGAGCGGTACATGTCTTGATCAGCGGGAACCGTGGGCGTGTACCTCAATTCAACGAAAGTGATCAAAGACACTTTCGTGCGATTTATTGCTAGCTGTTGTATGCAGTCGCGACGGCGTTTGCATTGTTGTTCGAATGAAGCGGTCAATCCATAGCCGCATGCTCACTTAACACATTCAACTCAAAAGAAATCATGATTAGTGCATCGCGACTCGATATTTTCACTCCATGCTTACGCTTCTGCTGCGCCAATATCATGAATCAACTAAAGCTTCCGCTACTCGATGTGAAGATATCATGATCCGAATGTGAGCATGTCGGTCCGTAAGTCACAACATCACATAATACCAACACCACAATGGATGTCTCGAGATTTTTGATTCTTGATGATCTCAAAAGGTGGTTCAAATTTAGTATCACGTGGATCGGTAAAGACCTCCACTTGAAGTAACCAAACATGCAATGTGAAGAATCAATGACTACGAGCTTAGGAACAAAGGACTACATCAAGAATGCAAGAACAATGTTTAATGTAATATCTATTTGTATTCAATGTAATTTTGGTACATGATTGAGGTGACCTCCTTAGGGAGATTGTTAGGAATTAGAAATTCCGGTATTAAAAGTCGGACACCTCAAGTATATGTAATCGTTAGAAAGCTCGTAGTCGTAGTTCTTTTATGTTAAGTAGTATTTAGTTAAGTAACACCGTGGAGGACAGACGGTCTTTACCCAGCTGTATGCACGATCCACATCCCGATGTGTGGCGATTTATGTAAGACTATAAATACTCTCTACCTCCCAAGGTAGAGTTGGAGCTCATAATAATATCTTTCACTTTCTCTCACTAAGTTCCCTAAACCTCTAACTTTCTCTCTAGAATTCCATCTATCGCCACTTTGTGTTATGGTTTGATGTGTATGTGAAAACTAATATCCAACATTCCCGATAATCCTAGGGTTAGTTGCAATTTTCTTTGTAGAGTTAAGGGATTGCCCGTCTATGTAGGTAGTTTCACGCTTCCTCTGATTTCATAGTTGTGAATGACATTAGTACGGCCATAGATCCTAGCTTGTCCCACATTATTCTAGGAAAGCCTTTCATAGAAAACATCGGGATGACTTATGATCCGTCGTTAGGAATAGTGAGATTCAAGGATGAGACCGATGATGTAGCTTACCAAATGCCCTTTAAGATTGAGAATTTTTCATCATTATCCAATGATGAAAAAGAACTTAAGCTATCGGTCTACTATAGGAATGAGAAAGATAAGGAGAAGGGAGTTGATTATGTGATGAATAAGATTTTCGGGTTCTATAAGGATTGCTTGAAACTAGGACCGGAATATAAAACGGATTAGGGAGAAGACGACTTCTTAGAAAGATGCATAATAGGGCATTACTATAACATGGAAAACCCCAATAGAGACCGTCATGAGGTAGGAGGTGACGGTAATGAAGTAACGTAGGGGAACGACTTCGAGTCTAGCTACAAGACTCATAAATAAAGAAAAGCGCTTCGTGGGAAGCAACTCATGCTTAATTGTTTGCTTGTTTGTGTGTCGTATATCTTTTATTGATTGTTTATTCTCATGTTTAAATTTGTAAAAATGCTTTATTTTGTCTTTAACCTCGTCTTAATTATATATAAAGGTATTTTACAAAAGGGATAAGTGTAGGAGGATTACACACGTTTTCAAAAGAACGTGAACATGAGAATTACGATTATTAAAAGATATACACGTGTGTTTGTTCGAGTCAAATGCTTGTATCGAGTCATAATGGATGTTTTGCGTGAAATTTTTCCGATTCTAAAGATATAAATTTTCCATTTTTTTCCGTAAAATCGCAGACCGGTTCTGTCAGGATAACTCGACGTCGGGTCGCAACTGACTGGCGTCGGGAGGAGTAGAAACAACTTACTACTTTTCTCATTTTCGAGCTACTTATAAATTTTGGAATTTTCCGGTCTTAATTTTCCGGAAAATCAGAAACATCCATTCCACAATCATTATATCCTAGTTTAATAGAGTCATATATATTGTTACCACCGATTTTACGAAGGTTTCATTTGTTTTCTTCAAGTGTGCAGTTTAATTTATCAAGAAGAAGATACATAAGATTGGAAGGAGCTTTTCACGCAAACACTCTTCTTGAAGAAAGATTTAACCACTACTTCACACGGATCCTACCGAGCTAATCAGGGGAGTACTAGTTTCTTTCGTTTTTAATTACCTTTCATTATCATAACTTTGATACTTTCGGGGAACATTGGGGACAATGTTCAGTTTAAGTGTTGGGAGGGAAAATAAAACGGAAACTTTGAAACTATGCTTATCCTTGACTATTTGCCTTGTCCAATTTCATTTATGTAATAAACCATGAGAAATATCGGTTAGGGTAATTTTGGCACCAAATTTAAAATTTTTCATGACATGTAGGAGTGGGCCTAGTCTTAATAAAGCGTCTCATGGATAGGAAGTTATATGACTAGCACAAAACCCTTTACCACTTAAATTCCACCCAAAATGTGAGGATCGCCCTTAAATTTGTAAGAATTAAAGCATTCCACTTTAATGCTTCGAGAGTGTACTGGTAGTATAATAGATTCTAGAACTTGTTTTGTGATGCATTCCGAGATCGCTAGTGAGACTACACTTGTGTAGTTAGGAATAACTAAATGATAAGAGGCATTAGGATAACCCTTGTTTGATACCGTATTATAATTACTTCTTCCACATCGGTTGAGTAATTCCCCACACCCTGCGTTGTACTCATCTTTAGTACACGATACCCCTAGTTAACCCCTCAGAGCCTATCCTTTTCGCGGTTCTCGTGATATTTTGGTTTTCCGGAATATCAATGAAGAGCATTGTTTACAATCCACCCCCAAATGTACACCCAAATCGCCTTAGCCTACCTTGTATGCACTCACTTTTAGTGTATTATTGTTATCATACTAAACCCTTAGTTCAATTATCTAGTTACTTGCATAAGTTGCTAAGTCGAGTCATATCCTTTGTACACATTTTGGGACGATTGGGACTCATGGGAAAAGTTAAATTTTATGAAATGACGGGAAGGAATGTTAAATTCAAATTCCCTTTATTTGCATAATAATGTACTCCAAGTGTTTTGATCTTTTTAATTCGGGTCAAATTAGTGTTAGAGTAATAAAAACTCAAGTGTAGGGATGTGCCTATAAATCCCTATTAGTTTGATGTTATCGTAGAGGATGGTAGAGTAAAAGTGTATAGAAAGAAAAAAAAATGAAAAATACATACGGGCTACCATCCTACATCTATCTTTAAATTTATGTTCGTTTGTTTTAATTTATCTAGAGTTTAGAGTGTCGAGTCTTGGCTTAGCAATGCCATTCTTCTCATGCTTGTAACATAAAGATTTTGACTTGCCACCACTAAATCGCCTATCTCACCAAACCCTTTGTTTCCTACCGTAGCCTAACGTTACAACCCTTTAAAAGACCTCTTGGATAGTTTTTCCTAGGTGCTTACGCCAAAGCGATGGAGGTTTGATCTAGTCTCAAGCCTATGGTAATCTATGTACTAGGACCGATTAATGAGTGTTTATCTTCCATTTCCAACTTGATATATTTCATATACACCGAGAGATGAGAGTATCCAAACACCACTGTGAGGTGCTAGTATGTATTCCGTGCTTGTTATGACTTTTGGGGCTTATATGTGTTGTGAATTGTTAAAACTAATGCTTCATGACCCCTAACTTATAAATTAATTGGCTAAAAGCACATTTGCTTGAGGACAAGCAAATACCAAGTGTATGGATATTTGATAAGGATTTAAAGGTACACTTTTGAGGGTCATTTAAGCCCTTAATTGATCACTTTTGTATCCGTTAATACTTAATTTCGTTCCTTTTCACTTTTAGGTCTCTTGAAGGCAAATTCTTTGGAATGACACTTATTCGGACGAAAAGCGCGAATATCTGAAGAAAAAGGCCAAAGTCAAGAATCGAGACACTCAAGTTGCTGGAATTGAAGGGGACGACGTCACGGCTTAATTGCGACGCCGTCGCAACACACCTTGAGACGACTCATAGAGAAAATTGCTATTTTACAAGTGACGACATCAGGTTTTAAAAGAGTAGGGCGTCACAACTCAGACGGCCTAGATTTGATCCCGACTGTGTCAGAGGTTGAAGCCGACGGCGTCACGAGCATAAGGTGACGCCGTCACAGAGTTGACGTGGCCAAGACGAAACCCTAATGGCGGTGACCCGACGGCCTCACAATTAAAGAGTGACGCAGTCGCATATTGTAACTCTATATATAGAATTTGAATTTTCGATTATTTTAGAGAGGTAGTTTTGTGGAGTAAAACCTAAACCGAACATAAGTCATCTTAGGCGATATCTTAGGGTTCCATACCCTATTTTATAATAAGATAAGTGATTTACTTCATTGATTCAATTATGTCTTCAATTGTTTGTGTGTATGCTTGCATGTTTTCCATGTCCGGCTAATTTATTTGTGTGTTTGCTTAGATCTATGAAACCTAGGTATTGAATATTGATTGGTTGTCTCTTATCTTAATTTTAATTGGCTTAGGAGTGCTTAAAGTCATCGTTGTGTTTTTAATGCTTGATTAATCTTTGTTGAACCTTAGCTTATAGTTACTAGTGAAATTGTAGGCTAAATATCCAAAGATAACCTTAGTGTTAAGTTTATGAATCCTAGAGATTTCGTAGTCATTAACCTTAGGTAGATTCAAAGAGTTAGGGATAAAAGCACACCCTACGACCTTAGAAAACACAACGCGTTAAGAATAAGGACGTGGCAATTCAACCATCAATAGGAGATAACTAGGGAGTAATAGCATCTAAGTAAACATATTTTTAATCATCATAAGAGCACACAACAATAGACATAGACTACACTCACCTTAGATTATATAATTAGATAATTAGAGTAATCGGTAGAAATACCAACCCCCCCCCCCAAATCCAATACCCCGAGATTCGTACCTTTTAGTTTCCTAAAAAAATATAAAAAGATAAAAATAATCTTCCTCAACCCCAACCTTAGCGTAGTAACTTCTCACTAGCATTCCTATTCCCCTAGAGAACGATATCAATTCCCGAGGCTTACCCTAATACTACACTACAACGATTAGGTTCACTGCCTAGGGTGTTGAAAAACTTGCTCGACGAAAAGGAAGTTCCTTTGACCCCGAACGCGCGTTGTACGCGTATCAGGGGACATGTGTCGCTATAGGGACACTTTTTAGACTTTTTAAAATCGACTCACTTTCTAACCGATCCCCCACTTTTCCTTTATATATAGTATAGATAATATGTTAATGGAAAAAAATTTGTGAGACAAGAGAGTACAAATACTAAATATATTTCATTTTAATGTAGTTGATAACATACGTTGTGTAAAGTAAACAATTATCTTTCCTTGACATCCTCAATGATACGTAATGCATAAGTATAGCTTCTCGATTCAATATTATATCATTAAAATTTAGGGTATTTTGCTGATATAGTTAAATTTGGCGAGTTTCACATTATTATATCACCATATTAGATTGCTGGTAATAAAGGTTTGAACAACGCGTTCTTAACCCTATAAGACGCGTCTTCCTTATAACCAACACTCCCAACCGATGCGTTGTTTATGGTTTTTAGGAGTTCTCAGTTGATTAGAAGACCGAGTTGTGTGCTGAGAGAGATTGCATTTTGTGGGGTATATTTGGGTGCTGATGTTGGTTTTGTTATTATACTTTGTTAGTGATGATGTTAGTTGAGAAAAAAACAACTGACATAACGCTGAATTAAGAGTCATTTACCACATATCTTAAGGGTGTTTATTCCACAAAAAGGTGTAGATTGGCGGGAACACCCTGAACCCGGGTGCCTTTTGGCACCAGCCATTGTCCACCCCACAAGGAATAGCTCTGACAACTCTTTTGGCCTAGTGGGGCACCAACTGGAGTGAGCACGAGCCAAGACTTGGACCCCTGAGCTCTTATTCTACAAAGTCCAGTGTGCCCATAGGTTTTCGGAGGTGGGGTACCTATATGAAGCAAATGCCAAGGATGAGACTTGAACCTGGGTCAATTGACTCAAGCACAAGCGCTCTAACCATTGAACTAATGCTCCATTAGTTCTTAAAGGTGTTTATTTTTCACTTAATGAATGAGCTTAAACTTTTATTTATTCTTAATGAAAAAGTTCACATAAACCTTTAATATCAATTAAGTGACTAATTTAGTAATACCTTCAAACCACTTAGGGTGCGTTTGGTATGCTTGATGGAATCACTATAGGTATAGGTTTGAGAATGAAGAGTAATAGAAATGAGTATAACTATTTCAAAAGTGTTATTTGTTTGATATAATATGGGTTTGAATATCAAAATTTATAAACTAAAAAAACCATAAATTATTGTTGATGGACCCCTCAAAATTAATAAAATACGTTTGAGTATTGAATTGATTCAAACATTCTGACAATGAAAATGACATATGTGATGGGCCCCTTAAACTTTACTATATTATAGATCAAAATATGAAGAGGTTTACAAATACCTCTAAAATTATACCGGTATGTGGATACCCATTTCTCAAGGGTATCTTCATAGACAGAGACGGAGCCAGTGGGAGGGAGGAGGTTCGGCCCCTAATAGCCCACTACCTGTAGTATGTAGCTATGTAAATATTTTGGTCATTTTGTTGTAGTTTACCGTAAAAGAGAAAATGGCCGGAAGTTTCCACCGGAGATGTGATAAAGAAGATGATTCTTGTTTCAGAAAAGGGATAAGACAAAAATGACATATGTGTGGCTGTGAGATATATGATGTTCACGTGGGGCCGTGGGAGTGTATATTTGTGGTAAAAGGTTTTTTTGATTTTCTTTTTGTTTCTCATTATTTAGTTATTTTTCACTATTGTCTTTTTCTATTATCTAAATTTGTAGAAGTTAAGTGCTTTGAAATAAAATGTTTTTAGTTCGAGTGTTTTTGTTGTGTGGTTTATAAATTTGCAAGTGTTGCACGATAAACAATATATGCCATCGTTATTTAAGTTTAATACGTTTTACTTATTAAGAAAAATATACAATTGTTAATACGACATTAAACTCGAGACAAGCCGACACTACCGGGATTTTTCTTGCTACAATCATTAGTTTGTTTCTCTTCCGCATTATAAGGCGATGCTATTTATAACACTATAACACGACAATATGTAATCAAATAAATTTATAAAAAAGTTCAGCCCTTTTTTAAGAACACAAAAATCTTGGTTTCATCTCTGCACGTAATAGTATAATTGCTGTCTTAAGACAAGGTAACGAGCCGACCCCCTAACGTCAAATCCTGGCTCCGTCCCTGTTCATAGACACATACCCATACCTACTAATACCAAATATCTTTTATGACATTCAAATCCATAGATTCATATCTATACCTACATACCAAACGCCTCCTTAATTTCGTAAACTATCACCGAAATTTCTACTATCATTTTTTTGAAAAGAAAGCACAATCATGCATAAAATTCCAAAAATAATATCATGAGGCTGGATGCAGTAAGGGGTTTCGATCGATTGAGAAGATCGATTCACACTCGATCCCCTTACTGTGGGGAATAATCAATCCCTCATTTTTTTTTTAGAGAAAAGTACAAAATAAGCCAAGATATTTTTGAAGTCCTCTTTGTGGTCAGTTTTAACCCAATGTCGACTCATTTATGATTCACCCAAAATTTGCCCGTGTCCAAATGAAAGTACACTTTTGTACTTTTTTAATATTATTTGTACTTTTTGTACTTTCATTTGGACACGTGGCGAATTTTGGGGAACATGGAAGATATGCTATTGGGTGAGTCGCATACACCATTGGACGGTGAGTTAAAAAGTGACCACAGCTTGACTTCAAAAGATTTTGGCTTATTTTATTTCTTTCTTTTTATAGATATGGGTCGATACACGGACTTTGGTTTTGTGTTTGTATATATTAAATATAAAAAGTATTTTTATGCAGATGTTTTTATAGTTAGGCCATCGCATTCTTGAGACACCCAATCGTCTAAAAATCGTTTAAGAGAGAAAGCTGACGTGACAGAAAAAATGAAGGGGATTAAGTTCCCTTACTACAACAGCCTTATAGAATTTCAAATCATATAAGTTGAAAAGAGATAAACATAAAAAGTGAAATTTTAAAAAAAAGTACATAGAAAGTGAAAAGCAAAAAAAAAAAAAAAGTCTTAATTGGTGTTTTCCCGGTCTCCTAGGAATCTGACAAAAGCTTCTCTCTGTCGCACCCACGTGACCAACAAACACACAAATACTCATTCAATTTCAAATATTATATTTTTTTTATTCTTCTAAAACCCCAATAATTTCACACACATAGATCTGCTTCACTCCCTGTGTGTAAAGGTTAATTGTTTCTCACTTGCTTTGTTTTAATTTTGTCAAAGTTACTTGTTTTTGTATGAAATCAAGTATAAATAATTTGTGGGTTTGTTTCAATCTTGTACAAATTTGATGCAAGTTTAGCACTTTATTATGCTACATTATGGGTTTTAGTTAATTATTGGGTTTATGAGTAAGTTAAATACTTTATTTGCTCATTTTGGTTTGCTTCAATTTACATATTAGGGATCATATGTATATAACTTTATTATGCTACATTTTTTTTTTTTTATGGTGTTATTCATTTATTTTTTCAAGTTTAGTATAAAAAGTTGTGGGCTTCTCAAGAAAGTTAAGTTGTTGATGCATGTTGTCTGCTATATTATGTGCTTCTTTAAGTTTTGTTTGTATTAGGTTTTGTTAGTTAATAACTAGGTTTTTGGGACATTGCCTAAATTTTGACTTTGTTTCGGTACTAATTGCTCATTTGGGTATGCTTCATTTTGTTAAATCTTCTTGTTTTTGATGCAAATTTATAACTTTTTTATGCTATATTACTAGTTTCTTGTAATTTTGTGTTTTTTGGGATGTGTTGGGTATAAGTTAATGGCTTTTGATTTTGACATTTTTTTTTGTTTGTGGTTAAACTGTGCAGGAAAAATGGGTGTAATGTCAAGGAAGATATTTCCAGCATGTGTAAATATGTGTGTCTGCTGTCCTTCTTTGAGATCACGTTCTAGACAACCTGTGAAGAGATACAAGAAGTTACTTGCTGAAGTCTTTCCAAAATCAGCTGTTAGTAGTATATGCGTATTTGTTTGTTTTGGATACTGTATTTACATCGTGTGTGGATGTTCTAAAGGGTTGAGAAATCCTTTTTGATTCTGAAATACCTGTAAAAAACAATGATCTAAAAGAGTGTTTGGCAAACGGCGATTAAAGTAAATTGAGTATTTGTTAGCTAGATAGTTAGGTAAATCAGAACAATTGCTATACCCAAACATTAGAAGAATGATGAGTTGTGACTTGAAAGCACAATAATCAGATAAGCACTTCTAAAACGAAATGCCAAGCGCCCCCCCTTAAGTAACTTGAAAACATTCTTTTTGATTCTTAGAAGACATTTAAATCATGGTTTTATGAATAAATTCCTAACATTAAATATCTAAGCAAGTGAAGCTCTACTGTTGGTGCAGGATGATTCTCCAAACGATCGGAAAATTGTAAAACTGTGTGAATATGCTGCTAAAAACCCTTTCCGTATCCCCAAAGTGAGTGAACATTATCTTTTCTTATTGTCTCAGTTAATGAGTTAATGACATGAAAATCCACCGTGAACATATCATTAAGACCTAATTGTTTCATATAGATTGCAAAGTATCTTGAAGACAGATGCTACAAGGAATTGCGGTTGGATCATCTTTATCTGGTTAATGTTATAACAGAGGTATATAGCAAGTTGATTTGCATGTGCAGAGAGCAAATGTAAGTTCCTTATACTTTTTCATTCAATTTATACATTGAACAAGTTATAACTACATCTAGTTGGTAGTTGAAATCATGGTGTTATGTTAAATTTTCAGGGCATATTTTGCCGTCAACCTGCTAAATGTTTCTGTTGAACTTTTGGATGATTCTAAAAGAGACACGGTCCAGATAATTGGTTGTCAAACGCTTACAAAATTCATCTATAGTCAGGTGAATTTTCCATCTTAAATATATTTATTTAACTTCGCGGAATCACAGGTCATAGTTGTGAACTTGTGATTATATGATTTCCAAAAAGTCTTAGGTATAGAAAGTTAAACAACCCGTCGGTCATATGCACACTTTCATGACTACATTAGGTTTTGTTGTAACGAGTTTTGCTAATATTATATGTTCTCTTACTTTAGACATGTTTGTGGCAGGTGGATGGTACTTACTCATATAATCTTGAAAATTTAGTTCAAAAGGTTTGTATGCTAGCCTGTAAACCTGAGGAGGAAGATGAAAAAACACATTTAAGGGCAGCAAGCTTGCAATGCCTTTCAGCCATGGTAAGTGATAAACAAATGTGATATGGTTTACAACCTTAAGGTTATAAATCAAGATGAAATTGCTTTTTCTTTGGCTATAGATAAACTTTCGTTTCACTGTTTATGCAGATTTGGTTTATGGCCGAGTTCTCTCATATGTTTGCTGACTTTGATGAGGTCTGTTAATTTACGCCATAATTTATTTATTTTCAACTTTGGAACTGCAGATTGTAAATGATAGATAATAGTTTATCGTCAACTTTGGAACTGCAGATGGTAAATGTTATTTTGGTTAACTATGAGCGAAATACAAACACCGAACAAGATGATGAACGAGGGGAAGCACATCATAATTGGGTGGATGAAGTCGTCAGGAGTGAAGCAAGGGGGGCAATCATTGAAAATGATTCTAGCTACATGACTGTCAAACCACAAGCAGAAAAGAAAGACCCTACCCTTTTGACTAGGTTACCGTCATTCATTATTAAATGAAAGCTTGTACGTCTGTAACATTCGTGAATCGAAAGTATTTTATTAATTTTTTTCTATCCAATACAGAGAAGAAGCCGAGTCACCGAAAGTTTGGGCTCAAATTTGCATTCAGAGAATGGTAGAACTTGCCAAGGAAAGTACAACAATGCGTCGAATATTGGACCCATTGTTTATCTATTTTGATACGAACAGACAGTGGGTTCCTCCGAATGGTTTAGGCTTGATTGTTCTTTCTGACATGGCCTACTTTGTTGAGAGCCCAGGTATTTTATTATAATACTTTGAAATATGTAAATGGTGTTGTTACATGGTTCATTAGTGATCTGTTTGCTCTTGTTTCAGATAACCAGCAGTTGATATTGGCTTCAGTTGTTCACCATTTGGACCACAAAAACATTTCACATGATCCTGAACTGAAATCATATGTCATACAGACTACTACTGCTTTGGCCCGACAAGTTAGGTCTGAAGTTGCATTCAAAGATATTGGCTATGTCAGTGATCTATGCAGACATTTGAGGAAAAGCCTGCAAGCAACAGTTGAATCCGTTGGTGAACCAGAGTCAAGCTTAAATACCTCACTCCAATCATCAATAGAAGACTGCTTGCTTGAAATAGCCAAAGGGGTATGAATGTCTTCAATAAATTTAACGGGCATTCTTCTTTTATTTATGATTCTGAATTTCTGAATTTTCTATTTTTTTTTATGATTTTTTTGTTAGATTGCCGATGCACGGCCTCTGTTCGATGTCATGTCAACAACACTTGAGAATCTGCCTTCTAGTGGCGTCGTTGCCAGGGCAATCACTGGATCGATGATTATTCTTGCCCACATGATCGTTGTAGCGTCCGTCTCCTTTAATAAACAACAGGTAAATGTCCAATAATTATCAACTAGTTGCGGAACTTTAGTTATAGAAAAGTTAATGCTAGTTCTCTTAACCTTGTTATGCCAGGTGTTTCCCGAGGGTCTTCTTCTTCAACTTTTGAAATTAATGTTGCATCCAGATGTTGAGATACGTTTGAGTGGACATCAAATCTTTTCTGTTCTTCTCATCCCAAATTCAAACCATTTGAGACGTGATGCTTCTAACCGTACAAGGAGATGGAGTTCTGATAGTGCATCTGTGTTTGCCTCGGTTACATGTTTGCTTAACAAGCTTCAGAAGGAAAAAGATGGGACAGGAGTCGAAAGTGAAGTTTTTATTCAGGATGGTTTCATGGGAAAAGAAAATGCTGAGGCAGAAAAGAAGAATGTGTGGGGCCAAAAGAAGTCCCCCAATTTTCAGAAATTAAGTTCCATCACTACTGGAGAAATAGCACTGTCTAATGCGGTAAGCACCTGTCGTCTTGTTTTACATTTTAGTAAAGGTGGCGAGATGGATGGACAGGTTGAGTCGGATTGGTTGGGTGAAGGGTCATAACGGGCTATGGTTAGAACGAGTCACATCTAGCACTAACCCGACCATGTTGACCAACAAACACTTCTTTGGCTATAAATATTTTTTATGGAATATTTAAAGTCGCAAGAATGGCTGAAAAATCAATACTAGTATGATAGTAAATTAGATTTTTGAGTAAAAACGAGGTTGTATGCATCAAAACAGATTTTGGGGCTCTTAACCCGTCTGAGTAGTTTCTATCCATTTAAAAATGTTCTCATTGTAGCTAACTGATTTGGGGCCGTTTAGTTAAAAAGAAACCCAAAGCGACCCATTCATAAATACATGGGTCAATAATTGCCACCTCTACATATCAGATACACATATCTTTCTTGGCTGTCCCGTGGAAACTGCAACAGTTATCTTAGCACAACATAACAAGAATTAAATATTATTTTTGTATGGTTGTGACAGGAACCATCTGTTATGAAGTTCAGCGAGGATCAAATAATTCAATTATTGTCAGCCTTCTGGATACAAGCGAACCTTCCTGATAACATTCTTCCAAATATTGAAGCTTTAGCTTATTCTTTCTGCTTAACACTCATTTCTTTGAGGCTTAAGGTGAGATGGCATATATATTTTACTTGCTTTATATAATGCAATATCTCATATGACTTATTATTGCCTTTTTTTTTACGTATGCAAAATCCCAATGACAATCTTGTAGTCCGCATCTTCCAACTTTCATTATCCCTTTTGAAGTTAGCGTTGGATCATGGCAATGGTATATTAAACTGTGTTTGAGACATTTAAGTTTGGAAATATTATACACTTGGTAAAAAAAAATGGTGGAACTTACTTGATTTTGCTATTGGTCAGGAATGTTATGCCCGGCACACCAAAGATCGCTTGTTACATTATCAACAGCAATGCTGATGTTTGCAGCCAAGATGTATCAAATTCATGATATTGTTGATGTACTCAAGCCGATGCATAAATCGGGTGTAAGTTTGCGCTATAACCAGTTATTACTTGTAGGAAAAAATCGGTATTTTTTTGATTGTAAGTTTTGCTGATGATCATTTTCATTCTAGGTTGATAACTACCTGAGTATCAGTGATGACTTCCAAGTTTATATGAAGCCTCAGGCAGATGTAACAGAATATTCTTCTGATCATGATAATCAGGCAGCAAAGGGTTTACTTGCTAAGTTGCAAAGCAAGATGTCCAAGTCTTACGAGATAATTATTGATATTTTAGTCCAGAAGTTATCTAGCATAACCGAGGTATACTTCTGATGGATCACCCATATTGTTCTTTATTAGAGGTGGCAGTATCTGCGGGATGAGTATCAAAACGGGTTCCAGTTTTGTTTATCCGTGATATCTTATGTCTGACTCCAGCTATATATAAATAATTAGTATGTTGATTATGATAGCAAAAAACTCTTTTATAACAATCAGAATCATATTTTTAAGTAAAGCAATGTACAAAGTTGCATGCATTAATATTGAGTTAATGATTTTTTGTGTCCTATGTCTGCTTTTATCAGATGGAGGCAGAAGAACTACGTGTTCAGTTATTCGATACTTTCACCCCTGAGGATGCAATGTTCGGTCCAGAATCAATGCTTCATTTGGATCATTCTCATAGAGTTGCTCATTCAAAAGAATCCCTATCTTTTGACACGGTAGCCATTTACATATTCTTGTGCAATATTTATTTCTGTCTGATTTCTCCTCTTTTCTTTTTGGGTTGTGCTGATGTTGGAATATTGTGTTTATTAGCAGGAATTTCCTACAAATTCATTAGTCGAAGATGACGCAAGCAGTGAATCATCTGTTTCTGATCTATCCCATTTCATTACTAAGTCTCCTACACCAAGCTCCATGTCTCATGTTATTAGCATCCGTCAACTTCTTGACTCAGTAAATTCTATCATCTCTTTTGTCTCTAATCACATGTTTCCCCATCTGTCACATGAATTTTTAAATATTCGGTTTTTCAGAAATATATGATGTTCAAAATTATTGTATTCCCCATGACATTGATTGGGCACACAGGATCATGTTTACTTAAATTAGTGTCAAATTAAACGTTACAGTCTCTGTTAGCAGACCACAAATAGTTTATACTTGCTCCAATTCCATTTTGAGACACCCCATGAACATTGCAGTATTTTCTTCTTTCTTTTAATATCTTTATTCAATGATATTTTAAATTTTGTCAAATAGTTGTAATTTCTGTGTTAAACAAATGATGAAAGCTAGCTATATTTACTCCCAACATAAATTTTGAACTGTGTCTTTACTTTCACCCCCTTTTAAGTTAAAACTATGTCGTTAGCCATTATGTAAAGTGTGTATTTCTAAATTATATCTACAACTTTGATGGTGTAGGCACTAGAAGCAGCTGGGCAAGTGGCCGGAGTATCCGTCTCTACTTCTCCCCTACCATTCAGTGCCATGGCTGGCCAGTGTGAAGCCCTCGGCACAGATTCAAGGAAAAAGCTCTCAACTTGGCTCTCTAATGCAAATGGAGAAGCAAAATCAGCAGAGATGGATGTCATCCATGTTCAAACTTCAAATCTAATGAAGGTGAATTTTTTATAACATTATTTTTTTGTATTTGCATTAGATACCAACGTACTTTTTCATAGTCGAACTGTCCTGTTTTAGTTGAACTTTTTTTTGTACACCCAAGTCGATAATAGATGACTTTGTGTCCTGTATAAGTCATCTTACAAAATATAAAATTACAGGTTACAAAGTGACCCAAACGGAACACAAAACCATTTTTTAGTGATCCATATGTATATAAAAAAGTACACTTACCAAAATGTAAAAATTGTTTTTTTTTTTTTTTTTTTTTTTTTTTTTTTAATTGTAAACATGAAGAACCTTAATTTAGTTCTTGCATTCTACAACTATTACTCATCATCTTACTTCTTTGTAGATTTTGGGTGAAGATGAGCCTGCTCGTGCTGGAACGAATGGGTTGAAGCTACCTCCTGCCAGCCCTTTTGATAACTTTCTAAAAGCGGCTAGATATGCTTAAACATATGAAATAATCTCTAAGTAGTTGTGCATGTAGTGATTGATGTTCAAATTTTAGGACTACTTGTAAGAATTAACTTGATTGACCCGTTAGGACTACTTGAAATGCATGTGTAACTTGGGCTCATACGAGTTTGACTTGGATTATGTGACCCTCATTAACTTGATCTATCTTGTTAGACTTGCGAGCCTGAGATCCTCTCAACAGAGTTTATGATTGTGTAGCAAATGTGATCTAGATCTTACCACAAGTTTGCCAATTGCAGGTGTTTTCATCCTCACAGTCCGAAGAATGTGAGAATATTCCCCACAATATTCCAAGTTATTCATGCGAGTGTGAAAAGTATGCAAGGTATCAACTAATTTGCACTTTTGACAGAGGAAACATGAGACATTTATAAATATGCGATTACCATTACACTTCTTCCTATTTGGTCAATCGTCTCAACTGGTTCCTCACTGTACACATGAATCATTAGTTCCACCATCCCAAATCAAAGCAAACTTTTTGATATTTCATCCCAAAAGAATTACTGAAGACAAGAGAAGGTGAGAAAAGAAAAACTTCGTCAATGCTAAAATTACAAGGAGAAAGGTAATGTAGAAAAGCACAACTCTAAAGATCAAGTTCCTTATTCACTAATAATAACGGGACATGATGTTTAATGATGTGTATAAATTCTTATCTTTGTATGCCAATAGATGCTTTAGTTTTTATGCTTTCATACTTGCTTTGTTCACACTTTTTTTTTATTAAGAGAAATGTTATGCAATAAATGAGAATCAAAGATAAGAAACAATAAACGAGAATCACAAAAGTGGTGCGTGGAATTAAGGTCAATTCGCACTTAAGATGTTTTTGTACATTTAAATAGTTGTAGGTAGCTCCACTTTGACGCATAAAGAAGCGGAGAAGCGGGGCAGCGCGAAACATATTAAAAACCTTTTTCATTTAGGTCACATTTTAATGTGTACTATCTTTATACCTCTCTTATAGTTTGTTAAAATGGGTGAGCATTTCTAACTATTTAGTACAAAACCACATCAATCGACTAAAAGTTTAATATTTAATTCTTAAAAACTAATCATATTTCACAATTGTTTAGTCCAGTTTATTTTTCTATTCAAAGTTACCATTTGCTTACAGCTTGTTAAACAAAAATAAACAAACAAGTAAAATAATAAACAACTAAAACAATGCGCACATAACTTAACAATTAATATGTGTAAACAAGTAACCACATGCAAACTAATTTAATAAAAACCTATTAATAATCAATCTAGGTTTAATAATGTATATATTTAACTAAGACTTTCACTTATTTTCATCTATGTACAAAGTGAGCCACATACATAGACGAATTGATTGCGTAAGTCATAGCTAAATATACCATATTGCACATAATTGATTCATCAATGTTAATTGAGGTCTTCCCCAATTCAATATTTATCAATAAACGCATGTGTAGTCACTTAACAATTAATGCACATAAACAATAATCCATGACAAAACATGCATTTTTTATCATAACATAATAATTATCATTAATTCGCAAGATCGCTTACAATTAATGACATAACAACAATTATTCATTAATTAACACATAAAAATTGCATGCAATCCTAGGGTTTCTACAATCTACAAAACCGATTTTTTTTTTTTTTTTAAATAAAAATAAAAAATAAATAAAAGAGGGCATTCGACCCTAATTAAAAAAATTAGAGTTTCAAATTCCAAACCCTAGAATTTGATTAATCATGAAATACACAATACAAGATTCGTTTCTTATGTGTTTCGGTAATTTATTACACAATATTAACGGCTCATGATGCCATTGTTGGAATTATATAAACATGACAATCATAAGATATAAACAAGTAATCACAAGAGTACGCAACAGAAGACTTAAACAAATATTCATAATTAATTAATCGAAACATAAAGTAAGCATACCTTTTAGCAACTCCAAGCAATCAAACGATCAAGAAGCATAAACCCTAAATAATTAGGGTTTATGTAATCGACTAACACCTAAGTCGATTGGGGAAACACCAAAAATCCAAAATAGGATTTATCTATGGCCTTGTACACACGTACTATTAGCGATTCGATGCGAATACTAGTTCTTGATCACAATAGATTAACCAAACACGTTTGTTATGCTCAAGGTCACTCGAAAATTCCTTTCGTGGGGTTTCACTCGTCGACCTAGGAACAAGAAAGAGAAAAGAAGAAGTTTGGCCTTATGTTGAAATCAAGTTACTAAAAGATGGATACATGGGGATGTATTTATACCCTTATGGTAGATATCAAGTTTAATATGGATTCTCATGTGGGATCCCATAGTTTCGGCCAAAATAAGCCCAAGAGAGGGTTTCTAGAACCTTCTCTTGGCTTGTATCCTTTTTTTTTGGTATCCCGTTAACATTTATCGACCGTTAGTCAATTCCGTTAAGTAATTAACGCTCATTAGTCGTTATTATGAATTTAATAATTAACCATACATTTATATTAATTATTTAAACATCGAGTCTCATGTAGATAACACATTGAAATAGTGTTACAATGCCAATAGACCCATTAAATATTGGAGTTTCTAGCTATAATCTCATTAACTATCTTAAGCTCGTTAAGTTTCATCCTTTGAAAGATCATCAAGCATTACTAGCCTTGCGTGTCCAATAGAAGCACGACAGATCACCACGTCAATAAGACAAGATACATCAGAAAATGGTTCTTTGCCTCCCACCAGCTCCTGATTTTGTAGCATATCTGATTTCAAAACCCACACGGGGTGAACAAGTGATCTTCACACTCGACAACTTCATCACACTAGTGACATATATCGTATTGTATGCCGACGCCTCTTGTCACCAAGTTTTGATAAGTTCAAACAAATATAATTAAGCACCACTCCTAGATTCCTTCATTGTTAAGTGGTTTGACTTCAGTCTGCAATATGACTATTGATTACCTTAAGTCCCTTTAATTAGGGATCTACTTATTGGGTTAATCCCAATCGGCCCAAGTCAACACCCCACATGACCCGGTCAACCCAGAAGTCAAAGAAGAAAGTCAACCTATGACAGTTATGTGACAGTTACAAAATAAATGTTATATGGCAGTTATGCCCCAAACCGACATATCTGTTGGTTCTCTTGAACCAACATGACTCTTCATTATACCCATTCATTTGTTATAAATAGATAGAACTTTATACAGAATTATATGATGACATATTGATTAATACAAAAGCATTTACAGAACCTTTGATTCATATTTGTTACTTGGTATATTTTGACTTAAGTTAAAAAGGCCATAGATCCACCCATTGAGGCCAACAATTGGTATCAGAGCGGTTTGGTCAAATACTAACCAAAAATCATCATTTACCAATCCGTATTCGTTTTAGTTTCAGAATCAAAAAAAGGACCAGAATCTGTTTCGGAAATATTTTTTTTCTTGCAAACATAATTCGAACACAAAATCAAGAAATCATCTTTTGTGTTTCTGTATCTGGCGTAACAAGGGACCAATCACAAAATTGTGATTACTCAACCCGGCATCAGATAACAACTTGCAAGAAATTTTTTTGTTAACAGACAAGTATTAACATCAAAACAGAATCAACCAATCCAAAAGGATCAGAAACGATTAAAATTTGTTTACCTTTTGATTCAAAAAAAAAAAAAATACCAATCTGATAACGCAGTCATCAATTAGGGCAAAAATTAAAACGATTCAACATAGAACAAACACACCTGTTCAAATTAACGAATCAAGCCCAGAACTTTAATTGAGTCACCAATCGACTCAATTTCAATCTCCAATCATCCATATCTCTCACGGAATTAAACCCCCCAACATTCATCGAAACCCTAAAAGTTTCAATTGTGGGAATCAAGTGCTCGCGAAGAACACTACAAACCGGAGAAGAAAGGAAGGCAAATCAAACCTATCACAGGCGAATTGACCATAAAGATCAGGAGAAACAAAAACGGATCAAATCCCAGAACCAGAAGAGACGAAAGAATAAAAGTCTCTCAAAGAGACGTTTACTTTCTTTTTATCTCACAAAATTAAGAGATAAGAAACATATAAAAGAAGGCGTCCAATTAGGGCTACAAAACAAAAGGGATTATTTAACGCATTGGGTTAAACCATCAACCTCTCTAGGTTCCAAAATTTACAAAACCACTCTTTCATTTTTAGTATATATTTACTTTGATATATATTATTATTTTGATAAGTTACTTTTATTTACAAATTAGTACTTCATCATTTCTTTTAAAAATATAGTAACCTAGTGATTACACTGTTTATTATATTAGAACTAACTTTTAAGGAGTAATTAACCTTATGATATTTCATTTAACAATTTTAATCTCACAGGATAGTTTTTCAAAACTAGACCTATAAAAGTTTTATATACCTTTAAGGAAAATAAAACATAAAGAGCTCACTAAAAATAAGAAATTTCAAAACACCTCGTGTTAAAAATTCTCTTGAAGATTTATTGTCAATATCTTTAAGATATGACGAAAGAAGATGGAAGTAAGGAATCTAGTACTAATATTTCAACTAGTACACCCCAATTTCAATGCCCAATCCTAAAGCCCGCGAATTACTCATTATAAGCAATTCGCATGCAAATCATTCTCGAAGCGAATGGTTTATGGGAAAAAATAGAGTCGACTGAGTCGACTCAATCCAATAAGAAAAAAGACAAAACCGCTATTGCATTTCTTTACCAAGCCTTACCCGAAGAACAATTACTTCAAATAACAAAGCACAAAACCGCAAAAGACATTTGAAATGCTTTGAAAACTAGACACGTTGGCGAAAAAAGAGTTCAACAAGGAAGACTTCAAACACTCAAATCCGACTTTGAGATGTTATATATGAAGGAAGACGAGACAATCGACACCTTCACTACAAAACTTACAACTTTCGTGAACAAAGCCGCTAGTCTAGGATACACAATAGAAGATCAAACCTTAGTACGGAAACTACTAAATGCTGTACCCGATAGGTATCTGCAAATAGTCGCATCTATAGAACAATATTCCGACCTAAGTAAAATGACAATGGAAGAAGCAATTGGAAGACTTAAGACTTACGAAGAAAGGATTAAGTTCAAAAAGGGAAAACAAGTGGACAATCAAGAAAAATTGATGTTCACACGGCATGACAATAGAGGAAAACACTTTAGAGGACGTAGACGTGGGACGTATAAATTTTCACACGGAAAAAACCACAAAAAATTTAAGGAAGAAAAGAAAGACGGAGAAAACTCTCATAACAACTTCAACAAATCACACACTCATCTTAGCAAAGTAAAATGTTACAAATGCAAAATAAAATGGGTCATTATGCAACTAAGTGTTATTCAAAACCAAACACTAGTATGCAATCTAATCTTGTCGAGGAGGACTTAGAACCTACCTTACTAATGGCAATATTAGATGACCCACCTGTAACAAAACTTAAAGATCAAACTGCCTCGCTACATGAAGAAGATGTAGGATATAAAGAGACAAATGTAGATAGTCTATGGTACTTAGACAATGGAGCCAACAATCATATGAATGGAATGAGAGAACACTTCAAAGAGCTAGATGATAACGTTAGTGGAGAAGTAAGATTCAGAGATGGATCTCACATAGAGATCAAAGGAAAATGTTCAATCCTAATAGAATGTGATGACAAAAAACAAAGAATCATATCACACGTATATTACATTCCTAACCTAAAAAGCAACTTATTGAGCCTTGGACAATTCACCAAAATCGATTGTAAAGTAGTAATGGAAGATGATGAATTACGACTCTATGACATGGACAACAAAATCTTCATGAAAGTCACAAGACAAAGAAACCGTCTATACAAAGCAAGTCTGAAGATAGGCACACCTGTTTGCTTACTAGCAAACTTGAAGGACAACACTTGGTTATGGCACGCAAGACTAGGACATCTCAACTTTGAATCATTAAAATCAATGAATCAAAGAGAGTTAGTTCAAGGAATACCTGCCATTAAACATACAACACAAATCTGTGATGTTTGTTTAGTTGGTAAACATAGCAGAGCGCCATTTCCCAAGAAAGCAAAAACTAGATCAACCTCACCTTTAGATTTAGTATACGGAGATTTATGGACCAATTACACCACCAACACAACTGGAAAAGATACATATTCTTACTAGTCGATGACTATTCAAGATATATGTGGGCGTATTTCCTAAACACGAAAGATCAAGAATTTGATACTTTCAAGGAATACAAGAATACAATAGAGAAGGAGCTAAGGACAACATTGAAAAAGTTAAGAACTGACCGTGGAGGAGAATTCATATCTAACGAATTCACTCAATACTGCAAAGAATATGACATAGCACGACAACTAACCGCACCTTACTCACCGCAACAAAATGGAGTAGTTGAACGAAGAAATAAGACAATTATGTCTACAACAAGATGCATGATGAAAGCAACCAACATGCCTCAAAATTTTTGGGCTGAAGCTGTTAGACATGCTATATACATTCTAAACAACGTTCCTACAAAAGCCTTAGAAGACATCACTCCATATGAAGCGATCAAACAAAGAAAGCCAAACTTAGAAAATCTAAGAGTTTTCGGCTGCATAGCATATGCAAAGGTACCATCACAACATCTTACGAAGTTAGATGACATAAGCAACAAAATGGTATACTTAGGAAACGAACAAGGATCAAAATCCTACCGACTATTTGATCCAACAACACAAAGAATATGTGTTAGTAGAGATGTGAAGTTTAAAGAAGATGAAGCATGGGACTGGAAGGATTACTTGAATGAACACACCAACAATGAACCTGAATGGTTTGACTTCAAAGTTGAAAACCTTGAAGCCACAAATGATCATCAGGAATAAGAGATCCAACCAGATGAAGAAGACAACGATATCCCTACAAATGATGATGATGAAAATACAACATCAACAACAAACTCACCCTCACAAGCATTTCGCACACCATCTACAACTTCATCGCGAGTAAACGCTCAAATTACACCAACTACCTCATTACTATCAACCAATCAAAGTAATTCAAACGCAACCAGGAATTTACATCCAAACTTTGATCATACACCACTACAAGGTTTTAGAACATTAAATGATATATACGATAACACCGAGGAAGTATTACCTGAGCAATTATTACTGGATGAAGATGAACCTAACAATTACAAGGAAGCATCAAACGATCTATAATGGATCGAAGCAATGAAGGTCGAATTAGATTCCATCAATAGAAACAATACATGCGAACTAACCACTCTATCCAAAGGACATAAAGCCATTGGATTAAAGTGGGTATTCAAGACCAAGAAAGATGCTAATGAAAATATAGTCAAGCATAAAGCAAGACTAGTAGCCAAAGGCTACATACAAGAGCATGACATAGACTTTGAAGAAGTCTTTGCACCTGTAGAAAGAATGGAAACAGTCCGATTACTATTAGCCATAGCTGCTAATAATAAATGGGAAGTACATCACCTTGACGTCAAATCTGCATTTCTACATGGAGAATTGAAAGAAAAAGTGTATGTAACACAACCCGAAGGATTTGTAAAGAAAGAAGATAATGGAAAACTCTACAGACTCATAAAAGCTCTATACGGTCTAAGACAAGCACCACGTGCTTGGAACATAAAATTAGATAACACCTTGAAGTCTTTAGATTTCAAGAAATGCGCTTTGGAACATGCTGTCTATACGAAGAAATCAAAGAACTCAATACTTCTAGTAGGAGTCTATGTAGACGATTTAATCATCACTGGCATACCAAAATAAGAGATAGACAAGTTCAAAGCTAAAATGGAAGAAAAATTCGAGATGAGTGACCTAGGATTACTATCCTACTACTTAGGAATTGAAGTCTGATAACGCTACACGCGTCGTTCGGGGTCAAAGGAACTTCCTTTTCTTCGAGCAAGTTTTATAACACCCTAGGCGGTGAACCTAATCGTTGTAGTGTAGTATTAGGGTAAGTCACATGTATTGATATCGTTTCTAGGGAATAGGAATGCTAGTGAGAAGTTACTACGCTAAGGTTGGGGTTGAGGAAGATTATTTTTATCTTTTATGTTTTTAGAAATTGGAAAGGTACTAATCTCGGGGTTAGGATTTGGGGTTGGTATTTCACCGATTACTCTACTTATCTAATTATCTAATCTAAGGTTTAAGTAGTCTATGTCTAATTATTGTGTGCTCAGTATGATAGTTTAAAGATGTGTTCACTTAGGTTTTATTACTCCTTAATTATCTCCTATTGTCGGTTGAATTGTCACGCCCTTATTCTTAATCGCGTTGTGTGTCTAAAGTCATAGGGTATGCGTTTATCCCTAACTCTTTGAACTTACCAAAGGGTCTCGCCTACAAAACCCTCTAGGGATTATAAACTCTAACTCTAAGGCCCTCTTTGGATGATTTAGCCTACAACCGCCTAAGTGCTATAGCCTAAGGTTCACAAAGATTAATCAAGCATTAATTACACAACGAATGACCTATCGCATTACTAGATCATTAACAATTAAGATAAGAGACAACCAATCAATATTTAATAATTAAGTTTCATATTCCTAAGAAAACACACAAGTAAATTAGCTTGATATGGAGAACATGCAAGCATACACACAAATAATCAAAGACATAATTGAATTAATGAAGTAAAACACTTATCTTGATGTGTTAGGGTTTGGAACCCTAAAATCTGTACAAGACAACCTTGGTTCGGTTTAGGTTTTTACTCCAAAAGACTACCCACTAATACTAAAAATTCGGATTCTATATATAAGATTACATATGCGACGACGCCACCTTATGATTTGTGACGCCGTCGGTCGCCGTCATTAGGGTTTCGTCTTGCCACGTTAGTCTTGCGGCGCCACCTTGTGCTTGTGACGCCGTCCTCTTCGAATTTCGACGTCGTTCGGATCAAATCTAGGCCGTCGAGTTGCGACGGACTACTCTTTAAAGCCCGACACCGTCACTTGAAAATAAGAAATTTGGCTTCGTCGTCACAAAATGCTCCGACGGCGTCGCGGTTAAGTGACGCCGTCACCTTGTATTTTAGCAACTTGAGTGTCTCGATTCTTGACTTTGGCCATTTTCTTCAGATATCCGCGCTTTTCGTCCAAATAAGTGCCATTACAACAATTTGCCTTCAAGAGACCTAAAACCGAAAAGGAACGATATTAAGTAATAACGGATACAAAGTGATCAAATAAGGGCTTAAACGACCTCAAAAAGGTACATTTAAAACCTTATCAAATATCCCTACACTTGGTATTTGCTTGTCCTCACAAATGTGCTTTTAGCCAATTAATTTATAAGTTAGGGGTCATGAAGCATTGGTTTAAAACAGTCCACAACACATATAAGCCCCATAAAAGTCATAACAAGAACGGAAATTACATACTAGCACCTCACATGGGTGTTTGGATACTCACATCTCTCTCCGATGTATATGAAATATAATAAGTTGGAAATGGAAGATAAACACTCATTAACCGGTCCTAGTACATAGATTACCATAGGCTTGAGAATAGATCAAACCTCCATCGCTTTGGCGTAAGCACCTAGGAAAGACTATCAAAGAGGTCTTTAAAGGGTTGTAATGTTAGGCTTACGGTAGGGAAACAAAGGGTTTGGTGGGATAGGCTATTTAGTGCTGGCAAGTCAAAAATCTCTATGTTACAAGCATACGAAGAATGGCGTTGCTAAGCCAAGACTCGACACTCTAAACTCTAGATAACTGAAACAAACAAACATAAATTTAAAGGATAGATGTAGGATGGTAGCAGTATTTTTTTTTTTTTTTTTTTTTTTTTTTTTTTTTTTTTACACTTTTACTCTACCATCCTCTACGGTAACATCAAAATGATAGGGATTTATAGGCACATCCCTACACTTGACTTTTTATTACTCTAACACTAATTTGACCCGAATTGAAAAGATAAAAAACACTTGGGGTACGTTATTACGCAAATAAGGGAATTTAATGTTCCCTTCCAATCATTTCAAAAACTTTAATCCCATGAGTCCCAATCGTCCCAAAACTGTGTACAAAGGATATAACTCGACTTAGCAACTCATGCAAGCAACTAGATAATTGAACTAAGGGTTTAGGGTGATAACAATAATGCACTAAAAGTGAGTGCATACAAGGTAGGCTAAGGCGATTTGGGTGTATATTTGGGGGGGGTAAACAATGCTCTTCATTGATATTCGGAAAACCGAAACATCACGAGAACCGCGAAAAGGATAGGCTTTGAGGGTTACCTAGGGTTATCGTGTACTAAAGATGAGTACAACGCAGGTGTGGGGAATTACTCAACCGATGTGGAAGAAGTAATTATATTACGGTATCAAACAAGGTTATCCTAATGCCTCTTATCATTTAGTTATTCCTAACTACACAAGTGTAGTCTTACTAGCGATCTCGAGATGCATCACAAAACAAGTTCTAGAATCTAATATACTACCGGTTCACACTCTAAGCATTAAAGATGAATGCTTTAATTCCTACTAATCTAAGGGCGATCCTCACATTTTGGGTGGAATTTGGGTGGTAAAGGGTTTTTGTGCTAGT
The DNA here is from genome assembly GCA_022545495.1 of Chrysanthemum lavandulifolium. Classification (NCBI taxonomy): domain Eukaryota; kingdom Viridiplantae; phylum Streptophyta; class Magnoliopsida; order Asterales; family Asteraceae; genus Chrysanthemum; species Chrysanthemum lavandulifolium. The sequence continues at coordinate 195,826,204 of CM040243.1, read as the reverse complement.
CATGCAACTTCCTATCCGTGAGACGCTTTTGTTAAGACTAATGGCCCACTCCTATATGTCATGAAAATTTTAAATTTGGTGCCAAAATTACCCTAACCGACATTTTCTCATGGTTTATTACACAAATACAATTGACAAAGCAAATAATCAAGGATAAGCATAGTTTCTAAGTTCCCGCTTTATTTTCCTCCCTATACTTAAACCGAACATTGTCCCCAATGTTCCCCGAAGTATCAAAGTTATGATAATGGAAGGTAATTAAAACGAAAGAAAATAGTACTCCCCGATTAGCTCGGTAGGATCCGTGTGTGAAGTAGTGGTTAAATCCTTTCCAAGAAAAATGTATGCGTGAAAAGCTCCTTCCAATCTTTTGTTTCTTCTTCTTGATAAATAAAACCCGCACATTCGAAGAAAACAAACGAAACCTTCAAGTAAAATCGGCGGTAATAATATATATAAGACTCTACTAAACTAGGATATAATGCTTGTGGAATGGATGTTTACAATTTCGGAAAATTAAGACCGGAAAATTCCAAAATTTATAAGTAGATTAGAAAACGAGAAAAAATAACTGTTGTTTTTACTCCTTCCGACGTCGAGTTGCGATCCCGACAAAACTCGGTCTCATGATTTTTCGGAAAAATTCGGAAAATTTACATCTTTAGAATCTGGAAAATTTCGCAAAACATCCATTATGACTCGATACAAGCATTTGACTCAAACAAACACACATATATATCTTTTAATTAATTGCTATTCTCATGTATACGTTTCTTTGAAAACGTGTGTAATCCTCCCTACACTTATCCTTTATGTAAAATACCTTTATATGCAATTGAGACGAGGTTAAAAACAAAATAAAGCATTTTTACAAATTTAAACATGAGAATAAGTAATCAATAAAAGATATATGACACTAACAAGCAAACAATTAAGCATGGGTTGCCTCCCACGAAGCGCTTTTCTTTATTTATGAGTCTTGTAGCTAGACTCGTAGTTGTGCCCTTACGTAACTTCATTACCGTCATCTTCTTCCTCATGAAGGTCTCTATTGGGGGATTCCATGTTGTAAAAGTGCCCTATGATGCACCTCTCTAAGAGTTCTTCCTCTCCCCATTCGGTCCTATATTTCGGTCCTAAGTTCAAGCAATCCTTATAGAATCCGAAAATCTTAGCCATAACATAATCTACTCCTTTTTCTTTATCCTCCTCATTCCTATAATAGACCGATAGTTTAAGTTCCTTTTCATCATTAGAGAGTGATGAAAACTTCTCAATCTTAAACGGCATTTGGTAAGCTATGTCATCGGTCTCATCCTTGAATCGCACTATTCCTAATGAGGGATCATAAGTCATTCCGGTGTTTTCTATGAAAGGTTTTCCTAGAATAACGTGGGACAAGCTAGGATCTATGGTCGTGCAAATATCATCAACAATTATGAAGTCCGTAGGAAACGTGAAACTACCTACATAAACAGGCAATCCCTTAACTCTACCAAGAAAATTGCACCTATCCCTAGGATTATCGGGGTCTTGCCTAGTTGGGATAAGCTTCTTCATTACCCAATTATAGTAGGTGCTAGTCATTATGTTGATTGGGGATTTGCGATCAATGTAGGCATTTGCCACGAAAAGGTGTCCTATGCAACATGGTATGTTAAGATTCCAAGGGTTCCCAAACTTAATTCTAGGGCTTTTCCTAACATACATGTGACGGAGGTCACGCACTAAGTGAGGGTGGCGAGATAGCTCTTCTTCCGTAGGAAACTTATTGAAATAGTCATTGTCTACTTCATCTACTTCCTCGGTTGTTTCATTATTCTCAAGTGTATGGTCCTCTTCGTCATTTGTTCCATTGGGTTTTACTAAGGTGATGGTATTGACGAATTGGACATGTTTAGTTAACTTACTTGGGTCCTTAATCTCTACACCGGAAGGCTCGGGAGTTGAGATAGCATTAACCTTCCTATAAATATTGGTCATGGCTTTCAAGAGGTTATCTATCTTTCTATCCATCTCGGCTTGTTGTTGGTTAAAACGGTCCGAAAGCTTAGCTATTTGAGCTTCTTGGGATGCGACTAGGTGTTGCAACAATCTCTCAATGTTTTGTTGGTTAGGACCGCGAGATGGGGGCCATGAGAAATCATTGGAAGTGAATTCTTTGGTTTGTCCCCAATAGAAGTCGAGCTTGCCCTTCCATGCTTCTCGGGTGTCATTGAAATTCCTAGGTCCGGATGTTGTAGGGAATCTTCCTCCTGCTCCATTAATACGCGATGATGCGTAGTCAATGGAAGCATGTTCGGGATCGGTGCAAGTCTTGGCGTGTTATGAGGATCACAAAACGGCTCACACGAGGAAGAAACTTTGTTCACATGGCGTGAAGACTTAGGATTTTCGTAGGAACTCATTAGGAATTTAACTTGATCTTCAAGTTCGATCATCCTACGGTCGGAAGATTGTGAGTCAAGTGGAGGCAAGGAGATTGCCTTAACGGTTTTGGGCAACTCACGGGGGTCATTCCAACTTTCGTTGTCATAGAGAGCAAGTTTCTCTATTATACCCCATGATTCTTCCGCGGTGAGATCACTAAGTTTTCCACCGGTCGCTTGGTCAATGGATCGCTTGGTGGGAAAGTTGACATGATCATAAAAGATTTGGACTTGGAGCGAAAGATCAATGCCGTGATGAGGGACTTTATGGACTAAGTCCTTAAATCGAGTCCATGCTTCAGAGAGATTCACTTGACGTTGTTGGAACATCAAGATGTCATTCCTAAGTTTAGTGGTTCTCCCCGTGGGAAAAGTTGAGCGAGGAAGCGAGAGGTGAGATCATCCCAACTTGAGATGGAGCCATGGAAGTCGCTCAAGCCAATTACTAGCTTGGTCCTGAGAGAGAATTGGAAGAGACGCAGCGCGTGGTCTCCCGAGTAGTAGCATCAAGGTCGATGGAATTGACAATTTTAAGGAAATCCTTAGATGTCGATTAGGATCTTCTAACGAAGTCCATGGAATGCACATCCGCTTTGCACCAAGGATGGTGTCGGATCGCAGGCCGTAGTTTGGGCTTGGTCGAAGCTCAATGGTGTTCCTATATCCTAGGTGGCTTGGTCTCGAGTATTCACCAAGAGTACGGGCTCTTGGCGGGTCATTTGGTGGTGGGTTGATGAATGGTGGGTGGTTATCACCTTCCATGATGAAAAGAGATGGGGTTACGAACAAAGGTCACGAAGAAGGTGGATAGAATACGAAAGCTAAAATGAGAAAATTTACTTGATAGGAATCAAGCAAAGAAACCTAAACGAGGTGGACTACTAACTAGCTATTCTATTCCCGCAGCCGCGCCAAAAACTTGATAACGCCACACGCGTCGCTCGGGGTCAAAGGAACTTCCTTTTCTTCGAGCAAGTTTTATAACACCCTAGGCGTTGAACCTAATCGTTGTAGTGTAGTATTAGGGTAAGCCACGGTATTGATATCGCTCTTTGGGGAATAGGAATGCTAGTGAGAAGTTACTACGCTAAGGTGGGGTTGAGGAAGATTATTTTTTATCTTTTTATGTTTTTAGAAAATGGAAAGGTACGAATCTCGGGGTTTGGATTTGGGGTTGGTATTTCACCGATTACTCTACTTATCTAATTATCTAATCTAAGGTGTATGTAGTCTATGTCTAATTATTGTGTGCTTGTATGATAGTTTAAAGATGTGTTCACTTAGGTTTTATTACTCCTTAATTATCTCCTATTGGTTGGTTGAATTGTCACGTCCTTATTCTTAATCGCGTTGTGTGTCTAAAGTCGTAGGGTATGCGTTTATCCCTAACTCTTTGAACTTACCAAAGGTCTCGCCTACAAAACCCTCTAGGGATTATAAACTCTAACTCTAAGGCCCTCTTTGGATGATTTAGCCTACAACCGTTCTAAGTGCTATAGCCTAAGGTTCACAAAGATTAATCAAGCATTAATTACACAACGAATGACCTATCGCATTACTAGATCATTAACAATTAAGATAAGAGACAACCAATCAATATTTAATAATTAAGTTTCATATTCCCTAAGCAAACACACAAGTAAATTCTTGGACATGGAGAACATGCAAGCATACACACAAATAATCAAAGACATAATTGAATTAATGAAGTAAAACACTTATCTTGATGTGTTAGGGTTTGGAACCCTAAAATCTTGTAGACAAGACAACCTTGGTTCGGTTTAGGTTTTTACTCCAAAAGACTACCCACTAATCTTGAAAAATTCGGATTCTATATATAAGATTACATATGTGACGCGTCACCTTATGATTTGTGACGCGCCGGGTCGCCGTCATTAGGGTTTCGCCTTGGCCACGTTAGTCTTATGACGCGCCACCTTGTGCTTGTGGACGCCCTCTCTTGCCTTCCGACATCGTTTGGATCAAATCTAGGCCGCCCGAGTTGCGACGACCTACTCTTTTAAAGCCCCGACACCGCCACTTGAAAATAAGAAATTTTGCTTCGTATCGTCACAAAATGCTCCGACGGCGTCGTCGAAGTTAAGCGATGGCGCCACCTTGTATTTTAGCGACAGTGTCTCGATTCTTGACTTTGGCCATTTTCTTCAGATATCCGCCTTTTCGTCCAAATAAGTGCCATTAAAGCAATTTGCCTTCAAGAGACCTAAAAGTGAAAAGGAACGATATTAAGTAATAACGGATACAAAAGTGATCAAATAAGGGCTTAAACGACCCCTCAAAAAGGTACATTTTAAAACCTTATCAAAGTCACACAAAGTGGAGGTGGCATATCAATAAAGCAATCCGCCTACGCAAGCAAGATCCTAAAGGAAGTTGGAATGCTAGACTGCAACGAAAATCTAATACCTATGGATCCAGGAACAAGACTAACAAAGAATACTGAAGAAACAACGGTCAACTAAACTGAATATAGAAGTTTAATTGGATGCTTACGATATCTGCTACATACAAGACCCGAATTAAGTTATTCCGTTGGATTACTTAGTCGTTTTATGCAAGAACCAAAGGAACAACATATGAAAGCTATAAGGCAAGTACTACGCTATGTAAAGGAACAAAAGACTATTGAATCACCTACAAACACAATGGAGGAAACCAAATATAAGGTTATAGTGACAGTAGCTACGGAGTCAACACTCAAGAAGAAAAAGGCACTATTGGAACTATATTCTACTATGGTGAATCACCAATCAGCTGGAGTACACAAAAACAAGCCACAGTAGCTCTATCATCATGTGAATCCGAATTCATTGCAGCAACAGAAGCAACAACACAAGCATTATGGTTAAAGAGATTACTAAGCAAGCTTACACACACACAAGAAGAAAAGGTTACAATAATGGTCGACAACAAGTCTGCCATCGAACTAATGAAGAATCATGTATTTCATGGAAGGAGTAAGCACATTGACATAAAATATCACTTTATACGAGAATGCGTCGAAAGAGAAGATTTACAAGTCGAGTTTATAAGTGGAGAATTTCAGGAGGCTGACATACTCACAAAAGCACTACCAAATATCAGATTCCTAACAATGAGACAACTAATCAGAGTCAAAGATCTACAACAAAGCGATTGTGATTAAGGGTATTGGGTTAATCCTAATTGACCAAGTCAACACCCCATATGACCTGGTCAACCCAGAAGTCAAAGAAGAAAGTCAACCTATGGTAGTTATGTGACAATTACAAAATAACTGTTATATGGCAGTTATGCCCTAAACCGACATATCTGTTGGTTCTCTTGAACCAACATGACTCTTCATTTTACTCATTCATTTGTTATAAATAGATAGCACTTTGTACAGAATTATATGATGACAATTGATTAATACAAAAGCATTTATAGAACCTTTGATTCATATTTGTTACTTGGTATATTTTGACTTAAGTTAGAAAGGCCATAGATCCACCCATTGAGGCCAACACTACTATGGACTTCCTGATCACAACTTTCAACAAATTTAATTTGATAATCATATGTAGAGCATCTCATTTTAAAAATGTCACCTCCCTTTCACAGCTTCGGGATTTGAATTTGATTCTCTAATCATGGATTAAGGGTATGTTTGGCAAAACTAATGTAGAAGGTGTATGTTGAATTTGTAAGTTATAAACCCAGAAATCATAATACGAAATACATGTTGTATCTTTTTTCAATAAAATGTTTAGTAAATTAAACCGCTAAATGTAATTATAAGATGTGAAATGACATAAAAGGACAAATTTATAATTGTAAATAATGTTTGAAAAGTATATCAGTAATTTTAAAAAAAAAAAAAAAAGTCTAAAACTTCATTAGAACTTTTATAACGGATTACAATCGATAATTTAAAATTTTAATACTCTAAGACATTTAAAAGTTCTCATGAATCGCTTTTTCATTTCGTTTATTTGTTTAAAATAAAACAGAGTTAACGAACCAAACGAAACTATTTAGTTTATAAAAGATTATTTGAGAATAAAAAGCTAACAACTGCTCCCAAAAGTCTCTCACAAACATGCCGTAAGTAATAGAGAGACACACGCCAAATCATTACGGAAATACCATCAATATATTGTCTTCCTTTCTAACATTAAAAATGATTATTTATTTCTTAAAATTTGGAAACACAGCCGGAAACTGAGACAATAACATTTAGTCACACACCATTAGCCACACATAAGTTTGTGACATGAGCATTACGATTCAAAATAGAATGATCATAACTACTCATCAATCATTTTCATATGACCAAGTGGATGGTTGAATGGTTGGATATCACAGTACTTGCAACTTGATGCCATGAGAGATCCAATATCCAAATGATGATAGTTATTATCAATGTTAACCGGTTCCAGAAACTTACGCGATATCACAACGGAGTTAATGACATCATCGTCTGGATGGAAAATAGAGAGAACATTGAACCCTTGAAGAACTTTAGGATCAACCACTGGATAAAGAAAAGCACGCGCACCGTGGGCGCTCCTTAGCATGAGGACGGAACCAGGTGCCATGTACTTAGCCAAATGTTGAATAACTTTAGTTTTATCGTCTATATTCATCCCCACAAGTGCTGCCAAGAAAATCACATCATAATCCTTCAACTCATCAGTCACATCCAGTATATCGGCAGTGTGGAACACCATTCTTTTGGACAAGTCATGATCGGCTGAAACCAGACGAGAAGCCATGGAATTTGCCATAGAGTCAATGTCATAGTTGTGGAAAGTTGTATCCTTGAGATGGTAAGAGGCCAAGACTATTGAGGTGAAAGGTAATGGGCCAGACCCCACAAATGCGACACGCTTAGGGGTTTCTGCTGTGGTGGAATAGTGTTGATTAAGGATGTCATACTCGAGACGGCCAAGCTTGAGATAATTGGAATAGTAAGGGAAAATATTAAGATGATGAAGAGGATTTTTGAAAGATCCTAAAATTGAGGAGAAGTGAGCTTCAAGTAGGCCCTCGGCCTCACCACAAAGTCTAATGAGCTTAGACCTTATTTCTTGTATATTGGCTGGGAGAGTGGCTATATTGATAGAAGAATGCGGGATGCATAAGTGGACGAGCTGAGTGAAGAGGTTGTCGACATCTTTAGAGGGTTTGAGTGTTTCAAGCTTTGAAAGTTTCTCATAAATCTGGCACACATTTTCAGTCAGGATGATCTCTTCTTGGACTTGGGCTTGTAGTGATTGCATGTTGACACTTAGAACCAGCTCCTAGCTCGAAAATCGGCCAATATTTCTTAAAGAACTAGATATGTTTGTATGTTTGAAGACTAAGAGCTAATTCTGTTTTGCATAATTGTCAAGTGAAACTGCGTCTTATTTATAGCTATAGCTATGTATAGGTCCCACATAACATTGGTGAAGAAGGCATGAACCACGCTTGTTTTTTATTATGGCAACACTGAAACCTCATATTGTTTTATACTTACTAATACCTTCATTAGTAAGGTGGAAATTTATACAAGACCAATATTGACGATTAAGCCTTAAGGAAGCTTTTGCTCTTCAAAGAGCCAAAGACGTGCGGTTTGGTCAAGTGCCTCGTGCGTATTACACTGGGTATGTATATGGAAATCAAAATATAAAATCATTATCTGATAATACACATATTATTAGGTTAGAGTTCATTGTAGATAAATTAACTTACAAAGACGTATCTAAAAATCACGTAATTTTTTTAACATCAATTTTTTCAATGTTCTATACCACTTATCTCGTAATATATCTTACAAATGCTTCCAGTGAAACTTAATCACAATCTTTAAGTTGATGAATAACTCACATACCACTAGACCAAATGCCTTGACTAATCATTACATAATAACCGGACAAAGAGCTATATTGTGTCAACTATTTAAGAACATTTCAAAGAGATTTGGTTATCATAGCTGTGGCTTTTCACTGATTAATAAAGCTGTATTATATATATGTCCTTGTCTTGTGAGGCCAATAGATGCTCCAGAATCATATGCTTTCATACTTGCCTTCTTTTGAACAAAAAAGAAAAAAAAGCCACATACACGATATTGTGATGTTTAATCTATTCTATCGATCACCTCCACATGAAAAATACACCAAACCGAATAAACCCACCGCCAAACCAAGCTTCTATATTTGCACCGGTCGATCATTTTTCACTCAAAAACAAGAAAATCGAGTAATAATCAAACTCAATGTTTCAAAACCCAGTTCAACCAGGCCGAGTTAACCGATTCAACCAGTTCCGGCAAAAAAAAGTCATATTAAACCGGGTCATAAAAAACGGTCGAACCAGTTAGACCCATCGGGTTTTAAGTGACCAGGATCAACCCGGTTCTCGAAACCCGATTGAGTTTTGGTTTTTTTCATTTAAAAGGAAAAAAAAAGTTAATTCTCGAAACTCGGTTAGACCCGTCAGTTTTAGGTGACCCAGGTCAACTCAGGTCTCGAACCCGACCAGATTTGGTTTTTTTTTAAATAGAAAACCGGGTTGACCCGGTTGAACCGATAACCCAGTGACTCGAAGATGATGGACAACTTAAAATATAACATTATTTTAAATTTAAACCTTTAGGTTTAATTAATTACCATTTTTTAGTTTATTTATTTTCAATTTACACAAATTTTTATATACGGTCTATTTTCTATATTGAATTAGAGAATTGAATTTATTAATATTTTAAATTTGACCACTAAACTTTCAAAAATAACCTCTCGTTTTTATATTTTTCCTTTATACAATTTTTTGGGTAAAATGTTTCTCCGGTAAAATATATTACTCCAAAAACAATTAGGTACAACGGATGAGGGTGAATCCCACGTCTCGACCCAAACGAACACACCCAAAGCACATATATAGCTTAAAACCTACAGCCTAGCGTAAGAATGACATGCCATACTTATGCATAACAAAAAAAGAAACCTATCTAATTTGACCACGAAGATGAATGTCATATGCATTAGCATACGCAATTTGAGCACTAGTCAAACCACAATCATCAAAGTCTTCATCATTATAAGAGTTTTGATCATAGGTATCCTCCTTCTATTGCTCATATAAGCCATGTAACTAGATGTTTCATTGTGAACCTCCAAAACTTCATCATCATCACTAAACTTTCAAATGTTGAGCTTCCAATAACATCCTTATTCTTCCTTTTCTCATTGTTGGTTTCAAAACATTGTCTTCTTTCTCAAGAGCATCAAATGAGTTCTTTAAAGAGACAAGATTAATATCATCCTTAAATGTGTTTTTATTAATTGCATGAGTCTTGTTAGATGTATCCGTATTAATTGTTTGTTTCGATGCCAAAACCTCAGCTGAATCAGGCTCCTTTGAGCTACTTGGTTGCGATTTAGAAGCTACATCATCTCCCTTAATGGGTTTACTGACTGGACGGTAATAGAAGTTAGGCTTAGGTTTATTCAACCGGATCACATCAATATGTTTAGCTTTAGACGGTTGCTTACCTTTCCCATTTTTACATGTAACCTTAACAAACCCGTCATCATTGACAACATTCTGCTCCATGACCCTAACCTTCTTAGGTCATCGATCATCAATATGATCAAATATCTTACAAGTTTCATACCGAGGAGGTTGCCACTCATATTCAACGGCAATAGTTTCCAAATAATGTCCAGACCCATAATGGGATTGCCACGATAACAGATTCCACAAGAGCCTTAGTAGCCGAAACCTCAATAAGAGCTCGGGCATACAAATCGCCCCAAGTATTAAGACACACATAACTCGTGTAAGCATCGAGCATTATGGGTCGACCAATTTGAGTTGTGATTAAACTAAGACCAACTTCCAAAAATGCAACAATAGGGACATTGTGGAGTTTTACCCAAACATGAGCCGTGGTAATTTCGTCCTTTTTATTTCTAGAATTGGGAGTCCAAATGTTTAAGATAATTGGAACCAAACGAATCAGCCATGGACCATTTTCAAAAACTTGTTCCATACCCTCCTTAGTAGCAAATTGGAAGAAAAAGAAACTATTTCTCAACATAACTCGTTCAAGACCAAACTTCGCCCAAGCGTTTTTAACGTAATTCTCAACAATAGAAAAACAAGTCATTTCCCAATAAAGTACCCATACTAAGTATTACCAAATTGATAACGAACTTCATTTAAAGCTTCCAAAGGATAGACACATCTGCACCATCAACACTCTCCCCATTACGCATTTTATAAATTTGAACTATCTTTTTGGGATTGTTTTCTTTAAACATAGAATCAAATGAAGTAGACATAAAACCTTCATTACTCGATTTAGCTTGATCAATATCCATGGCCTCCACCAAATTCCTCACAACCTCATCAGTAGGTTTTTCCTAGCACCGAATCTCCACTAAACGGCTCATTACTCGCTTCGTTATTTACACCACTATCCTCAACCGCTGTCTTACCTTGTTCAACCCCCACATCAACGTCAATAGGAGGAGAATAAAACAATACCTTCCTACGATTCTTCACATTAGTTTTATTCACAGTAGAATTCTTCTGACTGTCCTCTCCACCACCATTAACATTCCCTAAATTAGTACCAAAATTGTTCGAATCCGCAAGCACGGCAGGTTCAACACCATTACCCGAATTAACCACATTATCATTGTCATTTACATTACCAGAAGTATTGACCCCCTTTTTCTGTTTAACACCTATCCCACCCGAAATAAAAAATGTTGGGAATTATAATTTGATGATTAAAAAACTACAAGGACTTGATATGAAAGCTTTGGATGATCGTGTGGAAGAAATAAAAGCTGGAAGATCTTCTTGTGATAATAGAATATTTAGAAGATAATCTTTAAAGTTTAAAAGATTTGATATTATCTTCTTAGTTAGCTTCTTGTAGAAGTCTTGTAAACCTAATCTCTAGTATATAAAGAGATGTATGTCATTAGTTTTTAGAAAGGTCAAGCAAGATGTAAACACTAAAAGTGTGTGTGTGAGACCTATGCGTATGGTTCATTGTAAACGCCTAGAGTTTTGGTTTGTTAGTTTATGGTTAATATAGAAAACCTTGTTAGTAACATTGATGTTCTTACTTATTATTCCGCTGTGCAAATCAATGTTATGATATCCTAGATGGGCTTAAATGGGACTTTACAATTGGTATCAGAGCGGGTGGCTTGTGATATCTAGGCGATTTCAAGGTTTTATTGATGAAGCAATTTTTAGAAGGTAATAGTTATTTTTATCTTGGTGCTGCTGCTATTTATTCTGGTTTTAATCTCGTAGTATTATTAACCAGTGGGAATATACAAATTAATGAATTGGAATTATTATTTTGGTGGTATATTCTCGAGTAAATAAATTGGTCAGATCTGGTCGGTGGTCATTAATTCGAGAAATAATTACATGTTTGGTCCCTATGGTTTAACCCAAATAACAATTTAATCCCTAAGTCGTTTTAATTACACCACACGTATCTATTTTTGAAACATGTTGCCCATTTAGTCCCTATTTAAAAAAATAGGGATCATCTGTGTAATTATTTTTATTACACGGATAGTCCTTATTTCCCATAATAGGGACTAAATGGGCAACAAGTTTTAAAAATAGGTATGTGTGGTGTAATTAAAATGACTTAGGGACTAAACATATTATTTGGGGTAGACCATAAGGACCAAACATGTAATTTTGTCTTAATTCGAAGAACACAAAAGTTAGTACTGGTTTCATGACAAGTTAGTACTGGATTTTTTTTAATACTGGTTATATTATTTACTTGATGTGTTTGGAAATCAAGATCACGTGGGATGATGGGACTATTTTAATTTTGAGGGATATGGACGTTGACTTCAAATTGTGATCATTGCTGATGGGGTCCACGAGTCTCTGCATGACGTTACATGGTACTTAAAGGTTATTAGTTCTGGTTCATATTGATTGTGGGGCGCACATTGAGGTACTGTTTGCGAGATTTTTAATTACATGGGACAAAAATATACTGATTGCTTCAAGTAAAGTGATCACGTGGGGTTGGAAAATGGGACCCACGAGTCCATATTTGTTGGGGTAGTCTATGTAAGCACCCCATGAAATGCTTGCCAAGCACCTCATATATGGTGGGCCCCACGTCCATACAGTAGTACCTTATACTTTTTTTTTTTTTTTTTTTTTTTTAAATTTAATTATGTAGTGTTTAATTTAGGGTAGTATATTTAATTTGTGTAGTGTTTTTATATGTAGAGTGTATTTATTTGTGTAGTATTTTTATATGTATAGTGTATTTTTTTGTGTAGTATTTTTATATGTATAGTGTATTTATTTGTGTAGTGTTTTTATATATAGAGTATTTATTTTACGTTATGTTTTTTTTTATTGTGTATTTGTTTCCATTTAGTTAAACAATAACAATAAAAAATTAAACCTTAAAACTGTTGGAATCACTCCTAAACCATTTCTCAAGTGTTAGTAATCAATATGTAATAGTTAGCTTAATTAAGGCTTTTATGTTAGTAACTAAGGCTAGGCTCATGTAGAAAGCCCATGAGCCTATGCAAAAGCCCAATAAGGAAATGAAGGGACTAGATATGTTGCCCTAGCTCCCTTCCCCAATAAATAGTTTTGTAACTCTCATTTGAGAGTTGGTTGTTCATTTTACATAAAATCTTACGCCTAAAGGTTTGTATTCGTGTGTGTGTTTTGTGTGACTTGTTCAACCGATCAGTTCTCTTCTATATTTCTTATATTGATGCTTGTGTTGCAAACATGGTGACCTAACAGTGGTATCATTCGCCAAATAGTTGGGTGAAACGGTTTTGTTTTTGAAGTTTTAGTCTATAAGCGTAAGTCTCGGTTCATAGACTTTCAAACGCTTAAAAGCTTTAATTTTTACACTTTAAAACTCAAGATTCTTGTACTTTAAAGGTTATTTGGTGTTAAAGTTTAAGTTTTTGGCAAAAAGTTTGAAACTTTACGTGCATTTCCTAAGTTTTGAGCTTGGTTTCATTCGTGTAGTCATTTCTACGCGTAAGGTGTATAAGAGTTTTTGATCATCAAGTTTCACACTTTTGTGTTATTTTGGTGATATTGGAGCTTTTTCATCATAAAAATCTGGTTTACAAACACTTTTGGGCATAAAATCAGTTTTTGGTGCAAGTTGGCAATTCTTACGCATATTAAAACCCTAGTTTTACTCGTAAGGATTTATAGTCTACGCGTAAGCTACTCAAGGTTTGATCTTCAGTGCTATTAGTTTACTCGGTGTTTCTTGCTTGGATAAGCCCAAAAACACTTCGACTTTGGATATCTCTTACATCGTATAAGTGTAAAGGATTTTGGGTAAAACCCTAGTTTTACGCCTAAGCATAAAAGCTTACGAGTAAACATCTTATGCATAAGCATTTTCTACGCATAAGCTTGTCTTACGCTTAAGGAAATCTTACGCATAAGGTTCTTACTATTAAGCCTTTGGTTTACGTTTACGCTAAGCCTTACTCCTACGCGTAAGGTTGTTTTTCTCCGCATAAGGTTTTTTTTCTTTGCATAAGCTGGTTTTCTACTCATAAGGATACTTCATCAACAAAGTTTCATTCGACTACAAAGATCCATCATCAACACAAGTATTAAGATGTCTCAACCACCATACTCTAGCTACTTTCCTCGTATGTATCCTCAACAACAACAACAACAACAACAACAACTCTATCAACAACAACATCAATTTCAATAACAATTTCCTCAAGGAGCAATTCCACCACAAATGATTCAACCACCACCTAGTCTACAAGTAAAACCTTACACAAACTTTCAAAATCAGCATCCATCCAAGTATGCTACGAGGGAACCGTCTTGGTTTGCAAAGATGTGTGAAGCTTTAAGTAGCCAACAATCCATTCATGAGGCTGGATCACTTGATAGACCTCCAATGCTCACTCCCGGAAACTACGATCAATGGGTGATAAGATTCTTTAGGTTCGTGATCTAAAGAAACCACATGGTAAGTTCTTAAAAGGTCATCCTTGAAGGTCCATTTCAGATGCCTACTATCACTGCATTCAAGATCCGAATGCTAATCCACCAAGAGATTATGTTACCAACGCGTTGCGTATTGATCAACTTACTACCGACCAACTTCTACACATGGAAGCCGATGAACTTGCAATGCAATATATCCTTTTGGGTTTACCCAATCCGATACCGTAGTGTTGATGCTCGAAGGCGCTACTGACAATGTGGGAGCATATTCATCTTCTCATGGAAGGCATCGAACTCAATCAAGAAGATAGGAATCAAAATCTACTTAGCATATGAACACTTCATGATTGAACCGGGGAGACATTAGAGTCATATCATCATCGATTCTCGGACATCATCAATGACTTGGAAAACATAACATCATTATGCCAAGAATTGCGGCCAACACTAAGTTCCTCAAGAGTCTTGGTCCCGATTGGGAAAAGTATGTTATTTTCATCCGTCTAGCAAAGAATCTTCATCATGCTACATACGGATTATTGTATGACTATTTGAAACCCCACCAAAAGGAAGTTGACAGAGAAAGAGTCATCCGTGGAGCTCCTGTTTCACCTTCACTCCCGGATAATCAAGCTCTTGCATTGTGGGCTCAAACGTGTTTATCCTCAATTCTCTACTTTGCTAACTGTCTTCACAAATCCTCCACAACCAACTGCTACAATTACACCATATGATCCGTCATAGCAACAATCTCAAGAAACTAAATTAGTTCCATACAACAACAACAATGATCAAGCAATTTACAGTGAATCTAATGAGGATGCAGAAGCTTTCGATGCATTGCAACAAGGGTTTGTCATGATTGCTAGAGCCTTCGGCCGATATTCAAACAAATCCAACAATCGCATTCGTACCTCATCTAACACAAGGAATTAGGCTGTTGTTAACAATGGACGTGTTGAAGTTCAGAATCGTGGTAATGTTCGTCAGATGGGCAGTGGTCAAAGGTTTAATGCTAATGGAAGGAATAACATGGGTGCTCCACAACAACGTGCTCAAGTGGTTGATTGACGTAGTCATTTTGACACGGTCGTTTTTAGTATATGAGAAAGGAAACACTCGCGAAAGTAATTTCCCGTGTTCGTTGTCCCAGCGAAGGATGAATGGAATCGTGATAGATGTGTGATTTGTGTCGTGAGTGATAATAAAGATGATTTTTGTTTTTTGTTATTCTACAAATTAAAGAACGGAAATGAAAATGAAGCATGTAAAATAATGCAAACGCTAAATAAACTACGACTAAGCCTAAGAAGTAATAAAACGAAGCTACATTACATCCTAGGGTGCTAAAACGTATAAACGTAAAAACGGGAAAACAAACCGAGCAATAAACGTAAACATTTTGCAGATTAAGGGCTACAGGTGTGAAAACAATTTTCCTACATTCTAAATGACCAAAAATAATTTTAGGAAAAAGCGGAATATTTTTTTGACTTTTTAATTAATTATTATGAATTAAAAACTATTTAAAATAAATTAATTAATTAAAAATACAAAGCTAATTTATAAAAATGTGGAAAAATTACAAAAAATACTTTGAATAGTGCTTAATCTAAAAAAAAAAATAAAAAGTTGGAAATGCGTTTGAAATAAGCTGTAAAAAAAAAGTCCTAATAAACTAAATGGCTTAAACTGTTACGTGTATTTAAATAATTAGCTAAGGAAATGTTAAACAAAGAACTACTCTAGCACAGTTGGTAAAGTGTTGGGTCTGTGTGGTTCTGCAACTGCGCGTGAGGTCGTGGGTTCAAGTCCCACTGCCCACCCTTTTTTGCCTTTTAATTTCTTTTGGGTTTTTACACTTAAGAATTCAAAATCCCTTAAGATATTAATTATGCAGGTTATTAACCAAAATGTTCCAAAGAGCAGATGGTGAGTTTTCTGTGTTGTGTGCGTGAGAGGGCTGAAGGTCTTGGGTTCGAATCCCACTTCCAGCCTTTTTGCTTCTTCTTATTATTTTTTTTTTGATTTCTCTATTTGCAACTTGAAAATGAAGTTAAAGTACTACTTTTTTTTTTACAGAAACTGAAATTACCAACCTTAAAAATCCGCTGGCAGCAGACAAGAAACAGAAGCAAAAAGAAAAGAAAGATAAGGGGCTGTTTGGATTCAAGGATAACCAAAAGGAACAATAAGCTACCAAAAAGCTTGTAAATAAGCTACTTACCTAATGAGTTAAATATAATAAACTAACTAACTAATGAGCATTAAATGGAGCCTACAATGAGCAAAAAAAACAAGAGCTACTAAAGGCTAAGACAAAACCATCTTAAATAAAGGAAACATGAGCAGTTGGCAAAAGCAAAGGGAAACTTTTCATTTATGCTAAAACATTACAACTTGGAATTTAAAAAGAGACAACTACTGAACTTTTTTGACTAAAAACTAGGGGGTGAAACAGTTGGCCATAAGAACAATATTAGGAAATTCCCAAGCTAAGAAAGAAAGGAAATTAAGCATCTAATAAGCAATAACTTAAACTAACCTAATTAAGCTAAAAGCAATTGATAAAATCTAAATGAGGTAAATAGAGAACCTGATAAGCACTTCAAAAAGCAACTTAGATTGCTGTTGTGGTGCAGGATAACAGGTAGCTTGAATCAACTTAAAACCAATGAGATGAGTTGGAATGTGCTAGTAAACTGTTGGAATCCAGGACATATTCAAATCTCTTGACAGACTTGGTAAAACACTCGAATCACATTTATCAGCTTTGAGACTTAAAACTAGAATAAGAAAAGCTTTAAAACCAGATTCTAAACCCACTAGACTAAGATTTAATGATTAAAACCTTTGAAATTTTTAAAAACTTGTCGAAACCAAACACTCCTTTAACAAGCACTAACTGAAACTTAACTTTGAAAAACTGATGAAATAAGATTGTGACTGAATTCAAATTAGTAATCTACTATTAAACTTAACCATAAAGCAGAATAACACCAGAAATTTACCAAAACTTGATTTGACTTCTGAGTTTGACTGTCGTTAACTTTGATTGAATTTTGCAAAAGGATGTGAATTATGAGCAAGTAACAGAACTGAGCTTACATAAGCTTGATTGAGCTTATATAAGCTTAAAGTTGAAACAAAAGAATGCTTTAGTAACAGTTGAAACTGTATAACACGAATTAACAAGAACTTAAATTGAGAGTGAAAGTTGCATTAATTAAAAATGAAATTACAGTTTGAAACAGAGATTACAAAGTACTTAACTACTAATAACATTAAGATTGACAGAAATTAAATGGCCAAAATTTCTCTAATACATAAGAAATTGGACCTGATTGATAAAATAAATAAAAAAACTAGAAGGAACTAAAGACTAAAACTAACTCACTTTCAATTGCTATCTCCTTGTATTTATGCAACATTTTCCAGTCTTTCTCTTCTCTCTGTCATTTCTTGTCCACTTGTAAAAATAATGCACAACCAGTAGGCGTGCCTCTGCAAAGCTCTGTCTTCCTTTCCACTTTTTCTCTTTTTCTTTTCTTTTTATTATTTTTTTCTTTTTCTTCGCTGGAAAAGGTGGGTAACGTGTGTTTGCAGGAAATGGGATAGAGAATATGTCAGGGGAGCGTGGGAATTTTTTATTCGGTTGCAGGTTTGTGTCTGGTTGGTTTAGGCGGGAAACGAAGAAGACAAAGGGGGTTAATGTTTTAACTCGTTTGACTGGGTAGGGGTGGGTTGACCGGGTTAGATTGGGTATTGGACCGGGTGTTTATTGGTAACGGGAGTTGGGCCTGGATAAGACTTGGGTTATGGTTAATACTTAGGCTTAGGATTAATTTTGAATTCATTTAAACATTTTAGGGACTAAATGTGCCAAGACTGAAATTCCAGGGACCTTTCGTGTAAAATCTGAAATTATAACCCAAGGGCCATATTTGCCTTTTTATTCCAAAATAGATCTTCCAGGGACTAATACTGACAATTCTGCATATTTTGCTCGTTTTTCGTCTGTTTTCATCCATTTGTACCTGAAACACGCAAAAACACACTCCAAAGATATTTGTGACATTATTTGATTGGTTTTAGGTGTTTTGGTCGTTGACCGAAAATGGACTAAAAGATATGTGTAAAAAGGCACATATCATTGATCGTGGAAATGCTCGAGGCAGGATTAATGGTCTTCGTTGTTATAATCGTAATGAGAAGGGTCATCCGCTAATGCATGCCCAAAGCCGAGGACAAGAGGCGTAACTATCACAAAGAGCCTCTTTACTCTTGGATATCAAGGATGAAGTGGTGGAACTCTTACCAACAAGGAACAAAGCTTCATGGTAAATGCGATTCGGATGATGACACGGAGGACTTGCGACTATCACGCAATTGTCATGTTAATGGCAAACATGCAAGAACTCCACATGCGTGACACAGCCCAATGTATGACATCGACGGCTTGTCTCGTGTACCGGATCAAACTATATTCATTATCGATCCGTATCTCCGCCAACATCTCGTGATCCGAAAAGGATCAGAGTGTTCAACATGAGCCTTCTACATCTCATGATAATCAAATAGATCCAGTAGTTATATTTGACGATCAAGATGACCTTATGGTTAACACTGATAATCAAGTTGACTCTGTGGTTATATTTGAGGATCAAAATAATGATCATGTTGAGACTCACGTTGAACAAGCTGATCTTTTGTCTAATCCAGATATTGAGCTCATGACCTTACTTAAGGACCAAAAATCTCGGATGGAAAAATGCCTTGACATCAATAAGCAATTAAAGGATAAAAATGCACTGTTAACTAAGGATAATGAATGCTTAAAACTCCAACTCAACATTTTTTAAACACAAGAAAAACGTGAAAAAGGTTTTGAAGTCGCTTTTGCTAAATCTTACCAAAACGAAAAATCTTTGGAAAAACAGATATGTGATCTAGTTGCATCTAAGAATGCTTTGTTGTCTCGGATAGAAAAATCGAAATATGATCATAGACAACAACTTAATGCTCTCACCCGAAACTCAAAAGCCAAGTCCGAGTTATTAACTTGTCAAAAAGCAGTTCGTGAGTACAAAAGCATTCAAAGAAACGAATAGATGACTATCTTGAAGAAATTGTCGACTTACAAAACAAAATCAAAGAGTTTCGAAATGTTGTTTATAAACACAACTATTCAAAAGTTTACTTTTAAACCAAATCCAAATGGATATGGACCGAATCTTGCTGATTACAAACCTAAGTTTTCACATAGAGCATTCAAACCAAATCCTCAAGTTTACGGTCAAGCGAACACGTAATTGATGATTCCATTATGAGTGTTGTTGAATATAATCGCATGGAAGAATTAGATGTCAAGACGAGTCGGTCAAAATTGAAAAATGTTGTTTATAACAAACCATTTAACTATTCAAAAGACGTAACTTTTGTCCCAGAACAGGATCATTCGAACACACCTTGGGTTGTCACACCTGCTTCTGAGTCTTCTAAAGATGGTCCCCTTTCCAATGCTTCACAAATTAATGGTCCTTTACCTTCATTAAATGAAATAAAGCCATAATGTCAAGTTCTAAAATATTTTGAAACATTCTTATCGGACATCAAACTTTTGGAACGTGAAATTGAAATCAATTCTGAAATAAAAGTCAAACATTTTCAATCGCCTCAAGCGCGAGCACAAAGAGATATTTTTCAGAAAATAATTTTACCTCATGTCCGAAATTTGAAAATGTGTGCAATTTATTGGGAAAGGGATTTTCACAAAGAGCTTGGACTTATGAAAAGAGTTTTCGAACAAACAAAAACATCGATTTCAAATTCTAAACGTAAAAAGAAAATGTTAAGAAAAGATGTTGATCAACTCTTGGAAGATGTTCTCTGTGCTGATACCATAAATGTTGTGTTATTACATTCTGTTGCATATGCATTTGATTATATCTCTGCTGATTCTGTTGATTATGTTGAAAATGTTGAGCATACCGATAATGTGTCACAAATCAAATCTTTAAAAGTTGAAAATGAGCGATTGTTAAACGAGCTTTCAAATGCAAAACGTCGTCTTCAATGGTGTCAAAAAGATTGTCAAAATCGAGAACTCGCTTTGCAAAATAAAATCAATCAGTTGCATACAAAAAATCTTAATCCAAAACTTGAGCAACTGGATGATGAAAACGTGTCTTTGAAGTGTCAAATTTCAAAATATGAACAAGAAATTTCAAAAGTTAAAACACAATATGTTGTCATATTTGATTTACTCAAAAAGACTTGTGCTCAAGCGTCAAAAGATATTGATGATCATCTTTCATATACCACAGAAGTTTTACGACAAAATGGTAACACTCGTTCTGAAAATCAAGATTTGTTACACACTATCCATGATCTAAAGGCAGAGTTGATAAAATTCAAACAAGATAGGAATAGAAGGACAAATGTTACTTCACCAGGAATTCTTAGATTGCCTAATGACACATCACAAGATACTAATGTGCTTCCCTCTACTGAAACAATAATAGTTGCCTCTTTTCCCAACGCTAGCACTTCACAACTTAAGAGCACCAAAAGGAAGAATAGGAAGTTGCGACGTAAGAAAAGAACAATAAAGACATCTGAAGTAGAAGAACACCTTAGGACTTTGAATAAGACTCATGTTACTCCCACTTTAGATATTACGTCTGACAAATGTAATGGAAAAAGTGATGTAACGAATGCTGAATCTTTAAGTACTTTAAAAGTTATGTTTGAAGCCTCTTGTGTTGGTTGTCGTAAAAGCATGTTTTCTGGTTGTCATAATAAATGTGTTGCTAACGCTATCTTATCTCATAAGCGGAATAATAGAAAACATAATACCTCTCGGCCCACTAATGCTTCTAAGTCTGTGCTAGGTAAACCACCTTCTAGTATTCCGGCTACGGTCATTGATGTACCCATAGAACCCCCTTCACCTCCTAGGAAGACCTTATCACCTAGTGAATTTACTAAGACAAAAGCTAAGACTAGTTGGAGATGCCAGAAATGGTTACATAATACACTTGGCTTTAAATGGATACCTAAAATCATAAACATGTGTGTTTCAACTATAATCGCATCGGAACCTCTAACTCTTCGGTTCCACATCTACTTCTATTCCATCCGTGTCGTCGTGTGTAATGCAGTGAGCAGATTATCCTCTGATTGTTGATAGCGGATGTTCCCACACATGATAGGCAATCTCAAACTGTTATCCAACTTTGTTCTAAAGTTCATTGGCACCGCCAGTTCGAATGATCACTTTGCAGCCTATCATGGGCTACGGAGATTACATCAATGGTAACATCGAAATTAGCGGTGGTTTATTATGTGGAAGGTCTCGGTCACAATCTCTTCTCGGTTGGTCAATTTTGTGATGGAAATTTGGAAGTTGCTTTTCGGGAGAAAACTTGTTTCATTTGTGATCTACAAGGAAACGATCTTATGTCCGGTACCCGATCATAAAGTCTTTATACAATCTCAATGCAAGACATGATTGCTTCATCTCCCATCATCTACTTTCAAAGGCAACATCTACAAAATCTTGGCTATGGCACCGTCGACTCACACTTAAACTTTCAAACCATAACCAATCTTGCACGATACAAACTTGTTGAAGATCTCCCAAGATTTCGGTATTCTAAAGATCACCTATGCTCAGCTTGTGAACAAGGGAAAAGCACTCGTGCTCACTTTCCTTCAAAGGTGGAACACATCTCACATCATATGCTTCATCTTCTTCACTTGGACTTGTGTGGCCCAATGCGTGTGCAGACGATTAACGGGAAATGCTACATCTTGGTAATTGTGGATGACTACTCAAGATGGACTTGGGTTTATTTTCTTCGAAGTAAAGATCAAGCTCCACAAATGATCATAACCTTTCTCACGAAAATTCAAGTTCAACTCCAGAACACAGTCAGACAAATCAGAACAGACAAAGGAACTGAATTTGTGAATCAAACTCTTCGTGCAGATTATGAGAAAGTGAGAATTGAGCATCAAACATCAATTGCACGAACACCAGAACAAAACGGAGTTGCTGAAAGACGAAACCGTACATTAGTGGAAGCTGCAAGAACAATATTAATTAATGCTAAACTTCTAGATTACTTGTGGGCTGAAGCCGTGTCAACTGCATGCTACACTCAGACCGTTCAATGATTACCAAACGCCACAACAAAACACCTTTTGAGCTTATCCACAACCGTAAACCGAATCTCAAACACTTTCATGTATTTGGATCCCTTTGTTACCCAAATAATGATCGTGATGACTTTGGTAAGCTCAAAGCTAAAGCCGACATAGGAGTATTTGTTGGCTACTGTGAAAACTCTAAAGGTTACCAGATCTGGAATGGCCGTACAAGGGAAATTATGGAAACGATTCATGCAAATTTCGATGAGCTTACTGAAATGGCTTCTGAGCAAAACAACTTGGAACCCGGACATAACCGTCTAAACTTCCCCAAACCCCATCATCGGTTGAACCAAGCACGGCTTACTCATCAAGAAATGGAACACTCTTTGCTCCTCTATTTAGTGATGATATTGATCAACGTGCTCCGGATGTATCAATTGTTTCATTGCTCAAACGATAATAATCCAATCCACGATACACCGCAACAACAACTATCGTTGAGGAAGCACCACCAATTGATTCTACAACAACAATCGAACAAACCGCATCCAATGACGAACCGGTGATGATCTTCGAACAATGAAGTACCCGCACCGCAGATTATGATCCAAATGCTCTTCAATCCGTTTGCTAATGAAAGCGCCACACCGATGTTGCGGAATCATCTTCAAGCCATTTGAATCCTCATAATCTGCAGAATGTATATCAACATCAACCCTCCACACATCGTTGGACTAAATACCATCCTCTTGTGAACATTATTGGAAACCCGAATCAACCAATCAGAACTAGACAACGCCAGACGGACGGTGAACATTGCATTTATGCACTTACCGTCTCGCCAAGCCGAACCCAAAAATATTAAGGAAGCCATGACATATGACAACCGGATTGAATCCATGCAAGAAGAACTTAACCAGTTTAAATGTCTTGAAGTATGGGAATTGGTTCCAAAACCAACTGGGGTCTATGTTATTGGTCCGAAATGGATTTGGAAAACAAATTGATGTCAAGGTACGGTTATCGTAAATAAGTCACGTCGGTGGCTAAGGGTTATAGATAAGAAGAAGGATTGACTACGAGGAATCATTCACACGGTTGCTAGACTTGAGGTCGTTCGGATCTTTCCGCATTCGCGCTCACATGAAAATTACGGTCTTCGGATGGACATCAAACCGCTTAAATGGAAACGAAAGAAACGGTCTATGTTAGTCACCGGATGGATTTGTTGATCGAGTTCCCTAATCACGCCTACAAACCGAACAAGGCTCGACACGGTCTCAAACAAGCCCCTCGGGCGTGGTATGATAAGTTGTCATCCTTTCTTATCTCTCATAATTTCGTCAAAGGATCGGTCGACCCAACACTATTCATACAATATCATGGGGCACACATTTTAATCGTTCAAATTTATGTGGATGACATCATTTTTGGGTCAACACATCTAAAGTACTTAAACGATTTTTCAAAACTTATGAAAAACATTTGAAATATCCATGATGGGTGAACTTACGCTCTTTCTAGGATCGCAAATTCATCAATCACCCGTGGTATTTTCTTGAGTAAGTCCAAATATGCCCTTGAAATTTTAAACAAAATGGAATGCAAAATCTGACACCTATGCCACACCAATGGCACATACCAAGAAACCTGGACGCCGATTTGCATGGGAAATTGGTTGACCCTACCAAATACCAAGTATCATTGGTCTCATGTATTTAACACCAAGAGACTTGATATTGTCTTTGTCAGATATCTTTGCTCCGTTATCGATCGCGACCAAGCAACTCACCTCTCTCGAGGCTAAAAGAATCCTCCGATACATCAAGGGAACCTTTAACTTGGGATCCGTATCCGAAGGATTCGAACTAATAGCTTTTTCGAGGCGATCACGCAGTTATTAGATTCACGAAAAAGTACTTCAGAGCTCTACAATTTTTGGTGATAAATGGTGTCATGGCAATCGAAGAAGCAAGATTGTACATCGCCCTCAACAAGCAGAATATGTAGCCATGTCGGCATGTTGTGCTCAAGTCATTTGGATGAGAACACAACTCAAAGACTATGGTTACATATTTGACATAATACCGATGTACTACGACAATCAAGTGCTATTGCAATCTCGCAACTCGTTCAACATTCAAGTCCAAGCACATCGATCTTCGATATCATTTCATCAAGGAGCATGTGGAAAAGGGTACCGTTGAATTATATTTTGTGGTACCGAATACCAATCGGCGATCTTCTCATCAAAGCCTTAGCTCTCGCTAGGTTTACCGAGTTGGTCCTTTGGATTGATATGAGGTGTTTGACTCCGGAGGAACTGGACGAATTTTTAAAACAATCTTAAAACCAGTCAAATACCAAAACCTCTTTTGTAAATATTTTCCAAAAACAAAATACAAAAATATAAAATCTGATAAAAGTCAAAAATATTCTTCGATCTAATTTCTTTCAAACATGGCAAGTACACAAATTCAGTCAACACTTTGCTCTATCAAACTTTTCACATTTTTTCCCCGAACAAGTGTTGAGATATTTGATAAGGTTTTAAAATGTACCTTTTTGAGGGGTCGTTTAAGCCCTTATTTGATCACTTTTATATCAGTTATTACTTAATATTGTTCCTTTTCACTTTTTAGGTCTCTTGAAGGCAAATTGCTGGAATGGCACTTATTTGGACGAAAAGGTGCGGATATATGAAGAAAATGGCCAAAGTCAAGAATCGAGACACTCAAGTCTTTGAAACACAAGGGGACGGGCGTCGGTGTTATCTATGACGCCGTCGGAGCACATGTTGTGATACAATAGCCAAATTGCTTATTTACAAGTGACGTGTCGGGCTTTAAAAGAGTAGGTCCGTCATGAACTCGACGGCCTAGATTTGATCCGAGACGGCATCGAGATCAAGGAGACGGTGTCACAAGCATAAGGTGGCCGTCGCGAATGTAATCTTATATATAGAATCCGAATTTTTTAGTTTTCAGTGTGTAGTCTTTTGGAGTAAAAACCTAAACAGAACCAAGGCTATCTTGTACAATATTTTAGGGTTCCAAACCCTATCTTATATCAAGATAATTGTTTTACTTCATTAATTCAATTATGTCTTCAATAATTTGTGTGTATGCTTGCATGTTCTCCATGTCCGGCTAATTTACTTGTGTGTTTGCTTAGGGAATATGAAACTTAACTATTGAATATTGATTGGTTGTCTCTTATCTTAATTGTTAATGATCTAGTAATGCGATAGGTCATTCGTTGTGTAGTTAATGCTTGATTAATCTTTGTGAACCTTAGACTATAACACCTAGAGTAGTTGTAGGCTAAACCATCCAAAGAGTACCTTAGAGTTAGAGTTTATAAATCCTAGAGATTTTGTAGACGAGACCCTTTGGTAGTTTCAAATAGTTAGGGATAAACGCATACCCTACGACCTTAGACACACAACGAAATTAAGAATAAGGACGTGACAATTCAACCATCAATAGGAGATAATTAAGGAGTAATAAAACCTAAGTAAACACATCTTTAAACCATCATACGAGCATACAATAATTAGACATAGACTACCCTTACCTTAGTTAATTAGATAA
The DNA here is from genome assembly GCA_022545495.1 of Chrysanthemum lavandulifolium. Classification (NCBI taxonomy): domain Eukaryota; kingdom Viridiplantae; phylum Streptophyta; class Magnoliopsida; order Asterales; family Asteraceae; genus Chrysanthemum; species Chrysanthemum lavandulifolium. The sequence goes on along the minus strand of CM040243.1, from coordinate 195,800,034 downwards.
TTAAATAGTAGAGTAATCGGTAGAAATACCAAACCCCCAAATCCAAACCCCGAGATTCGTACCTTTCTATTTCCTAAAAAAATATAAAAAGATAAAAAATAATCTTCCTCAACCCAAACCTTAGCGTAGTAACCTCTCACTAGCATTCCTATTCCCAGAGAACGATATCAATTCCGTGGCTTACCCTAATACTACACTACAACGATTAGGTTCACCGCCTAGGGTGTTGAAAACTTGCTCGATTTAAAAGGAAGTTTCTTTGACCCCAACGCATCGCTGTAAGCGTATCGGGAGAAAGTAAATATTTTCTATTTCATAAAACCTTGTACTTGCATGTTATCCTATACCGTTATATCTTTGATAATGGTGGACACTTGTCTTGTTCTTGACAATCCTCGGACCCAAACTTGTAAAATTTCTCTATTTCTAAAGTCGAGGGGGAGTGTCCTCAAGTTTCTTTCCAAACTTGCACTTCATATTTAACCAAAATGGAAGTTATGGGTTGTGGATGAAAATGGTTAAGGTGGAGGGGCCAAAGTTGTCAAAAGCTTAAACTCATTTTTGCAAAACACCTCCACCTAGCTTTATTATTCATTTATTTCAAAGCATTTAATACTTTCATCTACCTCATCCCACGCATAAGAATCAATCCTCAAATCCGTGTGAAAAACTTCAAATCTGTTAGTGGTTTAAGGATCATTGTGTAATTATAAACATTGGTTTTTGATTTCATGAAAATCCAACGGCTAGATTTTGAGATTGGGGTGATTTTGTGTTCTACGCGTATGCGTATGAACACGAAATCATCATTGGATGTTTATGATGAAAAATATTGTGTCAAAACGTTTAAACATAAGTGTTATGAACATTTCCATCTTCAAAATCCACCCAGAAACATCAATTGATCATTTTTCAAAATTAGGGTTTATCCATATGATTTGGGGGTTTTCTATTGTGAGTGTTTCTGAGTAATTAGATGGTCATATGATGTTTGTAACATGCTTAATTTGCCAAAACCACCATTGATTCTTACCCAGAAACATATAATTGTAAGAAATTAAGATTTAGGGTTTATGTCTCATACGAATGAGGTACTTTTGACTCATGAGGTTCTGGATGTTAATACTTGTTGCAACACATTTACATTGACCCTAAGACATCCCAGAAACAATTTGGTGCCATTTACATGGCTGGATTTCTTACTTGTAAGAATTTGACACTTAGGGTTTTAGTTTTACGCCTAAGGAAAACCTACGCGTAACCATTGAATGAATGTGATAACATGTGTGGATGAAAGATATTGTATAATATGTTAATGAAGATGTTATGACAAATTTATTTCTGGTTTTACGCGCAAAATTCGAGAATCAAGGTTAAAGCTGGATTTCACGCATAAGGATCACCCACGTAGAATGTTATTCGTAAGAGAAATCTTACGCGTAACCTTTACGCCGTAAGGTTCTACATGGGGACTACGCGTATCTCGTGAAGGATATGCGTAAACTAGAGTCTTCGCATAAGGTTCACTCACGAGTAAACCTTACGCATAAGCTCCAACATACGCTTACACATAAGCTTTATGCCAAGGGCTCCTTGCCTACACGTAATATTTCTTACGCGTAAGAAGAGTTCCTACGCATAAGCTTATGCCTACGCGTATGGTTATTAATGTTTACGCATAAGCCAAAGCTTTAACCTTACCAATGAATTGTTACGTGTACAAACTTGTAAATAAATAAATCATAACGTCACAAAACCAAAATGTCACTTATAAGCTACAATGGTAAATATGTTGTGTAAATGAGTGAAAATTTGGATTTTAAAATTCAAAATTAATAAACTCACGAAACTTATCACGACTACTTTGGACTATTGGACAAACAAGTGACGTTGGACTCGTAACATTCATCAACATAACATATTCAATAATTGGACAATAAAATTAACTATTGACTAACGTAATGTCTTTCGATATGTTGGTTCTTTTGGCTAAATATCTTTCAGATCACAAAATGGACGTCACAATGGAAAACGTTGATGCACCAAATGTACTCACAATGGAAGACATTTTCCCTACCGGTTACAAGATGAAGATTGGAAAGAACAATCTCAAAGTGTACTTTGATAACTTCACGTGCAAGAGTCTTCATGTCTTATTCTTGTGGATATTTCAAGACTCATCCTACAACAACAAGCTCACTAATTCAAAGAACAGCATCAGAATCTATATCCACCGGATTGCACACTATGAAGAAGGTGGATGGTCAAGATGTTGTTACGGTGACTCTCAACAACAAACAAGTCACCATCACTGTTGCGGACTTAAGGGAAATTCTCTTACTTCCTGCCATACAGCCTGTTGAATACGTCGCCACTCCAACGGAAGCAACTACACTCCAATTCTTGGTCGATATTGGCTACGATGAAGCTGCTGGGATCATCACTAAACATTCATCGGTCGATTTAAAGAACATCCCTTGGCCATGGAGAACATTATACATCATGATTACCAAATCTGTTTCTTGACGTGATAGCGGTTATGAGCATCCTAAGCTCATGGAACTGCAAATATTCTGGGGCATGGTCAACAAGATGCATATCGACTTCGCAAGCCTGATATGGGATGACATGATGTCTTACCTCAGGAAGCCTGGCACCAAGATTCCCTACATCAGATACACTAAATTGTTGATCCAAAGGATTCTCGGGAATAATCTTGACATTCCCTTGAGACTTGATGACCCCGACCATCACTCCGAACTGTTTGAGCCTACTCTGAATGTTGTCAGATTCAAAGAATCAACAACAAAGAAACAGGTGTTGTATTGATGCATCGTCTTCTCATCGAAGATATCAAGAAACTTCAATCATACTCACGATATCAAGAAGCAGTTGCGTCAGGCAAAGTTGGATTCATTGATGAAAAGTCTTCCACAATTCCAGTTAAGAAGACCAGGAGAGGTAGTGCAAGTAGTGTTACAAGCACTGGAAGTGCCCCTAAGTATCCGAAGAGAAACCTTCACGAAAAGAAAAGTTCCATCAAGGTTGTCATTCCTAATCCTCAAGTGGCATTTACTGCAAGGACGAAGACTCAGAGGATCTTGAAACGGACGAGAGGTTCATTATTCGAATCACATGATGACACAACAACAACTGACAAACCTCTTAGTCCTAAAGCTGATAAGAGTAAGACTCCAGTGGAAGAGGAAGAGGACGAAAGCTCAGATGAAGAGCCACAGGATGAAGCTAAAGACTACAGGAAAACACTGAAGCATCTCAGGCTACAACATGTTGCTAAGGAGTTTAATCTTCAACAGACTCGTGGCCCTTGAGGTTCAAGTGGTGGTGCACTTACAACACCAGTTTCCGATGCGGTTTATCAACCCGATAAGGGAACTGGTACCACCACCCACGAATCTGATTCCTTGAAGATATTGATTCCTTGATTATTATTAAAACATCAAACCTATATATATATGATACACAATATTGTCGTAGACTATTGACAATGGGCTTGGCCTATCAGGCACACATACAAATAACGATTAATACTCCCTTGCAGTTAGAGTGGGAGGAGGCCGGATGCTTAAACAGGATCGAAACTACTCAAATGAAGCTGAAGGAAGCCCTTTAGTGAAGATATCGGCATACTGGTAACGAGAAGGCACATGTAGAACGCGAACCTGACCAGCCGTAACCATGTCATTGACAAAATTTATGTCTAAATATGTTTCATCCATTGATGTTGAACAAGATTAGAAGAGAGATATATACACTGACATTATCACAAAAAACAAGCGTAGCGGATGATAAAGGAGAATTAAGCTTACAGAGCAAATTACGAATTCATGTAGTCTCAGCAACAACATTAGCAACCCCTCAGTATTCGGCTTCGATACTAGAACGTGAGAGAGTGTGATGGCGCTTGGAAGACCAAGATAATAAGTTATTACCCAGAAAAACATTGTAACCTGACGTTGAATGCTGTGTATACGGGCCACCCGCCCAATAGCATCTGCATAACCAACTAGAGAAGTACTCAATGATGAATATAAGTGTTGACCAGGATCCAAAGTCCTTTGAACATAGCGTAAAATACGCTTGAGAGCAGCAAGATGTGGCTCTCGAGGATTGTGTATGTAAAAGCATATTTGCTGCACTGTATAAGATAAATCCGGATGTGTAAATGTGAGATAATCTAGACCACAAGCAAGACTGCGATACAAAGTGGGATTCTTAACAGGAACCCCTTTGGGACCCAGTTTAGAGTCCGTATCAACAGGTGTCCTAGAAGGGTTACAATTAACCATGTATGCATGCTCAAGGAGCTGAAGAGCATACTTACTCTGAGACAAAAACAAACATGTATGATGATGCACAACAGATAACAAGAAAATAATTAAGTGCCCCGAGATCAGTCATATCAAACGTATTGTGCAAGGAACCAATAATAATCTGAAGTAGAGCAGTGGAATTGTAAGAATGATATCGTCTACATATATAAGTAAGTAAGAAACCTCATAAATGAAGAACCACACCTACTGTGGTAGAAACCGAACCGTGTGGCATAACCCACAAATCACTGAAACCAAGCACGAGGTGCTTACTTCAGTCCATATAAAGATCTCTGCAAAAGGCAAACATGATGAGGGTAACGAAAGTCAACAAATCTCGAAGGCAGATGCAAGTAGATAGTTTTAGATGAATCACAGTTAAGAAATGCATTCTTAACATCAGGCTGATGAACAGGCCACTGGCGTGACACAAGAAGGCTAAAAATAGTGTGAATGGTAGCCGGTTTTATAATTGGACTAAACGCCTCATCATAATCAATTCCAAGTTTCTGACTACTACCATTAGCAACCAAACGAGCCTTATAGCGCTAAAAGTCATGTCAGCATGAAACTTATGCTTAAATAAACACAGAGAAAGAACCATATTAACACCCGAGGGCCTCGATACAAGAACCCAAGTACCATTTTTAATTAACGCATTATACTCATCATACATAGCATTACACCATTGATGATATTTTAAAGAGACAAAAGGAGATTTAGGTATAGGGGAAATAGAGGAGGTATGTAAAGTGAGGCAATCAACGGGTTTGACAAAGTAATCATGGGGTGAGTATGAGGGGGTTCGTTTACGGGGTGTGGTGAGTAGGCCGAGGTGGTGTTTGTTTGGTTGTTAGTGGGTCGTTGTTGGGGTGCGGTTTGAGTTGCCGATAACGCTACACGCGTCATTCGGGGTCAAAGGAACTTCCTTTTCTTGAGCAAGTTTTATAACACCCTAGGCGATGAACCTAATCGTTGTAGTGTAGTATTAGGGTAAGCCACGTATTGATATCGTTCTCAGGGAATAGGATTGCTAGTGAGAAGTTACTACGCTAAGGTTGGGGTTGAGGAAAATTATTTTTTATCTTTTATGTTTTTAGGAAATTGAAAGGTACGAATCTCGGGGTTTGGATTTGGGGTTTGGTATTTCTACCGATTACTCTACTTGTCTAATTATCTAATCTAAGGTGTATGTAGTCTATGTCTAATTATTGTGTGCTCGTATGATAGTTTAAAGATGTGTTCACTTAGGTTTTATTACTCCTTAATTATCTCCTATGGATGGTTGAATTGTCACGTCCTTATTCTTAATCGCGTTGTGTGTCTAAAATCGTTGGGTATACGTTTATCCCTAACTCTTTGAACTTACCAAAGGGTCTCGTCTACAAAACCCACTAGGGATTATAAACTCTAACTCTAAGGCCTCTTTGGATGGTTTAGCCTACAACCGCTCTAAGTGCTATAGCCAAAGGTTCACAAAGATTAATCAAGCATTAATTACACAACGAATGACCTATCGCATTACTAGATCATTAATCAATTAAGATAAAAGACAACCAATCAATATTTAATAATTAAGTTTCATATTTCCTAAGCAAACACATAAGTAAATTAGCCGGACATGGAGAACATGCAAGCATACACACAAATAATCAAAGACATAATTGAATTAATGAAGTAAAACACTTATCTTGATGTAAGTTAGGGTTTGGAACCCTAAAATACTATACAAGACAGCCTTGGTTCGGTTTAGGTTTTACTCAAAAGACTACACACAAATCTTGAAAATTCGGATTCTATATATAAGATTACATATGCGACGGCGCCACCTTATGATTTGTGACGACGCGGTCGCCGTCATTAGGGTTTCGTCTTGGCCACGTTAGTCTTGCGACGACGCCACCTTGTGCTTGTGACGTCTCTTGACTTCGGCGACGTCTCGATCAATTCTAGGCCGCCCGAGTTGCGACGACCTACTCTTTTAAAGCCCTGACATCGTTACTTGAAAATAAGAAATTTGGCTTCGTCGCCACAAAATGCTCCGACGGCGTCATAGATTAAGCCGTGACGCGTCACCTTGTATTTTAGCACTTGAGTGTCTCGATTCTTGACTTTGGCCATTTTCTTCAGATATCCCGCATTTCGTCCAAATAAGTGCCATTACAGCAATTTGCCTTCAAGAGACCTAAAAGTGAAAAGGAACGATATTAAGTAATAACGGATACAAAAGTGATCAAATAAGGGCTTAAACGACCCTCAAAAGGTACATTTAAAACCTTATCAAATATCCCTACACTTGGTATTTGCTTGTCCTCAAGCAAATGTGCTTTTAGCCAATTAATTTATAAGTTAGGGGTCATGAAGCATTGATTTAAAACAGTCCACAACACATATAAGCCCCGCAAAAGGCATAACAAGCACGGAAATTGCATACTAGCACCTCACATGGGGTGTTTGGATACTCACATCTCTCTCGGGTGTATATGAAATATAACAAGTTGGAAATGGAAGATAAACACTCATTAACCGGTCCTAGTACATAGATTACCATAGGCTTGAGAATAGATCAAACCTCCATCGCTTTGGCGTAAGCACCTAGGAAAGACTATCAAAGAGGTCTTTAAAGGGTTGTAATGTTAGGCTTACGGTAGGGAAACAAAGGGTTTGGTGGGATAGGCTATTTAGTGGTGGCAAGTCAAAAATCTCTATGTTACAAGCATACGAAGAATGGCGTTGCTAAGCCAAGACTCGACACTCTAAACTCTAGATAACTGAAACACACAAACATAAATTTAAAGATAGATGTAGAATGGTGGCCCGTATTTTTTTTTTTTTTTTTTTCATACACTTTTACTCTACCATTCTCTATGGTAACATCAAAATGATAGGGATTTATAGGCACATCCCTACACTTGAGTTTTTATTACTCTAACACTAATTTGACCCGAATTGAAAGATCAAAAACACTTGGGGTACGTTATTACATAAATAAGGGAATTTAACGTTCCTTCTAGTCATTTCATAAACTTTAACTTTTTCCCATGAGTCCCAATCGTCCCAAAACGTGTACAAAGGATATGACTCGACTTAGCAACTCATGCAAGCAACTAGATAATTGAACTAAGGGTTTGGGGTGATAACAATAATGCACTAAAAGTGAGTGCATACAAGGTAGGCTAAGGCGATTTGGGTGTATATTTGGGGGTGGGGTGTAAACAATGCTCTTCATTGATATTCCGGAAAAACCGAAACATCACGAGAACCACGAAAAGGATAGGCTCTGAGGGGTTAACTAGGGTTATCGTGTACTAAATGGGGGAATTACTCAACCGATGTGGAAGAAGTAATTATATTACGGGTATCAAACAAGGGTTATCCTAATGCCTCTTATCATTTAGTTATTCCTAACTACACAAATGTAGTCTTACTAGCTTTCTCGGAATGCATCACAAAACAAGTTCTAGAATCTATTATACTACCGGTTCACACTCTAAGCATTAAAGATGAATGCTTTAATTCCTACTAATCTAAGGGCGATCCTCACATTTTGGGTGGAATTTGGGTGGTAAAGGGTTTTTTGTGCTAGTCATGCAACTTCCTATCCGTGAGACGCTTTTGTTAAGACTAATGGCCCACTCCTATATGTCATGAAAATTTTAAATTTGGTGCCAAAATTACCCTAACCGACATTTTCTCATGGTTTATTACACAAATACAATTGGACAAAGCAAATAATCAAGGATAAGCATAGTTTCTAAGTTCCCGCTTTATTTTTCCTCCTACATTAAACCGAACATTGTCCCCAATGTTCCCCAAAGTATCAAAGTTATGATAATGGAAGGTAATTAAAATGAAAGAAACTAGTAATCCCCCGATTAGCTCGGTAGGATCCGTGTGTGAAGTGGTGGTTAAGTCCTTTCCAAGAAAAATGTATGCGTGAAAAGCTCCTTCCAATCTTTTGTTTCTTCTTGATAAATAAAACACGCACATTCAAAGAAAACAAACGAAACCTTCGCGTAAAATCGGCGGTAATAATATATATAAGACTCTTCTATACCGGGATATAATGCTTGTGGAATGGATGTTTGAATTTACGGAAAATTAAGACACCGAAAATTCCAAAATTTTATAGTTAGCTCGAAAACGAGAAAAAGTAATCTGTTGTTTTACTCCTTCCCGACGCCGTTAGGTTGCGATCTCGACGCGTCAGTTATCTGACAAAAAGCGGTCTCGATTTTCGGAAAATTTACATCTTTAGAATCGGAAAAATTTCGCAAAACATCCATTATGACTCGATACAAGCATTTGACTCGAACAAACACATATATATCTTTTAATTAATTTTATTCTCATGTTTACGTTTCTTTGAAAATGTGTGTAATCCTCCTACACTTATCCTTTATGTAAAATACCTTTATATGCAATTAAGATGAGGTTAAAAACAAAATAAAGCATTTTACAAATTTAAACATGAGAATAAGTAATCAATAAAAGATATATGACACAAACAAGCAAAAATTAAGCATGGGTTGCCTCCCGAGCGCTTTTTCTTTATTTAAGAGTCTCGTAGCTAGACTCGTAGTCGTGTCTTTACGCATCGATATAAGTAAGCTTATGCTTAACAATGTCATAAGGATCAAACTTATCATTTAGGTTCCTAGTATGACGCTCGGCCTCGATATGCCTTTTCAAACTTTCTCCATCGGGATCATAGATTGTTATCCTAATGTGCCACTTTCCATTACCATCACTAGGCGGTCTATTCCAATCCCACTTATGTTTAGGCTTTTCAATTTTCCACCTATTCATGACAAGGTTGTGGGCAAACTTCCTAGGAACTCGATCATCTTCCTAAATACTAAGCGTCCTCGAACGGGTTCACTTCCATGTCCCTAACCATTTCTTTTTCATGGAAAGTTGCTTTACTAGCAAAGGCTTCATCTAAGTAGAAAGGTCGTTGGGGACCTATGAGGTTCTTATCATCCAAGGTCCATATCTAGAAGGTGCTCTATCCAACCTAATCTCATGTGGGATTTCTCTTCTTTGTAGTACGTATGCTTTTGACATCGTAGATTGACCTAGCACTCCCTCCCTACCACTATCTTGGACATCTTACAATCAATGATAGCACTAGCGGTAGCTAAGAATCCTCTTCCTACTAGTAATGGGCATGTCCGGTCCTTATTCATGTCTAGCACATGAAAGTCGGCCAAAAGAGTCAACTCTCCTACGTGTACTACCATGTCTTTAATTATCCCCATCGGATATGCAACACTACCGTCCGCTAGACCTAAGATGATTTCCGTTGGTTCTATCTTACCTAAGTTAAGGCTTCTATGGAGAGACAACGGAACAAGATTGATGCATGATCCTAAGTCGGATAGAGCATCGAGAGGTTTGGAAGTTCCAAGCCTACACGGAAGAGTAAATAGCCAGGGATCGTCTAACTTCTTAGGTAGATTATTTTACCCATGTTCCCCAAGTTTAAGTTCTAACTCATATTTTTCTTTTAAAGCATTATAATAAGGTGCATGAGCTAAGACTTCAAGAACCGGTTTTTCTTGATGGAGTTCCTTGTACTCCTCCTCTAGATTAAGTTTGGGTTCTTGGTTCACGGGTTTCTCAAGAGTAGGTTCTACCAATGGTGCAGGGCCTTGGTACCTCATTTTAGATTGCTTGGAACCCTTGTTAATAGCATTTACCGAGTGAACCGTTAGGTGTGAGGGGCATGGATGTGCACTCTCCCATGGTGAACAAGAACATGAAGTCGACGAAATTGAATTCACTTTTGGGTTCTTTATAGTATCACTTGGGAGTGCTCCAATTTCCCGTTCATTAAAGGCTTTTAAGAGGGCATCAAGCTTGTTTGTCATCTCGCCTTATCTTCGCTTAAAATCGGCTTCAAGCTTAGTCAATCGAGTTTCTTGAGATGACATGAATCTAGATACAATTGCCTCAAGATTAGTGGGGTTCCCGGTGTTAAGAGATTTGAACCTATTAGGTGGACTAGATGAGCTTTGGGGCGTGCTTGAGTTTTGGTTCCACTTAAGGTTAGGGTGATTTCTCCATGAGGAGTTGTAAGAGTTTCCTAAGTTGTTTTGTTCGGGCTTGAAAGTATACCACTTCTCTCCCGCTCCTTCGGTATGCAAGGAGGCGTAGTACACAAAAGCTTGTTCGGGAAGTACTGTGCAATCACGAGTGTCATGGGGACCACTACATAACTCACAAGGAAGAGTGATTTTATTCACTTGATGTGAAGACTTAGGATTTTCGTAGGAACTCATTAGGAATTTAACTTGATCTTCAAGTTCGATCATCCTACGGTCGGAAGATTGTGAGTCAATGGGAGGCAAGGAGATTGCCTTAACGGTTTTGGGCAACTCACGGGGGTTGATAACGCTACACGCGTCGTTCGGGGTCAAGGAAACTTCCTTTTCTTGAGCAAGTTTTATAACACCCTAGGCGATGAACCTAATCGTTGTAGTGTAGTAATTAGGGTAAGCCACGGTATTGATATCGTTCTCTGGGGAATAGGAATGCTAGTAAGGAGTTACTACGCTAAGGTTAAGGTTGAGGAAGATTATTTTTATCTTTTTATGTTTTATGAAATGGAAAGGTACGAATCTCGGGTTGGGAGTCTATGTCTAATTAATGTGTGCTCGTATGATAGTTTAAAGATGTGTTTACTTAGTTTGTATTACTCCTTAATTATCTTCTATTGGTGGTTGAATTGTCACGTCCTTATTCTTAGTTGCGTTGTGTGTCTAAAGTTGTAGGGTATGCGTTTCTCCTAACTCTTTGAACTTACCAAAGGGTCTCGTCTACAAACCCACTAGGGATGATAAACTCTACTCTAAGGCGCTCTTTGGATGGTTTAGCCTACAACTACTCGGGTAATAATATTCTAAGGTTCACAAAGATGAATCAAGCATTAAGTACACAACGAATGACCTATCGCATTACTAGATCATTAATCAACTAAGATAAGAAACAACCAATCAATATTCAATAATTAAGTTTCATACTTCCTAAGCAAACATACAAATAAATTAGCCGGACATGGAGAACATGCAAGCATACACACAAATAATCAAAGACATAATTGAATTAATGAAGTAAAGACTTATCTTGATGTAAGATAGGGTTTAAAACCCTAAAATCTCGTACAAGACACCTTAGGTTCGGTTTTAGGTTTTACTCCAAAAGACTCTCCACAAAAGACCGAAAATTGGATTCTATATATAAGATTACATATGCGACGCGTCACCTTATGTTTTGTGGCCGTCGTGTCGCCGTCATTAGGGTTTCGTCTTGGCCACGTTAACCTTGCGACGGTGTCATCTTAAGTCCGTGGACGCCGTCTCTTGACCGACGTCGTGCGGATTGCATCTAGGCCGTCGAGTAGCGACGGCTCTTTTTCACAACTAGACGTCGTCACTTGAAAATACTGAGTTTTGGGTTCGGACCGTCACAATAATTTTGGGACGGCGCCATTAACACCGACGCCGTCGCCTTCTAATTTCAAAGAATCGTGAGTGTCTCGATTTTGACTTTGGCCATTTTCTTCATATATTCGCCTTTTAGTCCAAATAAGTGCCATTCCAACATTTTGCCTTCAAGAGACCTAAAAGTGAAAAGGAACGATATTAAGCAATAACGGATACAAAAGTGATCAAATAAGGACTTAAACGACCCTCAAAATGGTACCTTTTAAAACCTTATCGTGGGTCATTCAACTTTCGTTGTCATAGAGAGCAAGGTCCTCTATTATACCCCATGATTCTTCCGCGGTGAGATCACTAAGTTTTCCACCGCCGCTTGGTCATTGGATCGCTTTGTGGGAAGTTGACATGATCATAAAAGATTTGGACTTGGAGCCAAAGATCAATGCGTGATGAGGACTTTATGAAGTAAGTCCTTGAATCGAGTCCATGCTTCATAGAGATTCACCTTGACGTTGTTGGAACATCAAGATGTCATTCCTAAGCTTAGTGGTTCTCCCGGTGGGAAAAATTGATCAAGGAGCGCGAGGTGAGATCATCCCAACTTGAGATGGAGTCATGAAGTCGCTCAAGCCAATTACTAGCTTGGTCCCGTAGAGAGAATTGGAAGAGACGCAGACGCGTGGTCTCCCGAGTAGTAGCATCAAGGTCGATGGAATCGACAATTTTGAGGAAATCCCTTAGATGCTTGATTTGGATCTTTGAACGAAGTCCATGGAATGCACATTCGCTTTGCACCAACGGATGGTGTCGGATCGCAGGCGTAGTTTGGGCTTGGTCGGGAAGCTCAATGGTGTTCCGATAGCCTAGGTGGCTTGGCCTCGAGTATTCACCAAGAGTACGGGCTCTTGGCGGGTCATTTGGTGGTGGGTTGATGAATGGTGGTTGGTTATCACCTTCCATGATGAAAAGTGATGAGGTTACGAACAAAGGTCACGAAGAAGGGGATAGACTACGAGAAAGCTAAAATGAGAAAAATTTACTTGATAGGAATCACAAAGAAACCTAAACGAGGTGGACTACTAACTAGCTATTCTATTCCGGCAGCGCGCCAAAACTTGATAACGCTACGCGTCGTTCGGGGTCAAAGGAACTTCCTTTTCTTCGAGCAAGTTTTATAACACCCTAAGCGGTGAACCTAATCATTGTAGTGTAGTATTAGGGTAAGCCACGGTATTGATATCGTTCTCTGGGAATAGGAATGCTAGTGAGAAGTTACTACGCTAAGGTTGGGGTTGAGGAAGATTATTTTTATCTTTTATGTTTTAGGAAATTGAAAGGTACGAATCTCGGGGTTTGGATTTGGGGGTTGGTATTTCTACCGATTACTCTACTTGTCTAATTATCTAATCTAAGGTGTATGTAGTCTATGTCTAATTATTGTGTGCTCGTATGATAGTTTAAAGATGTGTTCACTTAGGTTTTGTTACTCCTTAATTATCTCCTATTGATGGTTGAATTGTCACGTCCTTATTCTTAATCGCGTTGTGTGTCTAAAATCGTAGGGTGTCGTTTATCCTAACTCTTTGAACTTACCAAAGGGTCTCGTCTACAAAACCCACTAGGGATTATAAACTCTAACTCTAAGGCCTCTTTGGATGGTTTAGCCTACAACCGCTCTAAGTGCTATAGCCTAAGGTTCACAAAGATTAATCAAGCATTAATTACACAACGAATGACCTATCGCATTACTAGATCATTAATCAATTAAGATAAGAGACAACCAATCAATATTTAATAATTAAGTTTCATATTCCTAAGCAAACACACAAGTAAATTAGCGGACATGGAGAACATGCAAGCATACACACAAATAATCAAAGACATAATTGAATTAATGAAGTAAAACACTTATCTTGATGTAAGTTAGGGTTTGGAACCCTAAAATCTTGTACAAGACGAGCCTTGGTTCGGTTTAGGTTTTTACTCCAAAGACTACACACAAATCTTGAAAAATTGATTCTATATATAAGATTACATATGCGACGGCGTCACCTTATGATTTGTGGCGCCGTCGTCGCCGTCATTAGGGTTTCTTCTTGCCACGTTAGTCTTGCGGCGTCACCTTGTGCTTGTGACGCCTTCCTCTTCAACGGCGACCGTGCCGAATCAAATCTAGGCCGTCGAGTTGCGACGGCTACTCTTTTAAAGCGACACCGTCACTTGAAAATAAGAAATTTGGCTTCGTGTCGTCACAAAATGCTCCGGACGGCGTCATAGATTAAGCGATGACGCCACCTTGTATTTTAGCGACTTGAGTGTCTCGATTCTTGACTTGACCATTTTCTTCAGATATCCGTGCCTTTTCGTCCAAATAAGTGCCATTACTGACAATTTGCCTTCAAGAGACCTAAAAGTGAAAAGGAACGATATTAAGTAATAACGGATACAAAAGTGATCAAATAAAGGCTTAAACGACCCCTCAAAAAGGTACATTTTAAAACCTTATCAGTTGCATTAAGTGGTATGGTATGATTATTAATGTGTTGTGGTGAAGTGGCGGAATTGGCCTGCTGTTGGGTGTGATAAACTTGGCTCGAAGGATTAGTAGATTCGAGTGGGTTTGGGTGTTGATGGGCTGTGGTTTGGGTTCCGGTAATTGGTGATGGTTGGGTATTAGTGGGTTGTTAGAGTTTGCATTGATGGATGGTTGTTGGGTTTGATGAACAGGGCTCGCGGTATGTGGTGAGGTATGATGGTGAGGAGTATTTTCGATTGTTAGTGTAGTGGGGGTTTCGTTTGGTGTTTGGGGACGAGTTGGAGTGATGAGACCGTGGTTAAGGAGAGGGGAAGGTTCGGGGTCTAAAAAGGTATATGTAGGTGGGGCATTGGGTGTCATGGATCGGTAGGAAATTGGGTTTCGTCGAAGGTGACGTGTCTAGAGAGAATAATTTTGTTTGTTTCAAGATCGAGGAAAAAAAACCATCGTAATATGCGGGAAAGCCCAAGAAGATGCATGAGGTTGCTCGTGGTGCAACTTTGTGAGGGGAGTGAAGGTGTGGGTAACACAAGCACCCGAATATGCGTAATCGGAAGTAATCGGGTTCTTTGTGAAAAAGTATATATTGTGTAGATAATTTCATTGTTTATGGCAGTTGATGGTAGAAGGTTGAGGAGATATGTGGCCATGTGAAGAGCCTCGGCCCAAAAGGTAGCTGGTAGGTGTGCTTGAAAAGGAGGGTACGGATGACGTTATTTATTGTGCATATCATCCTTTCCGCCTTGCCATTTTGTTGAGGTTTTTGGAAAAATAATCTAAGTTGGATACCATGTTTAGCAAAAAGTGTGTGGAGTCGGTTATTATCGAACTCACCACCATGATCACATTGGAAACTCTTGATTTCACATTTAAATTGATTTTTAACATGATTACGAAAATGTAAAATTTATCGAACATGTCAGATTTATAACGTAGGGGATAAATCCACAAATAGTGAGAGAAATGATCAAGTAATAGAGATCGTCCGAACTGTCACATCGAAGGAGGATGTGGCGAGTCAAGAAATCTTTCACAGAAAAACTAAAAGCGTCAAATTCAATAGTGCAATTATTATCCCTAGTAAACTAACGAACATAAATATTGTTTTTGATGATATTAGGGGTAACAAGTACATTATGAAGGTGAAGAGGGCGATGAATAGTGAGAATAATGATATGGCTGGTGTTAGTGACAGGAATAGAATTACCGTCACCAACATGAACATATGGGTATAAGCGTTTATTAAAAAGAGTACTTAAATTACTTGCATTAAAATTTAAATGAGAAGAGGCACTTGTATCATGTTCCAAGTTGGGTCCTGCAAAGTCATAGTGCTAAAAACACTAGGAAGTGAAATAGCTTGAAACAAGTGCATCCCGGGTGCGGGACCGAGTATACTGGTAGAGGGAGCGGGCTGTGGGTATTGGGCTGCGTAATGTGGTTGTTGGTGAGGCTACTGGGTTGTGTAAAATGGTTGTTGGGATGCTTGCAACAATCACCAAACTTGCACGTACCTTTGTTAAAATGATCACATATTTGAGGTAGACTTTAGGTTTTATTATATTGAGTGTTGGTGTTACCTCTTGGTGCTGATGGAAGAGAAGGTGGAGAATAATTATCATCTACCACCATTTTTCTCAATTTGGTTGTTTAGGGTTTAGGGAGGTTCGATAGAAAAGTGGAGAGGAGGGGGAAGAGAGATCCAAATATTATAGAGGAAATAAGGGAATGATCATTTAATGTTTAATGGCTCGATACCATATTGGAAGGTATTGATTCCTTGATTATTATTAAAACATCAAACCTATATATATGATACACAAGAATGTTCTAGACTAATGACAATGGGCTTGGCCTATCGGGCCTACATACAAATAACGACTAATAGTTCCTTGAAATAACGTGGTGAACTTTTACTTTAATTTACGAACTTCCCACGA
The DNA here is from genome assembly GCA_022545495.1 of Chrysanthemum lavandulifolium. Taxonomy (NCBI): domain Eukaryota; kingdom Viridiplantae; phylum Streptophyta; class Magnoliopsida; order Asterales; family Asteraceae; genus Chrysanthemum; species Chrysanthemum lavandulifolium. The sequence goes on along the minus strand of CM040243.1, from coordinate 195,783,779 downwards.
GTATGGAACAAGGTAAATCTATATGAACTGTTTTCAGGAGTCGGGTGCTCATGTCTACGTGGCAAGAAAGGTGAGTAAGAAGAGGGGGGTGGAGGTTTGGATTCAGTCATTTTTTTAGGTTGAAAAGATTCTTGCTCTCTGGAGAAGATTAAATCGTATCAAATTCGGGAGTTTCAAACTTAAATGGGATGTGACAATGATCAGTGGTGTTCGAGATACCTTCCGAATCGAATAAACTATTGGGCTAATCCCAATCTTACCCATTTACCCCATATGACCGGTCAACCCAATGGGTCAAATACAGAAAGTCAATCTTGACAGTTACACAAGTAACTGCTAAATAGTAGTTACAACATAACTGCCATATGGCAGTTATCTCCAACCGACGCACCTCTTCAACACACCCTTTCATCTTGTATATATAGATAGCATTTTCTGTAACAGAATAGATGATGACATTATTGATTTAATACAAAGCATATTTACAGAACCTTTGTTTCAATATCAGTTTGGTATATTTTGATTATTGACTTAGTAAGATCATTGATCCATAATCGTTGAGGCCAACAATTGGTATCAGAGCGGTTTGGTCACACTAACCAAAAATCATCATTTACCAGGTTTTCGTTTTAGTTTCAGAATCAATAAGAACCATAAACAGTCTCGATATAAAAAAAAATTTCTGCAAAACAATTTGAACACAAATCAAAGATATCATTTTTGTGTTCTATACTTTTGTCACATCAAGGGAACAATCACACAAGTGATTACTCACACCCGACAACAAAAATCATTCGCATTTTTTTTCCATCGAAACTGAATTATTAATCCTAATAGGATTAGAAACGAATTAAATCGTTTACATATTGATTCAAACAAAACCAAAACGAAGTCATCAATTAGGGCAGAATTAAAGATTCAAATTAGAACAAACACACATGTTCTGAATCAAGAATCAAGCCCAGATAATTAATTAAGCCACCAATCGACTTAATTAAACTCTCCAATCATCCATATCACTCACGGACTGAAAACCCCCAATTCATCGAAACCCTAAAAAAGTTCGATTGAAGGGAAGAAGTGCTCACGAAGAACACCACATACCGGAGAAGATAGGAAGGCCATTCAAGCCTTATCACAGGCGTTTGACCACAAACATCAGGAGAGAAGGACGGATCATTCCCATAAAAGGAAGAGAGACGTATAAAGTCTCCAAAGGATACGTTTTTTTCTTTATCTCAAAATTAGAGATATAAGAAATAAATAATAGGAGCGCTTTTATTTTATCTCACAAAAGGGATAAACAAATATTAAAAGAGGCGCATCATTTATCAAAAGGGCTACACACAAGGATTATTTTTATTTATTTAAGGCATCGGGTTAGACCATCAACCCATTCAGGTTCCAAAATTTACAACGCCACTCTTTTCATTTTTTTATATAGTATATATTTTTTATTTTCGATATATATTATTTTTGTTTGATAAGTTACTTTAAATTACAAATTTAGTACTTCATCAAAAAATTTAGATATAATAACCTAGTGATTACATTGCTTATTATATTAGAAATAACTTTTAAAGAGTAATTAACCTTAGGATATTTCATTTAAGAATTTTTAATCTCCCCAGGACAGTCTTTCAAAAGTAGTCCTATAAAACTTTTATACACCTTTAAGGAAAATAAAACATTAGAGCTCATTAAAATTAAGGAATTTCAACACACATCGTGTTAAAATTTTCTTGGAGATTTATTGTCAATATCTTTAAGATATGACAAAAAAAAGTGGTAATAAGGAACCTAGTACTAATACTTCAAATAGTACACCCCAATTTCAATGCCCAATCCTAAAGCCCGCGAATTACTCACTATGGGCAATTCGCATGCAAATTATTCTCGAAGCAAATAGCTTATGGGAAACAATAGAGCCAACTGAATCGACTTAACCCAATAAGAAAAAAGAGAAAACCGCTATTGCATTTCTTTACCAAGCCTTACCCGAAGAACAATTACTTCAAATAACAAAGCACAAAACCGCCAAATACATTTGGAATGCTTTGAAAACTAGACATGTTGGCGAAAAAGGAGTCCAACAAGCAAGACTTCAAACACTCAAATCCGACTTTGAGATGTTATACATGAAGGAAGACGAGACAATCGACACCTTCACTACAAAACTTACAACTCGTAAACAGTACCGCTAGTCTAGGACACACCATAGAAGATGAAACCTTAGTATGGAAGCGCTAAATGTTAAATTCGATAGGTATCGCAAATAGTCGCATCTATAGAACAATATTCCGACCTAAGTGAAATGACTATGGAAGAAGCAATTGGAAGACTTAAAACCTACGAAGAAAGGATTAAGTTCAAAAAAGGAAGACATATTGACAACCAAGAAAAATTGATGTTCACACGGCATGACAATAGAGGAAAACTTTTAGAGAATATGGTCAGGGAAGATTTAACCAGTCTCGGTGAGAACAAGACAAGAACAATTATCAATCTAAAAGGAAGAACGGCGTCTTTTGAAGAAGATACAATGAAAAATCTCAAATCACATGCTACCGATGTCACAAACTTGGACATTATGCCTATGAATGTCAAAATAAGCATAAGACTCAAGTCGAGAACAATCCAACTTTATTGAAGAAGACTTAGAGACAACATTGCTTATGGCGACTATAATCAAGAGAAATGATACAATGAGCATACCGCGTTGAGTGCAAACTTGGCAGAGATTGCGAAACAAAGAGAGTGTCAAATGAAGAGAGAGTGTTGAAACAACAGAGAGTGCTAGAACAAGAGAGTGCAGAAACATGAGAGTGCACGAACCGCATGAGAGTGCAAAATAGCGAGAGAGTGCAGAAATCGCAGAGAGCGCAGACACCGCAGAGAATGCAGAAACTAACAAAGAATACTGAAGAAACAACGGTCAACTCAACTGAATACAGAAGCTTAATTGGATGCTTACGATATTTGCTACATACAAGACCCGACTTAAGTTATTCCATTGGATTACTTAGTCGTTTTATGCAAGAACCAAAGGAACAACATATGCAAGCTATCAGGCAAGTACTACGCTATGTAAAAGGAACAAAAGACTATGGAATCACCTACAAACACAATAGAGGAAACCAAATACAAGGTTATAGTGACAGTAGCTACGGAGTCAACACTCAAGAAGGCAAAGGCACTACTGGAATTATATTTTACTACGGTGAATCACCAATCAACTGGAGTACACAAAAACAAGCCACAGTAGCTCTATCATCATGTGAATCTAAATTCATTACAGCAACAGCAGCATCAACACAAGCATTATGGTTAAAGAGATTACTGAGCAAGCTTACACATACCCAAGAAGAAAAGGTTACGATAATGGTCGACAACAAGTCTGCCATCAAACTAATGAAGAATCTCGTATTTCACAGAAGGAGTAAGCACATTGACATAAAATATCACTTTATACGAGAATGCGTTGAAAGAGAAGATTTACAAGTCGAGTTTATAAGCGGAGAATTTCAGAAGGCTGACATGCTCACAAAAGCACTACCGAAGATCAGATTCCTAACAATGAGACAACTAATCGGAGTCAAAGATCTACAACAAAGCAATTGTGATTAAGGGGGAGAATATTGGGCTAATCCCAATCTTACCCATTTACCCCATATGACCCGGTCAACCCAATGGGTCAAATACAGAATGTCAATCTTGACAGTTACACAAGTAACTGCTAAATAGCAGTTACAACATAACTGCCATATGGTAGTTATCTCCAACCGACACACCTCTTCAACACACCCTTTCATCTTGTATATATAGATAGCATTTTCTGTAACAGAATAGATGATGACATTATTGATTTAATACAAAGCATATTTACAGAACCTTTGTTTCAATATCAGTTTGGTATATTTTGATTATTGACTTAGTGTTAAGAATTATGGTCTGAATACTTGTTGTTAATCTGATTATGATATATCTGAGTTGTCTTTGTTTCTTGTTTATTCAGTTTTATATGCTGGAGAGTATTTCAGTGTTAGATGTTGTGAGTTTATATCTGGAGGGACTGGAAGAGTAAAAGATTTAAAGCATGAAGTTACTTTGGATACCATTTAGCAAGCATTAAAGATTGAAGGGGTCAAGTGTAACTTTGGAGGCTATATAAGAAATAGTGATATGCAGCTTTTATATATCTCTACTATTATTCTCTCTCTACAATTTACGATATTAAAACTCTCTCTCTAAAAATAAAACCCTAGTTTGTATTTTGATTTCCTTGATCAAAATACTTTGTTACTCATTGTTACTGATTGTTGATATTTGATTGAGATCAAATAACTGGTTGTTGTTTCATTCTATTTTAGAATAGAAGATTTGGTTGTGTAATATTGATTCAGAAGTAATAAAAGTGTTTTGATAATCATTGAAGTCTGTTTTTCTTCATGGTATCAGAGCCAGGTTGCTCTGAAAATCGTTTTTGAAAATTAGGGTTTCTTGATAATTGGGTTTTTTAAAAATTGTTTGGTTCTTGGTCAATTAACTTGTGTTAATTGATAGATCTTGTGGTGAATTTGGTTAATCTTGAAGGTTTCTGGAAAACCCCTAATTTCTGAAAAATTAGGGTTTGGTATACTTTTGGGGCTTTTGTGATTAAAGGCTTTTGGAGTCGATTAAGTTTGGTTAATCGATAAGATTTGGTGTTTGGTAAAGATTGAAAGTGGTTCTGGTGATTTTCCCTAATTCTGAAAATTAGGGTTTGTTGGTTCTTGGATCTTGGTACCGGGTTCTTGCTTTATATCTGCTATATCTCTAGACTGAGTGAATCTAGAGTATAGTAGGTCTATTATTCCGCCGTTGGTTTTTATTGCATGCTCTGTAACACCTCTCGCACTCTCTCTTTAATTTTAGTTCTTATTTTTCTGTCTAGATTGTCGGAGGATAGGTTTTGGGATTATTGGAAGTTGTGATTGATTGTGGTTGAGATTTTTTTGTTTGTTGTTGTTCTTGTTTTTTGATCTTGTGTGCTTGTGTACGCCCTTGACCTACCACGTTAGTGGTAAGGAAAGCCTGGGAACTACTTTCTTTATCTTTCTTGTGTGTTTGTTTATTTGTTCTTGAATCATGTCTGTTCATAATTCTATTCATGGTTATACTGATGATGAGTATGAACCTGATAACCCTGTCACTTTAATAAGTAAATTGGATTTAAGTCATCCTTTACATTTACATCCAAATGATCCAGCTTCTTTAACTGTGGTTTCAATAAAACTAAAAGGAACTGAGAGTTGTAATGCTTGGTCTTGTGCTATGATGTTAGCATTAGAAGGAAAGAATAAAACTAGTTTTATTGATGGCACTTGTAGAAGGTCTAATACTGATGAAGTTTTGGGGAGACAATGGGACAGGGTTAATGCTATTGTTTTAGGATGGATTCTAAATTCCATCTCTGAAGAACTGTTTCTTGGTCAAATTTTTCCAAAAGTGCTTCTAGTATGCGGAATGAGTTAAAAGATACCTTTGCGGGGTTGATGGTTCATTACTTTTAACTGCATCATAAAATTCACTCTTTAACCTCGAATGGCACTACTATTTACGAATATTTTAATAAGCTAAGTACTTTGTGAAACAATTTGATGCTATGGTTCAATTACCTAGATGCACATGTCATGTCTTTGATGATTTTAAAAAGCATAACCAACTTATGAAACTTATGCAATTCTTAATGGTGCGGATGATACTTACATGCAAAAAGAAGTAATATTACGTCTAGAGATCCTTTGCACGATGTTAAAGGTGCTTATGCTATTATCGAGTGAAGAAAACCATAGAAATGTTGTGTCGGTAGTTCTAGTAGGAATCATAATTATGCTTTTGCTACTAGAGTTGTGAATCAAGTTAATAATCCAACTAGTCGAATACTAGACCTATTAATCGTAATACTCGTGCTAATCCACCTATTGCTAACTTTAATAAAGTATCTGATAATAGAAGAAACACGGTTCTCGCTCTTGTTTGTGATCCTTTGTGGTTTTAATGGACATACTCAGGACATATGTTTTAAATTGATTGGGTATCCTCCAAATTTTGGAAAAAAGGGTAACAATAACAGACCTCAGACTTCTCAAAAAAGATTTTCTAATAATAATTATGTGGGGTCTAGTTCATCTTCTTTTTTTACAGATGAACAACTTACTACTCTTATCTCTCTCATCAAAGACAACTCTATTAAAGGGAATAGTGTGCAGGCCAATATGGCAGGTACTTATTTCAATACTAGTAAGGTTTTCAATCAAAATTTTCACAAGTTTTTTTTTCCACAAATACCAATTTAAAATCCAAACTTAGTTCTGATGGAAAGATTGTGGATTCTGGTGCTAACCAGCATATGACACATTCTGCAAAGGATTTGGTAAATGTTTTTGATATTTCTCATCTTCAAATAAAAGTTGGTCATCCAAATGGAACTGAAGCTTTGATTACTAAAATTGGGAATCTTAAACTGACTGACTCATTAATACTATATGATGTTCTGGTTATTCCAGAATATTGTGTTACTTTAATTTCTGTTCATAAGTTGGCTAAAGATAATAAAATTGCAGTTGCCTTTGATGAGAACAAATTTTATTTCTTGAATCAGATTTGAATGGGAAATGTTAAGGGACCGTAATCGGTGTGGTGGTTTATATTATTTCAATTCTGGAGGTACCTCTTTTCAAAGTAATAACCCTCTTTCTTACTATGACTGGCACTGCAGGCTTGGTCATCCTGCAGACCCTGTTCTAAATGTTTTAAAATCTGATTTGAAGTTTCCTTCAAAGAATCAAAATTTATTTTGTGAAACTTGTCAAAGAGCTAAGAAAACTAGGGAACCATTTCCTTTAAGTGATCATACTTCTACTGTTTTGGGTGAACTTGTTCATTTAGATCTATGGGGACCTTATAAGGTTGCCAGTAAGGAAGGTTACAAGTATTTTTTGACTATTGTGGATGATTACACTAGGGCTGTATGGGTATACTTACTTAAAACTAAGGATGAAACTATTCATTATATAACTATCTTCTATACCATGATTGAAACTCAGTTTGATAGAAAAATTAAAATGTTTAGAAGTGATAATGGTACAGAATTTGTTAATCATTCTTTTTCAAAGTTCTGTGAAGAAAAAGGTATTACCCATCAGACTTCTTGTGCATACACTCCACAACAAAATGGTATTGCTGAAAGGAAACATATGCATCTTTTGAATATTGCTAGATCCCTTATGTTTCAGGGGGAATTCCACTTAAGTTTTGGACTGAGTGTATTCTTACTGCTACTTTTCTTATTAATAGATTGCCTTCCTCTGTGCTTAATGGAAAATATCCTTTTGAGATGATATATAACAAAATACCTACTCTCTGCAATTTAAGGATGTTTGGTTGTTTGTGCTTTGCTACTATTGTTAATAGTCATGATAAACTTGGTAGTAGATCTGAGAAATGTGTTATGATGGGGTATTCTAATTCTAAAAAGGGATATAGATTATATAGTCTTGATAAGCACCAGTTCATTTTTTCTAGAGATGTTAAATTTTTTGAGTCTATTTTTCCTTTTAAAGACTTAACTACTGATAAGAACAGTTCTATTTCTGAAAATGTTTTTCAAGACTTAAATCAGTTAAACTTTTTTGATAATGAAACCCCTGAACTACAACTCGTATTTTCAGGTCATTTTACAAATTTAAAAGTTTCACTATTTCATCATTTATCGTAAACTATGTTTACGAGTATCAAATTCACGTAACCATAATGGTTTAGCTGTGAATTCATGATCATATCATCGAGGACATTTCATATAGACTAAGTTTAGTCTACATTTCATTAACATCATTTCATATCGGTTCATGCATGGTCTTGCATTTATTCATTAAACGTTTATTTTCATATTAAATAAACGCTATCGCGTGATTAATTATTTTGAACAATTGATCCATTACTTCCAAAAATTATCCCGATATATTTTTATACTCATATTAAGTTATAAAAATAATATTATGAGTTTACCCAGTGTTTTAAATTTATTTTGTATATAAATTGTTAAATTTATATAATTACGATGGTTTTCTTAAATATTACACGATAATTATTATTTCACTCAAATTTTGCAAGAAATGTATTTTTATAACTTTTATGACTTCAATACATTTTATTTTGATCCGTTAAAATTTATTTTTAGCTAACGCTACCCTAAATGCTTAAATAAATACACAAGTTACTAATTATCCTTAATTAACTACACATTTACTCTACTTTAATACAATTAATTGTTAACAAATGCATCTATTCTCTTTTTCTTCATGTTAGTCGACCACATGGGATGACTCACCTCATATCTTGAACTAAATATCTAGATATCTATTATACTTATATTGTTTTATACTATAACATAACACATAGATCATATATCCCAAGGTGTAAAAGAAAAATCATTTTCTCTTCTCCCATTTCTTGAGAACCGGCCACAATACAAGACCAAGGAGGAAACCTCAAAAAAATTTTCAAGACAAGTTTTAATTACTCTAGATTCACTTTTGATTAAGGTTTTGAAATAAAAACCTTGGGTGATTAGGAAAAACCCTTTGTCCTTAAACCTCATCATATTTCTTGTAAGCTTTCATATTCATATTTTTATTTCACATTCATTGTTATTATCATATCATTTTATTTGAGAAACATGCAAGTCTCATGATGTTTATACCATTTTTAAGGTTTTTAAGTGTTAAATATATATAATCTATCCTATAATTACTCCTTGTTATATATTAGTTTTGGTGATGTCTAGGAACCCATGACACCCTAAGAAGGTGTATGGTAGGATTAGAATAGCCGGAGTTGTTTTGAATGGGTTAGAATAGGTTTGGCGAGAAAAACTCATTTCGACAAGTTTGGAAAAGGGTCATCCTTATTTTTAAAATCTGGAAAATCCGACAGTAGATAAAAATTTTTGGCCTAGATATTTAGAAAATATACTTTAAAACGAAACCGTGGCGCTTGAGCGGATTAAAGCGGAGCTATAACGAAGAAGTTATGAATTTTCAATTTGGCGACGAAAATATAAATTTACGGAAATTTCAGCAAGCAATATTTATTTTATGCGAGTCAAAAATGAAGCTTGGGCATTGTAAATTATGTCGACTTGTCAAAAATATGTTAGTATACTTTGATACAAAGCTAAGGATCTTTAAAAAGTAGAAAACGGATTTGTAACGTCTAAATTATACACGTTTACAAAAGTTGCCGTAACTATTATCATATAAGAAAAACTATAACACATTTCTAATAGACAAGTTTTGCGGCAAAAACTAGTTACCAAGTTAAAGGTTGTTTTTAACATTGATTTAGAACTTTTCATAAAGTGAAGTCTTCTAGTAAAAGTGAGATCGCCAAGTATACTTTCCAAAATGTCCGATCGTTTGATTAGCGGAGTTGTAATGAATTAATTACGATCGCTTAAACTTTGCTTGAAAACCATCCTTAAACTATATTTTGGACTAAAAGTACCATACTTAACCTCTAATTTTCTTTATATTCAAGACCTCTAGGATGGAAACTCATGTACTAAAACTTTGAGATAATCATACAAGCTTCCCAAAACCGTTGAGTTTGTTTCCTAACGCTCGACGTACATCATTGTACGACTAACTTTTAGAGGCCGTTTTTGTCACTTTCATGGAAATTTCAATGACATTATTTTACGACGAAAAGTTATAATTTCACAATAAATCACTAAATGATTATCGTCGGATATCATTTCAATGTAAATACGTGTAAAGTGATTTAAAAATGGTCAAGACGTTAAAAGATTATAATTTCGACGAGAAGTATTGTTATCAAAAATTCATAAGTGGTATAAATATCATCCGAATTGCATGCATAACATTACATCATGACTTATTACATATCATATCATTCATAATAGGTCAGTTTCGAGATCACGCTACATTTCGGTGTACTCACTTTTATCATCGCATCATTGTACCAAGTGAGTTTTCATAGCCCCATTTCCAATTGTTTTAGTGCTTTTATTGAACTATTTTGGGGGAGATAAATGCTTAACTATTTTTCACAAGTACTTTAGATTTTTAAGGATAACTTCTAGCATGATCACCATTGTTTCAAAACCGAATGTTGTACTATATTAATCGTTCTTGTTTATGTGCTATAGTTCTACGTCGTATAATGTTCTAAATCAGTTGACTACTGATACATTAAGTCATGTGCTATTGATTATGTGTTATTGTTCTACGTCGAGTTAGGTACTATTGTGAATTTATTTGACATCATGTGCTTAAACATAAACTATACACATTTTGGCAATGGGTTGTGAACACACAGGTTGCAAGTTTTGTATGGGCGGAACTTGGAACTGAGTGGATTTGCAATGCCTTTGCTGCACAAACGATTTTGAAAGGCTTTCCATTTCATTACAAACTCTATGAACTCACTCAACCTTTGTGTTGACACTTTTAGCATGTTTTATCTCAGGTATCTAAGGCATTCACTTCATGGCATGCATGTGGACATATCATAGAGTCGTGGTGACGACGCGTTTCACTTGGGTTTCATATACTTTAAAACATCGTTTGAATTGTAACAAATTTATTTCCGCACATGTCTAATTTCATTTGGGACCTATACTTTGTAAACTCTGATTATTTTATTAAATCAAACGATGTATTTTCCAAACGACACTTTAGGTCGTTCGATATAACTGTGATTGTGATGCTATGACAGTCAACCCCCAGGAATTCCATTCCGCTGCAAAACAGGTAATTTGGGGGTGTGACAGATGAAGAAAGAGTAGACCCTAAACTGAATAGTGACATTGAGTCACTAAATGAAGGTAGCAACTCTCCTCCATCTGGTAGAGACTCTGTTACTGATCATAACAGTGACAGCAGTGTTTTTGCTGATGAGGATGAGATGGTAACTACACTTGAAGATAATAATAATAATTCTGAGGGTAATCTGAATCTTGATTCAAATTCTCCTGTTCAGGCAGAAGTACCTTTGAGAAGGTCTTCTAGACCTTCTGTTTTTCCTAAAAATTATAATGATTTTGTGGTTGAATCTAAAGTTAAGTATGGAATTGAAAATTTTGTGAATTATTCTAAACTTAATTCCAGAAACTATTGTTTTACTGTTCAATTGAACAAAAGTCATGAACCAAGAAATTATTTTGAGGCTGTTAAATCTATCTATTGGACTGATGCTATGAATAATGAGATTGAGGCTTTGTATAGAAATGATACTTTTGAAGTCATTGTTTTACCACCGGTAGGAAAGCTATTGGGAGTAAATGGGTATTCAAAATTAAGTATAAGTCTGATGGTGAAATAGATAGATATAAAGCTAGAGTTGTTGCTAAAGGGTATAATCAAAAGGAAGGAATTGATTATAAGGAAACTTTTTCACCTGTTGTTAAAATGGTCACTGTTAGATGCTTACTTAATATTGCTGTTCAGAATAACTGGCCTATTTTTCAACTTGATGTTAATAATGCTTTTTTATATGGTGATCTTGAGGAAACTGTTTATATGAAGTTACCTTAGGGGTTCTTTCTTAAAGGTGATAATAGAGTGTGCAGACTTAAAAAGTCTTTGTATGGTTTAGAACAGGCTCCTAGACAATGGAATGCTAAACTTACATCTGCTCTTATTGAAAATGGCTTTATTCAAAGTAAAAGTGATTATTCTTTATATACAAAGTCTAAAGATGATGTGTTTATTGCATTGCTTGTTTATGTTGATGATATTATTGTTACTGGGAATAATATTGGTGAAATTAACAATTTCAAAAATTTTCTCAAAACTAAGTTCATGATTAAGGATTTAGGAAAGTTGCAATATTTTCTTGGTATTGAAGTTGCTGAGACTGATAAAGGGATTTGTTTGAATTAAAGAAAGTATTGTTTAGATTTGTTAAGTGAGTATGGTATGCTTGGTTGTAAACCTTCTAAAACTCCTTTACAGTCTAAATTGACTATATCAAATGAAGCTACTGATAATGATCCTTTACTTGGTAATATTACTGATTATCAGAAGCTTATGGGAAAACTTATTTACTTGACTAATACTAGGCCTGATATTTCATATGATGTTCACTGTTTAAGTCAGTTCATGCATTCTCCTCTTAAGTCTCATCTCAGAATAGCTTTAAAGATACTTAAGTATCTTAAAGGAGCTCCAGGTTTGGGTATTCACATTATCAAGAATTCTGGTATGTCTCTTCTAGCTTATTTTGATGCTGATTGGGCCAAATGTATTGTTACAAGGAGATCTGTTACTGGCTATTGTGTTTTTTTGAATGGGTCTCTAGTATCTTGGAAAAGTAAAAAACAACCTACTCTCTCTAAAAGCTCAACTAAAGCAGTGTACAGAGCTCTTGCTTCAGTTACCAGTGAAGTAATCTGGATTTTAAAAATCTTAAAAGATCTTAAAATTTCTGGTCTTTTGCCTGTTCCTCTTCATTGTGACAGTAAATCTGCTATTAAAATAGCAGTCAACCCTGTTTTTCATGAAAGAACAAAACATCTTGAGATTGATTTACATTTTGTTAGAGAAAAGATTTTAAATGGTGTTGTTAAAACTGTTAAAGTGGATTATGCAAATCAAATTGCAGATATCCTTACTAAGGGGTTGGATACATTACAACATAATTTTTTGGTAAAAAATCTTGGGATGTTTGATATATATCACTTATCAGATTAAAGGGGGTGTTGAGAATTATGGTATGAATACTTGTTGTTAATCTGATTATGATATATCTGAGTTGTCTTTGTTTGTTGTTTATTCAGTTTTATATGCTGGAGAGTATTTCAGTTTTAGATGTTGTGAGTTTATATCTGGAGGGACTGGAAGAGTAAAAGATTTAAAGCATGAAGTTACTTTGGATACCATTTAGCAAGAATTAAAGATTGAAGGGGTGAAGTGTAACTTTGGAGGCTATATAAGAAATAGAGATATGCAGTTTTTATCTATCTCTGCTATTATTCTCTCTCTACAATTTACGATATTAAAACTCTCTCTCTAAAAATAAAACCCTAGTTTGTATTTTGATTTCCTTGATCAAAATACTTTGTTACTCATTGTTACTGACTGTTGATATTTGATTGAGATCAAATAACTGGTTGTTGTTTCATTCTATTTGAGAATAGAAGATTTGGTTGTGTAATATTGATTCAGAAGTAATAAAAGTGTTTTGATAATCATTGAAGTTTGTTTTTCTTCACTTAGTAAGATCATTGATCCATAATCGTTGAGGCCAACATAAATTACCCACATTTAGTTCTTCTCCATCAGTGATTCACTTAAGATTTCAAAGCACATTGGATGGTAAGTCTTTCCTTATTCATTCAACCTTAGAACTACAATCGATATGGTCATGGTTCAATGTTACAGATTGTAAGGTAAAATTTCTGGGTGGTTCAAGATTTTGGTTAGAATTTAACAACTCTCATTACAATGAAGAAGAAAGGTCGGGCTTTGCCATATTCATTTCCGAAGATAGTGTAGAAGGTGTTGAAATCGAAAAAGGAAGCAATCTCTTTGGGTGTGATCTCAACAATGAGTCAATTGGAATGAATCCAAATTCGACACCACCAAATAGGAAGCCGTCGCCGATGTAATTCCGGCATACAGTGGGTGCAAGAAAACCGAAGCAGTCCATGTTTCTTGTTTTCTCGCTCAAGTTTATGAAATTGAAAATATGAATTTTGAAAGTAAAGAGGTCAACAGTTTCTTATTGGATTATAGCAGATGGCTTGTAATTTGGTAGCATTTCTACTCTACCCTTGAATTACTATTAATGCATATTGTGAGTCTTGAAGGGACTACAATATGGTTGATAGTAGCTTAAGGTTCAATCTAGTCTATGTTACCATAAGGAAGTTTCCTGCTATGTGGTCTATTTGGTAGCTATGGCTAAACAAATCTGGGGTATATATGCAGATGGCATTTCCAAAAGCAGTCAAATGCCTGAAATCTAAAATGGTCAGTTTGTTTGGTTTTCTTTTAATGCAGAATGAGTTTCAAGATGAAGTCTGCTCAAATATTGGTTAATATACCAGATACTCATATATTTCATATACTTGAAATCTTGAGTTTATTAAGTTCATATTCAGCAGATGGCCTTGTAATTTGAATGCTGATAGCCATGATTCTTTGGATTTCCTTCTAGAATCCAGTAGGCCTTGGTCAAGGAAACTGGTTTTGGTAGTTGATTATCTAAGGTGTTATGGTTTTCAGTTTTTCATAAAGTAGCTAGCTTTCCTGAGAAGGGTAATATGAATTGGTGGGATAGTGTTGTTGGTGTGTAACTCCCAGAACATGGTAAGATAATCAATGTTAGCAGAAACAAGTATCAAGTCAGCAGAAACAAATACCACTAGGTGGTTACCGGATATCACTTGGAATCGTGTGATCACTTTCCAAAGTAAACTATTCGACCTAATGCAGGTTACACAAATATCTACTTGGGATAAGACCAATGTATGTTATTGAATTAAGCACAAATCAATAACCCTTGCGCTTATAAGTGTTAATAGTTTTACGTGTATCTTTCATGCATAATCGGATCTCCTATTTATAGGAGGTTACTCGAAGCTAGTCAAATGGAATTATGAGAATTAATCGCCCATTAATCTCCTCATAATTATCCCCATTATAGTCATTAGTGGTTACATGACCAATTAAGCGTGGTCATTATGCGATTGTAAGCGCCACTTGAATAGTTCAAAGCCTGTTACAAGCGGTGCTTTCATAGCACTATCGGTGGAAACATTGCTTCGGTGGAAACACCGCTTATCGATGTAAACCACAAGCGATTTCTCCACCAAAGCAGACTTTCTACTAGCACTACCAATACAAACCACTATTAGAGTCGGGATGTTCATGGACCTTATGGGTGTACACTCTGTACCTCTAACCCATTACAAGGTGTGAACTAATCCCACAAGTGCACTAAATTTTCCAACAATCCTCCCAAATTTAGTTCACTTCCTTTGCATGAAAACAAACATTAAACAAAACATGTGCATAAATGAAAATGTCACGGGATTGAATTTCCATCTTAGTAAATTATACGTTCAAATATTTGAGAATCGGTGTTCTAAGAATTGCACCTTCAACCCATTTGAATACACGAAGATAAAATACATACAAATTTTCAAACACTTATCCTCTCGACACTATACAAGCCATGTGTCCATATCCAAATTCATAAATGTTGTAAAAGCTAAAAGTCCAAAAGCTTAGAAGCGGCAAAACTTCAATAGTTACATAGGTGGTTCCTCTTTATTCATGCTCTGCCAAGCACTTTTCAAAGAAATTAACCATTAAGTAAAGACTTCATCCTCCTTTCGTGATTAAAGCACAACCTTGGGATGTAAATAAAACATGTGCTCCATCCCTGAATGTTCGACTTTCCACATTGAACTCGGCTCCCAAGTTTCCTCGGGAGGGAGTTGGGTGTCGAGCATTGATGACTAAGTTGGACTTAAACCCATCCCTTTGAGACTTTATAACCAAGTCTCTAGCAGACCCTTCATCAAGTGATCGCCTAAGTTTTGTTGAGATCTAACAAACTCTATAGATACCACCCCATTCATGATAAGCTCACGAATCATGCTATGTCGACACCTAAGTGTCTAGACTTACCATTGTACATCCGGCTATAAGCCTTAGCCAATGTAGTTGCACTATCACACCGGATAGAAATAGGTGCTATAGGTTTAGGCCACAATGGAATCTCAAGAAGCAAGTTTTCAACCATTCGACTTCTTTACCGGAAATGCTAAAAGCCACAAATTCAGATTCCATTGTTGAACTGGTGATACAAGTTTGCTTCTTGGATGCCCAAGAAATTGCACCTCCACCAAGTAGGAATACCCGAGCACCGGTAGCAATTGTCTTGATTGTTCTTGATCCAACTTGCATCGGTGTATCCTTCCACCATGAAGGATATCCGGTTATATGAGAGACTATAATCCATAGGTTTCTTCAAATACTTGATGCCACAGTGAGCGACTTGCCGCTGATGAGCACTAGGATTACTAGTATACTGCTCAATTTTCCCACCGCAAAACCAATATCGGGTCTTGTACAAGTCATGGCATACATCGGGCATCCAATTACCCTAGAATACTCAAGTTGAGATACTGACCTTGCCATTATTAGGCATCGACTTCTCACAAGTATCCATAGGTGTACTCATAAGAGTACAATCAAAGTAATTAATTTCTCAACACCTTCTCAATATAATGAGACCGAGAGATAGAAATTCTTTTACTTTCATGTTTAATCCTTATACCAAGGATAACATCGACCTCCCCATGTCCTTCATGGAGAACCTTGATGACAAAATTCCTTTTTAGGTCAACTGATTTTGGTCGATGCAAAGATCAACATGTCATCAACATATAGACAAATGATGACTCCTTTACAGATTCATCAAATTTGCTATATACATTTGTTAGCTTGGTTAAGAACATAACCACTAGACAAAACCACTTCATCAAATTTTTGATGCCATTGTTGATGTGCTGCTTAAGTCCATAAAGAGACTTAATCGGTTTACACCTTGTTTTCATTGCGGGCATGATGAAGCCACGAGGTTGGTTCATGTAAACCTCCTCATCCAATTCACCATTCAAGAAAGTCATCTTCACATCCATATGATGAATAACAGTTGTGAATAGATGCCAAAGCAATCGTGATCTTATGGTAATCGATACGAGCCATAGGGACATAAGTATCAAAATAGTCTATCCCGACTTTTATTTAAAGCCACGAATGACTAGTCTAGCCTTGAACTTTTCAATAGTTCCATCTACCTTCATTTTCCTTTTGAAAATCCATTTGCAACCCAAAGGTTTGCAACTGGTGGTAGAAACCAACACCCAGTGTTGTTGCCCATTATGGAATCCATCTCATCATTGATTGCTTCTTTCCGTAAAGCAATATCACGGGACTTCATTGCTTCTTCAAATGTCTTGGGATCATCCTCAACAATGAAGCAATAGGAGTATTGGTCGAGACCTTATCCTTGTTCCTTCAACTAAGTATAGTTGAAACTCAGTCCAAATGACTTTGGAGTCCCGACCCTTTTGCTCTTCCCTGAGCACGCAGGTTCAGTTTTTGATCCACAACCTCATCGGGACCACCGATGGTTCATCATCAGGACCTCGATACACCAAATGTCATGAGTTCCATTAGGAATCCTCGACTTGGTCTAGGGGCGATGAGAATCTATTCTCATCAAAGTGCGCATCCCTTGATTCAATTATTGAGTTAATTGAAATATATTCATTAGGTTCAATAATATAGAACCTAAAAGCCTTGGAATGCTCAAGATATCCAACAAAGATGCAATCAATGCCTCTTTCACCCAAAGTATTTAGCTTTGGATCG
The DNA here is from genome assembly GCA_022545495.1 of Chrysanthemum lavandulifolium. NCBI lineage: Eukaryota > Viridiplantae > Streptophyta > Magnoliopsida > Asterales > Asteraceae > Chrysanthemum > Chrysanthemum lavandulifolium. The sequence continues at coordinate 195,766,326 of CM040243.1, read as the reverse complement.
TGGAGTCTTACAACGACCTACAACCCCAAACCTTGAGATAATTCAGGTTGGGTTTCCTTTTAGTCGAGTTCATAAGGGTAACCTTGTTCCTTTTGTTTGGAACCCTATTTAATAAATAGCAAGTCGGTTAACATAGCTTCACCCGAACCCTTGACTCGATCCTGAATAGGACAACATGGAATTAACCATTTCCTTGACACCTATTTTCCTTTCAAAATACCATTTTGCCGAGGAGTATAAGGCGATCGTTTCATGGATTATATCATCAGATCGAAAATACTGAGTATCCATGTACTCACCTCCTATCGGTCCTTAATCTTTTGATCGGGGACCCAAGTTGTAATTCAACTTTAGTTTTAAACACTTTGAATTTATCTAATGCTTCATCCTTGGTATGTAACGAGATAGACATAACAAAATCTAGAAGCATCATCAATAAATGTCACAGTACTTCTTATTCCCCAAAGAAGAGTGGCATGCAAATCACACAGTCACTGTGTATTAGCTCAAGAGCTTAGTCTCACGACTAACACCGAAAAGGTTTCTTGGTAATCTTGGTCAACATGCAAGTTTTACACTTTTCGTTGTCCATGTCAAAGTGGGATTAACCCATCCTTAGACATATCTTGCATTCTTTATAGTGTACATGGCCAAGTCTTGCATGCCATAGGGTAGAGTCGGTCAGTCGGTGGTGGTCACAAATGTTGAATTAACACTATCGGTGACAATATTAAGCGAACATTTGATTACACAAATATCCAAAACCAATAAACACACCATGCTTAGAAAGAACAAATTTATCGAGACTCAATAACTTGTTTATATCCATGATTATTCAAAATACTACTTGAAACCAAGTTCTTCCTTATATCGTGAACATGAATAACATTAAACAAAGTTACAATCTTTCCGAACTAAATCTAAGATCTACACAACCATGACCATGCACCAAGGTGTTGACTCATTTCCCATGTGAAGAATAGAACCATCATTCGGTGAAGTCTTGAACCAGACTTCTATCTTTGCACATATGAACATTGCTCGAGTCAACCCACCACACAACATCATCATCCCGCACATAATGAGATTGAGATACATATGTAACATAATAAATCGAAAAGACTTATTAACCATATTCGACCTTTCGGTGAGTTGGAAGAACCACCACTCCACGAACCATTAGTGCACGATCCATTGGCTTTACCACCAACCTTAACACCTTTGCAATCCCTTTTAATGTGACGGTTTGCACATTTCCAACAAGTAGGTGTTGCCTTCTTGTTAGGATTTGCCCTTGTGTCGTCATGATATTTCGTTTGCCTTTGTTGTCATTGTACACGGTGGAGTTGTTATGCTCCACCATATTGACAACAGATGCACCAATAACATTGCTACTCTTTGGCTTGTCATTATCCACGCACCTTGAGAGATTCCTCAATGCGCAGATGATCGCCCAACTCAACGAGTTAACTCATCCTTCTTATGTTTCAAGGTATGCTTGAAATCTTTCCAAGAAGGGAAGTTTATCAATGACACAAGAGACTTGAATAGCCTCATCCATGTGCATATTGTGTTGTGTAAACCTTCCAAGTATACCAAGAAGTTCATTGTATTGTTCCATAACGGTCTTGAATCGGTCATTTTGTAATTTGTGAAATTACTTACAAGGAACTTCTTACTTGATGCATCCTCACCATATATTTGGCATCCAAGGAATCCCATAGTTGTTTGGAATATTCAAAGTTCGATAAATATCAAGCAGAGAATCGACATACCATTGAGGATTAAACCTCGCAAATGTAGTCATCATTCTCCCATTTGCTCCTCCTCCGATCCGCTCCACGTAGCATCATCCCCATCATCGTGAATAGGTGTAGTTAGCATACACCACACTCATGTGATGACAAGAAGTGCATCTTCTTCGCCATCTCCTAAGTCCACCCTTCAAACTTATCAAGCTTGGCAAAGTTTGAAGCCATGTGTTCATTGCAAAGACCATTGATTATCACAAAATAGTTTACTTTCATTGTTGGTGTGTAACTCCCAGAACAGGGTAAGATAATCAATGTCAGCTGTAAAACCCTAAAAATATAAAACGTATTGAGAGACTAAAATACCCTTGGAATCAAAATTTATTAAATACGTATAATACATTGATGTTCATTTAACAAATTAAAACCTAACTTACGAATATTTAAAAACTAACGTGAGTATATTTATGTAATCGACATTTGTACGACAAAGATAAACGTCACGTGCATAAATCGTTGGGCCTCGTTTGTTTTCTTGTGAATCCGATTGTTAGCCCAAGACGTGGTCTCGTTTGCGTGGGTTGGATTTGAGCCGAGAGACCAAAGTGAGCCAACTTGGGCCATGGTTTTTGTTCGGTTGGGCTATTGAGCGAAGCCCCACACCAAGCCCTAAACCGATCGGTACTACTATATAATCAAACACATAACACAAAATTTGGAACCCTAGTTTTATTAAGTCACGGCTCATTCTCTTTTCCTCCCTTCTCCATCCGATCGGCTGCAAACCTTGGTGTCGCGAGTTTAGTCCCAACGTGAGCAAGCTAAGGTATAACCAAGTCTTCCTCGTCTCATTTGATACACATAACGTTAATAATATGTTGTAATATGTCATGTTTGAATCGGGCCTTGTGTTTGTCGAACCGTATGAAACCGAATCACATATATATAAATGTTATCATAAATTCGAAACCCTAATTGGAATGGAACCCTAAGTGTAATTAATGGTCTAAACATGTGATTATAGTGGTTTTAATAAACCCTAAAACTGGACAGCATCATATGTCGAATTTGTGTGTGTTATAGATCCAATTTTATAAGGGCAATAATCTGGGTTTTTGTGGGAAAAGTTTATTTTATGTCTTAGTTAAGTTTTCCAAGTGGTTTGGTCGGATTTGGAGTTGTCTAAGTCGTATTTTTGAATTTTACAAAATCAAGTGTCAAAGCTGAGAAAACGGGTGCGAAATTTAGTTGTATTGTTTGATTTTTCATTTTCAAACCATAAGTAATTGGGAGCTCTCCTTTTACAGGAGTGATATTTATGACATAAATGAATTTCGGGAGTTTTGGGAATTTTTCCAAGGTGTCTAAACAGGTCCAATAAGTGTAAACTTTTAAGGTGTATTTTCGATTACTTTCGGACAGTCGGACTTGTGATTTTCCATAGGCCATTTGGCATAGAGATAGAACCCACCAATTTTTGGAGACTCTTTTAACTCATATGGGAACCCCTGGGATTTTGCTTGATTTCATTTGAGCTAAATAAGTATTTTATAAAAATCGCTAAAGTCTGGTCCGAATATGAGTTTAAGAAACTGAAAGATAAAATATGATATCAATAGGTAACGCACTTACAAATGCATAAGAAGCTTATAAAATGAGAATATACTTATAACTCTAAGAATGTTAATACGATGAATCCGTTATAATTTAATGATGCTAATACGTATTAAATAAATCATAATCCGTGTAGATTCGTTGAAGGAGACGCGACGTTATATTTTCGTGATTCACTCATTCGTTTGCTTTTCTCTCATTTGCGTTAAGGTACAGATATTCTGACCTTTTCAGTAAAGGTTCCTTATAACGTTTTCTTTTCGTTAGCTATTATATTAGGATTTCCTAAGCCTTTGCTATGAACCCCATTTTGTTTGTTTGAGTTGTTGCTTATCTGAACTTTGATTTTTGAATTATAAAATATCTGATTTGAACTATATGTTAGGAAGACTTTGATATGTACATTTGTTGAACCTTGTTATATTTGAATATGAACCTTATGATATAAGTTATCTGACATGTTATCTGTTGAACTTTGGGTTTGACTATGATCGTGTCATTTATGAAAATCTAATTGACCTAAGATAGTTTGACACCGAGCCAAAATAATAACTAGTCATGGGGTTCCATGTCCGTGTCGATGATGCACCTCGACATGACTCTAGGCGATGAGTGAAGTTACGCCACGTCCCTTATCATTATCTAGTATGAGCTCAAGTTATATTATATGACCATTATATGTTTGTGGGGTGTATGGATGCATCCTAGATCGATATGTTATCCGATATGATTTGTCTAATGAATGATGTCGGTATGCACGCATCTTCACAAAACTCTGGGAGTTAGCTACTTCGAATTATTTTCTGAGATTATTTCTATATATTTATGATGTTTTGATATGATATGTTCTGGGCTCGTGGTAGTTAACTAAATCCTTATCTGTTATTTCTATGTTAAGTATTCTGATTTTGATTCGGTATGTTCAAGTGTTATGATTATGTGCTAGACTTATTATATGTTAAAATGTGTGTTTATGCTTTTGTATGATTATGTAACTACCGTCTATTTCGCTAGGTTATGATTAACATGTTTAAATATGATTCATATGCTATCATCTGATGTTATGTTAGTTTATCGTTATGTGAATTCGTTGATCTGCAAGATGAATGTGCTAGTGTACAATTGAGTGTTTTGGAAGTTTAGTATGTATGATGGTTCAGTTATTTTATAAACTTGCCTATCGTTAGGGTATCTATCTCGCTTATGTTTGATCCGCCATGTTAAAACTCTGCGATGTTAGGATTTGATCTAAGAATTGTTTTAGCTTATGATATACATTACGATAATTGCTAATGGCTATGTTATGTCCTTGTCTATTGAGTTATAGTTTGTCTACCGTGTTTTATTGTATGTGTGACTCGCCATGTTTAAATTCGCTTATACTAACGTTTGATCCTGGAAAATGGTTTAATTTATAATGTCGGCTGTTAACTTACTATACGCTATGTTATGTTTCTAGTTCATTTAATTATAGTTTTGTAAGGTGTTCTCATTGGTATGTGTGACTACTATGTGTTGTTGTTGTTTCATTGCTACGACCATGGTTAAGTTTATTAAATGTAACTTATCGATTTGTGTGAATGTCATGTTTACTTCATAGAAATTGTTTCATTAGTTTTGATATTTCGTTTGGCTTATATGCACTTGAATTTCTGATTTAGTTAAGGTCTGGTTATTTTAATGTGTTTGCATTTGGGTCGATAATGTGCTATGTGTTTGTTCTTATTTGTTATTTGTTCTTCCGGATTTACGTGTAATTGTGTTTCCTCGAATCCTCCATGATTCATTGAATCTCATTTTCGACTTTGTTATTCGTTTCTTTGTTTCAATTTTGTATTTTTGTTTTGTTTAGTTTTGTTTTGTTATATCATTCCTTGGGCTTTGTAAGCTCACCGCATTTTCTTTTCTGCGGCGGTATTAAGTGTTCAAGATGAGCTTATGGGATAGGCGATCGGGTTGAGAGTAGAGGCAAGAGCAAGATTTTGAATAGGGATCTTAGATTTATTTTGATTATTAAGTTACTTATATCTTCTTTTGTAAAGTTTGTAAAGGCTTTCGCTATTGTATAGTACTGAAGGTTCTGATATGAAACTGTATTTGTGATATCTTTACCCTTGTCGGGTTGGGGTGTTACATCAGCAGAAACAAGTATCAAGTCAGCAGAAACAAATACCACTAGGTGGTTACCGGATATCACTTGGAATCATGTGATCACTTTCCAAAGTAAACTATTCGACCCTAATGCCTGGTTTACACGAATATCTACTTGGGATAAGACCAAATGTATGTTATTGAATTAAGCACAAATCAATAACCCTTGCGCTTATAAGTGTTAATAGTTTTCTGTGTATCTTTCATGCATAATCAGATCTCCTATTTATAGGAGGTTACTCTGAGCTAGTCAAATGGAATTATGAATTATCCCCATTATAGCGTTAGTGGTTACATGACCAATTAAATGTGGTCATTATGCGGTTATAATCGCCACTTGAATAGGTCAAGCCCGTTACAAGCGAGACTTTCATCGAGACTTTCATAGCACTATCGATTGGAAACACCGCTTGATGGAAACACCGCTTCGATGGAAACTTCGCTCAGATGAAACTCTTTGCTTGATGGGAAACTCTTGCTTGATGGAAACATCTGCTTGATTGGGCTCTTTGCTTGATGGAAACTCTTGCTTATCGGTGTAAACCACAAGCGATTTTCCACCAGCAGATTTTCTACTAGCACTACCAATACAAACCACTATTAGAGTCGGGATGTTCATGGACCTTATGGGTGTACCGTTACCTCCTAACCCATTACAAGGTGTGAACTAATCCCACAAGTGCACTAAATTTTCCAACAAGTGTAAGTTGCTAGAGTCGTGAAAGATGAGACTTCTTAGTCTTAGCATTACACTTCCAAAGGAGGATGGATGGAAAATCAAATTGTTATAGTTTGTAGGGACAATGATGCCCATTGCTGATTGTTTTGCTTAAGCTAAACTTGGGTGATGGTCTGCAAAGTTTGGTTTAAGTCTTTACATCAGTACTTGGGAAATGCAGTTATCTCTATAAGGCAGCCCAATTGTGATGTGTGGAACATTTGCCTGTGATGATGCCTTCATTTCTGCTGCTGTATTGTTTGATGTGAGGTGGCAGCTGCATCTAAATGATATAGTAGTAGGATTGAGGGAAATGTAGTCATATGGTAGAATGTGTTTTGGTGAATAAAGGTGATCTAGTTTGTTGAGGCTACTGATTAAAAGCAATGTATCCTAATTGGTGTATTATGTTTTCATGTATGTTGTTTTTTTATTTGTTTTCTGCTTTGCTTGTTTTTTGGCATGTCCAAAGGTTAGCTTGCAGTTGGATTGTAAATGATCTGTTGATTAGTCATATATTTCACCTTTCAGAAAAGGATTTTTTTTTTTTGAAAGTAAAGATGATAAGTCCAAGACAATTATTAACAGATTAGTTGTGATATCTACACGTCTATATTCATCAACCAGTTTATATTGTCGAATGATAGTTTATCTAACTTTTTTAAATACAGAATGCCTCAGCAAACCAAGGCAACATAATACTCATTCAATATTTTTATTATTTTCTTATTTATTTATTTATTTTTTAGAAAGGCAATACTCATTCAATCTTGATTTCATATAAACTAATAATATATTTAAATGCATAGGATTTTGTGTGGATCAATCTTTATTCATATTTATCCGAATGCATTTATGGTTTTGATAATCGTATGTAGTCTGCATGCTCCCCTTCTCTTATTGAAAACAATGTTTGATCTAATCCTGTCTATTGGTGTCACTCTCTGTAAACCTTATTGTTCATGTATAGACATAAAACTAGAAAAATAAATCCTTCTACCTTTGGATGACAAGGCTATCTATATCAAATAAAAAGGTGAAATAATTGAATAAAAGATATCAAGACAAGCCAAGTCGTTATGAAAACATACATTGATGTAATAATAATTGAGAAACACAACAGAAATTTTGGAACACAACAGAAACTGAGACAACAATATTTAGTGACCCACATTTAGTCACACATAAATTTTAACACCCGCAATAAGTACTTCAAAATGGAATGATATCGACTACTCATCAATCATTTTCATATGACCAAGTGGAAGGTTAAATGGTTGGATGTCACAGTACTTGCAACTTGATGCCATGAGAGAGCCAATATCTAAATGATACTCATTATCAATGTTAACAGGTTCCACAAACTTACGCGAAATCACAACAGAGTTAATGACATCATCGTCTGGATGGAAAATAGAGAGAACATTGAACCCTTGAAGAACATTAGGATCAACCACTGGGTAAAGAAAAGCACGGGAACCATGGGCGCTCCTTAGCATGAGAATGGCATCAGGTGCCATGTACTTGGCCAAATGTTGAATCACTTTAGTTTTCTCATCAATATTCATCCCCACAAGTGCAGCCAAGAAAATCACATCATACTCTTTCAACTCATCAGTCACATCCATTATATTGGCAGTGTGGAAGATCATTCTTCTGGACAAGTCATGATCAGATGAGACAAGACGAGAGGCCATGGAATTTGCCGTAGAATCAATGTCATAGTTGTGGAAACTTGTATTCTTGTAATGATAAGAAGCCAAGACAATTGAGGTGAGAGGTAGGGCCAGACCCCACAAATGCGACACGCTTGGGGGTTTCTGATGTGGTGGAGTAGTGTCTATTGAGGATGTCGTACTCGAGACGGCCAAGCTTGAGATAATTGGAATAGTAAGGAAAGACATTAAGATGATGAAGAGGATTTTGAAAGATCCTAAAATGGTGGAGAAGTGAGCTTCAAGATGGCCCTCGGCCTCACCACAAAGCCTAATGAGCTTGGACCTTACTTCCTGTATATTGGCTGGGAGAGTGGCTATGTTGATAGAAGAGTGTGGGATGCATGCGTGGACGTAGGGTGTGAAATGTGTGGAGAAAGAAAAGATGGGGTAAATGGGCGCATTTTAGAAGATTTGGGCATTTAGCCCTTTTTTGAAATGGAAGCATATAGCCCATTGAAAACTTAAATGAGCACAAACGGTCACTTTTTTTTCTCTCAATTGTTGAACGTTAACGATCGTTTTAAAGATTTTTTTATATAATATATTTATTTTTGTTAATATAAATAAGATATTACGTTTAATGAATTTATTTAGTCGTTTAGGTCTTTTATTAAGCGATTTGTATAACGTGTCTTGGTTTGACTAGTGCCGTTTAGCCCGTGCCGTTTAAGCGTGCCCATTCTAGCCCGTGCCTGTTTTAGCCGTGCGCGTGCCGCCTGACCGCCTGTTTGCCACCTACGAGCGAGTTGAGTGAAGAGATTGTCGACTTCTTTAGAGGGTTTGAGTGTTTCAAGCTTTGAAAGTTTCTCATAAATCTGGCACACATTTTCAATCAGGGTCATCTCTTCTTGGACTTGGCCTTGTAGCGATTCCATATTGACACTTAGGACCAGCTCCTAGCTCGAAAATAGACTGTTGTTTCTTAAGTGACTAGAAATTTTCTTTGTTTGAAGACTAGAGCTAGTTGTGTTTTGCATATTTGTTACGTGAAATTGCGTCTTATTTATAGGTATGATTAGGTCCCACATAACATTGGTGAAGAAAGCATGAACCATGCTTGGTTTAATTTTTTTGTGACAACACTAAAACATCATATGATTTTTAAGATTACTAATACCTTCAATAGATAGTTAATAAATTTAATACTTGACAATTGTCAATATATTGTTCGTGTTACATATGTCTTCTTGTACCATTGTGAGCATGAGATTCAAACTTACTTCTGTAGACTTTTTTTTTTTTTAATGGGTGAATTATATTAATCAAATAATAATCAATGAGATACATGAGCAATCCTGTTTCCCAATGGACAAATCCCATTAAGAACACAAGGAGCTAAAACAGAATACAAAGACTTTTAAAGTCACCAATGAAACAGTAATACTCACACCCATTCTTCTAGTCTAGCAAAGATCACTAGCACTAGGCAACCATGAAGAAAATTCACTTCTTGGTTACATTTCCTTGATGCAAACACCTTACCTGTGACTGCTCCATACCAAGCCACAGAGGCTCTTACATAAGGCATCACCAAGAAGATGAGAAAAACTCCAGTTCCAATGAGCCTTTTTGTATTGAGTTATATTTCCGGCATTGTTGGCATCACCGCAGATACAAGAGACACTCATTGGATACTTCCCACACTGATTACATTTCCAAATCAAGCTGATCCAAACACTCTAACTTTGCAGCTTCACCTCACAAAGAAGAGAGTTTAGACCAGATAATCAGGCATCATCAGTGTTGGCATTCCACCAAGTTCTTTCTCAAAAGGCAACTATAAGTTGTCTCAAACTAGACCAACTTTATACTGTCTATTCATCATCAAAGCAGGAAACTACAATTTGCACCTTACTAGTCAATCCAACCCATAACTTTCAGATACAATGCAGCTACATCCTCACATAGTATGAGGAAAGTTGCATCAGTTGAAAGGAGTGTTCAGGTACAAGGTACTAGCCATCTGCTTTCATCCATATACCCATTCTACCATATGTTATCATTCCATAAAAATAGCCCAAACTGAGAAGTCATTAGTTTGACTATATGTATTTGCATTTAATTACTCCTAGCTCAAATCATCCCATTTTTCCATTATCCACTCATGGTTTTCTTGAAATCTCATTGATATTTGCCAATCTCTACATACTTCAATCACTCTGCTAGATCTTTTCACCCTCAGGCTTGCTAACTTGAGTCTAATGCTATTGACTATGACAGTCAATAAGTCATTACAGTTCCTCTTCTTATTGCCAAATAGTCTTTTATTCCTTTCATTCCAAATAAAGTAGACACAGGCTGCTAGGCATATTCTCCTCAAAATGCTCAATATGGATTTGTTGCAGGGCATTGTTGTAATATTATCAATGATTTCATTCCAGGATGTAGACCATGCTTCATGCTTTAGTCTCTTTTTATATTAGTCCAAATCTTGGTTGAATATGGACAGTCAAAGAAGCGATGACCTATTGAATCAGGGCATGATTCACAGAAAGTGCAACTCATTTGTCTTTCAAGATACCATTTCAACAATCTCTCTTGAGTGGTAAGTCTTCCAAGGATAGCCAGCCTCAATATAAATGACTGTTTGGGAGCACAATGTGAAAACCAGACCATCCCATACCAAGGTACTTCAACATCTCTACATCTCCAGTCTTGCCATACCCTACTCGTAGAGAATTTTACCATGTCTTCACCATTAGATGTCCACAGAGTCTTATCTTTACATTCATCATTGATTTCAGGGATAGGTATTGAGAGAATCACTGGATAAGCTCTGCTCAACACAACTTTTGTAAGAGGTAAAGCATTTCTCTCCTCCCTTTTTCTCTCCCGTAATAGAATTTCCCGCCATTTTTCCCCATTAAAATTCATCAAAAAGCTTAATTTCTCTTTCATTTCTTAACGAATTTTAGATCAGAGACCATCAATCGATTCAGCTCATTATTGCGCATAGAATGATTGGCTTTGATTAGATTTTCGTTAAGTTTTGAAAAACCCCCAATTTGACCTAATTTTCATGTGTACTCATAATTCAAAATTGAACTGTATAGTTCTGTTCAATTAGTGATATTGAAGATCAATTGAGTGAATCATGTCAACAAAGGGCAAAAACTCAAAAGAAAGATCCGTATACCTAATAAGTATATAGACAATGTATGTGAGTTGAATAAAAATAAGGTTAATGCAGCTAACGATATAACTACTGAAGAAAGCTCTAAGATTAGGGTTTCTAGTGATGACTTGGGGGAAAATGATGAATTGGGGAAAAGTGATAATTGTGCTAAGGAAGGGCACTGCACTCAGAGAGAGGATACTATTACCAATGGTGATTGTGCCCCTACAGTTAGCCCAATCAGAGAGAGTAGTGGGATAAGTAATGAGAAAAGAAGTATGGCTGTGAATGGTGACAACTGTGGTCAAAATGTGGATAACACTGGTTCACAATGCAAGAAAGTGCCTAATAGCAAAGTCAGTCAATCATCAATACCTGTGAATGTACAGTTAGAGGCTGTTAAAACTAGTGTTGGTGATTGTGTTGGCAATGAAAATAGGACCAGCTATGCTTATATGACCAAGAGTAATCAGGATAACATGAATAACAAACTTAGTCACATACCAACTTATCTAACAGAAGAGGGTAATGAAGTAGTGATTTTTGATGAGGAAATTGTTAAGGAGGGAAGCAAAAAATTAGGAATTAAGTGCTTGTGGATACTTTGTTGGCTATATAATGTATCTGCAAGAGCTTAATTACCATCTATTCAGAATGTGGGGAAGATATGTGATAAGGTTTTAAAATGTACCTTTTTGAGGGGTCGTTTAAGCCCTTATTTGATCACTTTTGTATCCATTAATACTTAATATCGTTCACTTTCACTTTTTAGGTCTCTCGAAGGCAAATTGCTGGAATGGCACTTATTTGGATGAAAAGGCGCGGATATCTGAAGAAAATGGCCAAAGTCAAGAATCGAGCCACTCTGTTCTTTGAAATACAAGAGGGACGGCGTCGGTGTTACTGCGACGCCGTCGGAGCACATGTTGTGACGATCTGGTAGCAAATTGCTTATTTTCAAGGGACGGTGTCGAGCTTTAAAAGAGTAGGTCGTCGCACTCGACGGCCTAGATTTGATCAGAGCGGCGTCGAGGTGAAGAGACGGCGTCACAAGCATAAGGTGGCGTCGGACGCAAGATTAACGTGGCCAAGGCGAAACCCTAATGACGGCGACCGGCGGCGTCACAATTCATAGGGTGGCCGTCATGAATGTAATCTTATATATAGAATCCAAATTTTTCGAGTTTTCGGTGTGTAGTCTTTTGGAGTAAAACCTAAACCGAACCAAGGTTGTCTTGTCACAGTATTTTAGGGTTCCAAACCTATCTTACATCAAGATAAGTGTTTTACTTCATTAATTCAATTATGTCTTCAATTACTTGTGTGTATGCTTGCATGTTCTCCATGTCCGGCTAATTTACTTTTGTGTTTGCTTAGGAATATGAAACTTAATTATTGAATATTGATTGGTTGTCTCTTATCTTAATTGTTAATGATCTAGTGTCACGATAGGTCATTCGTTGTGTAGTTAATGCTTGATTAATCTTTGTGAACCTTAGACTATAACACCTAGAGTAGTTGTAGGCTAAACCATCCAAAGACTACCTTAGAGTTAGAGTTTATAATTCCTAGAGATTTTGTAGACGAGACCCTTTGGTAGTTTCAAAGAGTTAGGGATAAACGCATACCCTACGACTTTAGACACACAAAGCAATTAAGAATAAGGACATGACAATTCAACCATCAATATGAGATAATTAAGGAGTAATAAAACCTAAGTAAACACATCTTTAAACTATCATACGAGCACACAATAATTAGACATAGACTACATACACCTTAGATTAGATAATTAGATAAGTAGAGTAATCGGTGAAATACCAACCCCAAATCCAAACCCCGAGATTCGTGCCTTTCTAATTCCTAAAAACATAAAAGATAAAAATAATCTTCTCAACCCCAACCTTAGCGTAGTAACTTCTCACTAGCATTCCTATTCCCTAGAAACGATATCAATACCGTGGCTTACCCTAATACTACACTACAACGATTGGGTTCCTTTGCTAGGGTGTTATAAAACTTGATCGAATAAAGGAAGTTCCTTTGACCCCAAACGACGCGTGTAGTGTTATCAAGTTTTGGCGTGTTGCCGGGAATAGAATAGCTAGTTAGTAGTCCACCTCGTTTAGGTTTCTTTATGATTCCTATCAAGTAAACTTTTCTCATTTTTAGCTTCCTCGTAGTCTATCCCCTTCTTCGTGACCTTTGTTCGTAATCCCATCACTTTTCATCATGGAAGGTGATAACCAACCACCACTCATCAACCCGCGCAAATGACCCGCCAAGAGCCTGTACTCTTGGTGAATACTCGAGACCAAGCCACCTAGGCTATAGGAACACCATTGAGCTTCCGATCAAGCCCAAACTACGGCCTGCGATCCGGCACCATCCGGTTGGTGCAAAGCGGATGTGCATTCCATGGACTTCGTTAGAAGATCCTAATCGACATCTTAAGGATTTCCTTAAAATTGTCGATTCCATCGACCTTGATGCTACTACTCGGGAGACTCTGCGTGCGCTTCTCTTCCAATTCTCTCTGGGACCAAGCTAGTAATTGGCTTGGCGACTTCCATGGCTCCATCTCGAGTTGGGATGATCTCACCTCTCGCTTCACGGCTCGATTTTTCCCACGGGAGAACCATTAAGCTTAGGAATGACATCTTGATGTTCCAACAACGTCAAGGTGAATCTCTCTGAAGCATGGACTCGATTCAGGACTTACTTCATAAAGTCCTCATCACGGCATTGATCTTTGGCTCCAAGTACAACTCTTTTATGATCATGTCAACTTCCCACCAAGCGATCCATTGACCAAGCGGCCGGTGGAAAACTTAGTGATCTCACCGCGGAAGAATCATGGGGTATAATAGAGGACCTTGCTCTCTATGACAACGAAAGTTGGAATGACCCCCGTGAGCTGCCAAAAACCATTAAGGCAATCTCCTTGCCTCCCTTTGACTCACAACCTTCCGACCGTAGGATGCTCGAACTTGAAGATCAAGTTAAATTCCTAATGAGTTCCTACGAAAATCCTAAGTCTTCACGCCATGTGAACAAAGTTTCTTCCTCGTGTGAGCGTGTAGTGATCCTCATAACACGCGCACTTGCACCGATTCCCGAACATGCTTCCGTTGACTCGCATCCTCGCATATTAATGGAACGGGAGGAAGATTCCCTACAACACCCGGACCTAGGAATTTCAATGACACCCGAGAAGCTTGGAAGGGAAAGCCCGACTTCTATTGGGGGCAAACCAAAGAATTCACTTCCAATGATTTCCCATGGCCCCCATCTCATGGCCCTAACTAACAAAACATTAAGGGGATGTTGCAACACCTAGTCGCATCTCAAGAAGCTCAAATAGCTAAGCTCTCGGACCGTTTTAACCAACAACAAGCCGAGATGGATAGGAAGATAGATAACCTCTTGAAATCCATGACCAATAGTGATAGGAAGGTTAATGCTATCTCAACTCCCGAGCCTTCCGGTGTAGAGATTAAGGACCCAAGTAAGTTAGCTAAACACGTCCAATTCGTCAATACCATCACCTTAGAGAAACCTGATAGAACAAATGACGAAGAGGACCATATACTTGAGGATAATGTAACAACCGAGGAAGTAGATGAAGTAAACAATGACTATTTCAATAAATTTCCTACGAAAGAAGAGCTATCTCGCCACCCTCACTTAGTCACGTGACCTCCGTCACATGTATGTTAGGAAAAGCCCTAGATTCAAGTTTGGGAACCCTTGGAATCTTAACATACCATGTTGCATAGGACACCTTTTAGTGGCAAAGGCCTACATTGACCATAAATCACCAATAAACATAATGACTAGCACCTACTATAATTGGGTAATGAAGAAGCCTATCGACTAGGCAAGACCCGATAATCCTAGGGTTAGGTGCAATTTTCTTGGTAGAATTAAGGGATTGCCCGTTTATGTAGTTAGTTTCACGTTTCCTACGGACTTCATAATTGTAGATGATATTAGCACGACCATAGATCCTAGCTTGTCCCACGTTATTCTAGGAAAACCTTTCATAGAAACCACCGGGATGACTTATGATTCCTCATTAGGAATAGTGCTATTCAAAGATAAGACCGATGATGTAGCTTACCAAATGCCGTTTTAGATTGAGAAGTTTTCATCACTCTCCAATGATGAAAAGGAACTTAAACTATCGATTATTATAGGAATAATGAGGATAAGGAAAAGGAGTAGATTATGTTATGGCTAAGATTTTGGATTCTATAAGGTTGCTTGAACTTAGGACGAAATATAGAACCAATTGGGGAGAGGGCGACCTCTTAGAAAGGTGCATCATAGGGCTCTTACAACATGGAATTCCCAATAGAGCCCGTCATGAGGAAGGAGATGGCGGTAATGAAGTCGCGTAAGAAGCGCGACTACGAGTCTAGCTACAAGACTCATAAATAAAGAAAAGCGCCGTGGGAGGCAACCCATGCTTAATTGTTTGCTTGTTAGTGTCATATATCTTTTATTGATTGCTTATTCTCATGTTTAAATTTGTAAAAATGCTTTATTTTGTTTTAACCTCGTCTTAATTGCATATAAAGGTATTTTACATAAAGGATAAGTGTAGGGAGGATTACACGTTTTCAAAAGAAGCGTGAACATGAAATTTCAATTAATTAAAGATATATATGTGTGTTTGTTCGAGTCAAATGCTTGTATCGAGTCATAATGGATGTTTTAGAAATTTTCCGATTCTAAAGATGTAAATTTTCGAAATTTTTCGAAAATCGTGAGACCGGTTTTGTCGGGATCGCAACTGGCGGGCGTCGAGAAGGATTAAAACAACATATTACTTTTTCTCGTTTCGAGCTACTTATGAATTTTGGAATTTTCAAGTCTTAATTTTCGAAGTGCAGCAAACATCCATTCCACAAGCATTATATCCTAGTTTAGTAGAGTCTTATATATATTATTACCGCCGATTTTACGCGAAGGTTTCGTTTGTTTTCTTCAAGTGTGCGGGTTTAATTTATTAAGAAGAAGATACATAAGATTGGAAGGAGCTTTTCACATACATTCTTCTTGGAAAGGATTTAACCACCACTTTACGTATCCTACCGAGCTAATCGGGGAGTATTAGTTTCTTCGTTTTAATTACCTTCTATTATCATAACTTTGATACTTTGGGAACATTGGGACAATGTTCGGTTTAAGTGTAGGGAGGAAAATAAAGCGAGAACTTTGAAACTATGCTTATCCTTGATTATTTTCTTTGTCCAATTGTATTTGTGTAATAAACCATGAGAAAATGTCGGTTAGGGTAATTTGGCACCAAATTTAAAATTTTTATGACATATAGGAGTGGGCCATTAGTCTTAACAAAAGCGTCTCACGGATAGGAAGTTATATGACTAGCGCAAAAAACCCTTTACCACCTAAATTCCACCCAAAATGTGAGGATCGCCCTTAGATTAGTAGGAACTAAAGCATTCATCTTTAATGCTTAGTGTGTGAACCGTAGTATATTAGATTCTAGAACTTGTTTTGTGATGCATCCCAGATCGCTAGTAAGACTACACTTGTGTAGTTAGGAATAACTAAATGATAAGAGGCATTAGGATAACCCTTGTTTGATACCGTAATATAATTACTTCTTCCACATCGGTTGAGTAATTCCCCACACCTTTGCGTTGTACTCATTTTTAGTACCACGATACCCTAGTTAACCCCTCGAGCCTATCCTTTCGCGGTTCTCGTGATGTTTCGGTTTTCAGGAATATCAATGAAAACATTGTTTACACCAGCCCAAATGTGTACCCAAATCGCCTTAGCCTACCTTGTATGCACTCACTTTTAGTGCATTATTGTTATCACACTAAACCCTTAGTTCAATTATCTAGTTGCTTGCATGAGTTGCTAAGTCGAGTCATATCCTTTGTACACGGTTTTTGGACGATTGGGACTCATGGGAAAAGTTAAATTTTATGAGATGACGGGAAGGGAACGAATTCAAATTCCCTTTATATGCATAATAATGTTCTCCAAGTGTTTTGATCTTTTCAATACAGGTCAAATTAGTGTTAGAGTAATAAAAACTCAAGTGTAGGGATGTGCCTTAAATCCCTATCATGTTGATGTTATCGTAGAGGATGGTAGAGTAAAAGTGTATGAAAAAAAAAAAAAAAAAAAAAAAAAAAAAAAAAAAGCAGGCTACCATCCTACATCTATCCTTTAATTTATGTTTGTGTGTTTGAGTTATCTAGAATTTAGAGTGTCGAGTCTTGGCTTTAGCAACGCCATTCTTCGTATGCTTGTAACATAGAGATTTTGACTTGCCACCACTAAATAGCCTATCCCACCAAACCCTTTGTTTCCCTACCGTAAGCTAACATTACAACCCTTTAAAGACCTCTTTGATAGTCTTTCCTAGGTGCTACGTAAAGCAATGGAGGTTTGATCTATTCTCAAGCCTATGGTAATCTATGTACTAGGACCGGTTAATGAGTGTTTATCTTCCATTTCCAACTTGTTATATTTCATATACACGAGAGATGTGAGTATCAAACACCCATGTGAGGTGCTAGTATGTAATTCCGTGCTTGTTATGACTTTCTTGGGGCTTATATGTGTTGTGGATTGTTCTAAACTAATGCTTCATAACCCCAACTTAAAATTAATTGGCTAAAAGCACATTTGCTTGAGGACAAGCAAATACCAAGTGTAGGGATATTTGATAAGGTTTAAAATGTACCTTTTTGAGGGGTCGTTTAAGCCTTTATTTGATCACTTTTTATCCGTTATTACTTAATATCGTTCCTTTTCACTTTTAGGTCTCTCGAAGACAAATTCTTTGGAATGGCACTTATTTGGACGAAAAGGCGGATATCTGAAGAAAATGGCCAAAGTCGAAATCGAGCCACTCGATTTCTTTGAAATACAAAGGGACGGCGTCGGTGTTACTGCGGCGTCGTCGAGCACATGTTGTGACGATCGGTAGCCAAATTGCTTATTTTCAAGTGGCGATGTCGGGGCTTTAAAAGAGTAGGTCGTCGCACTCGGACGGCCTAGATTTGATCGAGCGGTGTCGAGGAGAAGAAGACGGCGTCGCAAGCATAAGGTGGCGCCGTCGCCAAGACTAACGTGGCCAAGGCGAAACCCTAATAGCGGCGACCGGCGGCGTCACAATTCATAGGGTGGCGTCGTCGCGAATGTAATCTTATATATAGAATCCGAATTTTCGGTTTTCGATGTGTAGTCTTTTGGAGAAAAACCTAAACCGAACCAAGGTGCATCTTATACGGTATTTTAGGGTTCAAACCCTATCTTACATCAAGATAAGTGTTTTACTTCATTAATTCAATTATGTCTTCAATTACTTGTGTGTATGCTTGCATATTCTCCATGTCCGCTAATTTACTTTTGTGTTTGCTTAGGAATATGAAACTTAATTATTGAATATTGATTGGTTGTCTCTTATCTTAATTGTTAATGATCTAGTAATGCGATAGGTCATTCGTTGTGTAGTTAATGCTTGATTAATCTTTGTGAATCTTAGACTATAACACCTAGAGTAGTTGTAGGCTAAACCATCCAAAACTACCTTAGAGTTAGAGTTTATAATTCCTAGAGATTTTGTAGGCGAGACCGCTTTGGTAGTTTCAAAGAGTTAGGGATAAGCGCATACCCTACGACTTTAGACACTGTGCGCGATTAAGAATAAGGGCGTGACAATTCAACCATCAATAGGAGATAATTAAGGGTAATAAAACCTAAGTAAACCCATCTTTAAACTATCATACGAGCATACAATAATTAGACATAGACTACATACACCTTAGATTAGATAATTAGATAAGTAGAGTAATCGGTAGAAATACCAACCCCAATCAAACCCGAGATTCGTACCTTTCTAATTCTAAAAACATAAAAGATAAAAATAATCTTCCTCAACCCCAACCTTAGCGTAGTAACTTCTCACTAGCATTCCTATTCCCTGAGAAACGATATCAATACCGTGGCTTACCCTAATACTACACTACAACGATTAGGTTCACTGACTAGGGTGTTATAAAACTTGCTCAAAGAAAAGGAAGTTCCTTTGACCCCGAACGACGTGTGTAGCGTTATCAATATGGCCTTAAGAGTTTACAGTATATTGGCAATGGCACTTATGTGTTCAAGTTCGATAATGAGCAAGGATTGCAGACTGTAATTGAGAATGGAGTCTGGAATGTGAACAACAAGCCAATGGTGGTACAGAAATGGGACATAAGTGTTGATTTAAATAAGGTAGAACCTGATGTAATTCCTGTTTGGGTCAAAATGTTGAATATCCCATTAGAGGCATGGAGTACTAATGGTCTAAGTGCATTGGCTAGTAGATTGGGTAAACCAATTATTATGGATGCCATGACTACCAAAATGTGTAATCAAGGAATTGGAAGGATGGGCTCTGCAAGGGTGTTAATTGAGGTTGATGCTAAGAAAGGTTTACAGGACTGCATAGTTATTCAATATTGTGATAAAGACAAGAACAAAGTTGCTGAAAAAACTGTGAATGTTTTGTATGACTGGAAGACACCAACCTGCAACAAATGTAAAGTTTTTGGACATAGTAACGAACAATGTGGCTTAGCAAAGAATAATGGTGAAAGGAAAAGTGATAATAAGGATGATAGTGGGTATGAAACGTGAAAGGTAAAAGAAATAGTACAAAAGGAGATGGGAATCACAACAAGGAAAATGGGCAGAACAATGTGGATATGAATGCAAACAGAGGGGAAGTGAAGAATAAGTATGCCTACATACCAAAAGCAGTTAACAAAGAGGGTAATAATCAAGCAGTTACTAAGGACAATACAAAACTTGATTCTCAGCAAACAAACAAGGTTGACACAGCACAGAACACTATAAAGAAAACACTAGATTCTCCTAAGAAAGCCTGGAATGTACAACAATCTTTGTTACCTGAGATCAAGACTACTGCCAACAAATACGCAGTCCTGCAAGAAACTAATGAATCAATTGTGAAAGATGGTATAAGAAATATAAGAGAAGAATATAATGTTGAATTCCCTCCCATTCCTACTTCACAAAACCAATATGTTGCATTGATTGAAGAGTACAAGAGAAAGCATGATTTAATTCTACTTTGGCAGAAGGAGCAAATTCTTGTTGATAAGCTTGTTAACAATAAAAAGATGCCTACTATTGAGGAAACAAAGATATGGCCACTCAGAATGTTTATGATCTACGAGGAAGGATGGGAAGCTAAATGGAAAACTGAGTGTCCTTTTATAGGGAATTTTCAAGAATGAATGTTGAAGTGATTTGGTGAATTGGTCATTGTTTGTATTTGTATGTTTGGTGCTACTAGGTCGGTCGTTGAATAGCTTGTTGTATGTTTGGTTTAGCTCCAATTTCAGTTAATGTGGTATGTCACTTTCAAATGATTTGGATGCGTTTCATGTATGTTGTTTTTGAGATAATATATATTCACCGTTGCATAAAAAAAACACAACTTTTGTAGACTTCCAACCTGTCTGATCGTGATTTAATCTCTCAGCATCTTGACATGTCTACAAGTAGAGGAGGCAATTTAAGACCCAATGGTTAAATTTGGGTCTAGTTGGGTAAACTTTTTTAATAAGATGGGTCTAAATGGGTTTAGTTTATTTTAATAGATAGGTCTAGATGGGTTTAATTGATTTTAATTAATCAATATTGATGGGTCTAGTTGGGTCTAATAATATACCCACATAGGTCTAATATAAAATCCACATGGTTTAAGTTGGTTGTAAACTAAAATAATAAAATCACTCACAGTCTATTTTTATACGTTTTCTTACGTTTCCATACATTTTTATCATTTTCGTCCATTTTTATACATTTTTTCATCCGTTTTGTTACGTTTTTATCCGTTTTGTTCGTTTTTATACGTTTCTGTCCGTTTTTATGTTTTGACCGTTTTTACACGTTTTCGTCCGTTTTTTCACGTTTTCGTCCGTTTTTTCACGTTTTTGTCCGTTTTCAAAAAAATTTCGTTTCGCCCTTTTTCACATTTTCAACCGCTTTTACGTTTTTCGTTTTACGTTTCGTCTATTTTTTATGTTTTAAATCATTTTTTGCCTTTTTACGTTTTGCACGTTTTTACGTTTTGTCCGTTTTACGTTTTCATCGGGTTTTTATGTTTTATCCGTTTTACGGTTTCGTCATTTTTAAGTTTTTGTCCGTTTTACGTTTTCCTCGGTTTTTCGTTTTGCCGTTTTAATCCGTTTTCGTTTTCACCCGTTTTTCACGTTTTCGTCCGCTTTTACGTTTTGTCCGTTTTACGTTTTCGTCCGCTTTTCGTTTCGTCCATTATTGAGCGGGTTTTTAGTTTTGTCCGTTTTGCATGTTTTCGTCGGGGTTTTTACGTTTTGTCCGTTTTACGTTTCGTCCGGTTTTATGTTTTATCTATTTTACGTTTTCATCCATTTTACGTTTTATCTGTTTTACGTTTTCATCTGTTTTTCGTTTCGTCCATTTTAACGTTTTTACGTTTTGTCCGTTTTGCATGTTTTCGTCCGTTTTTACGTTTTGTCCGTTTACGTTTCGTCCGGTATTTTATGTTTTATCCGTTTTACGTTTCCGTCAGTTGTTCGTTTTGTCCGTTTTACGTTTATGTCCATTTCTTTTACGTTTTATGCTGTTTTACGTTTATGTCCATTTCTTTTACGTTTTTACACGTTTTCGTCCATTTTGTTATGTTTTCGTTCGATTTAATATGTTTTCGTTCATTTTTTACGTTTTCGTCCGTTTTTACACGTTTTCATCTATTTTTTACATATTCGAAGATGAAAACCGACGAAAATGTAAGAAAACGAACGAAGTTTTCATCTATTTTTTTACGTTTTTGTCTGTTTTTACACGTTTTCATCTGTCTTTTTACGTTTTCGTCCAATTTTTAACGTTTTTTTACGTTTTTGTCCGTTTTTGCATGTTTTTGTCCGGTTTTTTTAACGTTTTTGTCCGTTTTACACGTTTTCGTCCGGTATTTTATGTTTTTATCCGTTTTTACACGTTTCCGTCAGTTTTGTTTACGATTTTGTCCGTTTTTACATGTTTATGTCCATTTCTTTTACGTTTTTGTCCGTTTTTACACGTTTATGTCCATTTCTTTTACGTTTTTGACCGTTTTTACACGTTTTCGTCCATTTTGTTATGTTTTCGTTCGTTTTAATATGTTTTTGTTCATTTTTTACGTTTTCGTCCATTTTTACACGTTTTCATCTATTTTTTACATATTCGAAGATGAAAACCGACGAAAATGTAAGAAAACGAACGAAGGCGTATTAAAACGGACAAAAGCGTATAAAGCGACCAAAAGCGGATGATAATATATAAAGCAGGGCGGCGTAAAACGAAGAAAACATAAAAGCGGACGGCGATAAAGCGGACAAAAGCGTAAAAAAATGGACGAAATGACTAACAACTTAAAAACAAATGGCGTCCATAAATGGATGAAAGCGGATGAAAGTGTATAAAGCGGACGGCGATAAAACGGACAAAAGCGTATAAAGCGTAAAAAAAATGAAACGGCTAAAATGGATGGCGATAAAGCGGACGAAACGAATAAAAATAGACGAAGGCGTAAATAAGCGGATGAAAGCGGGCAACGAATAAGCGATGAGCGTGTAAAAGCGGATGAAAACGTGTTAAACGGACGAAATGTATTAAAGCGACAAAATAGTAAAAGCAGACGGAAGCGTTTAAAACAGATGAACGCGTAAAAGCGGCGAAAATGTATAAAGCGTATGAAATCGGCGGCGTGTAAAACTAACGGCGTATAAAAATGATGGCGTAAAAAGCGGACGGCTATATAAAACATATAAGCGTGTAAAATGGACGGCGTAAAACAAATGAAACCGTATTAAAGGGACAAAAACATAAAAAGCGGAAACGTATAAAACTAAGAAAGCGTGTAAAAGCGGATGGCGATGTAAAATGGACAAAAGCGTATTAAAGCGACAAAAGGTATAAAGCGATGAAAGCGTGTAAAAATAGATGAAAACCTATAAAAACATATGAAAATGTATAAAATTAGATGAAAACTTATAAAAACAGATGAAAACGTATAAAAACGGACGAAATCGTATAAAAACGGACGAAAACGTATAAAAACGTAAAAAACAGATGAAACCCGACAAAAACGGATTAAAACGGATGCAAACATATAAAAACGTAAAAATACAGATGAAAAATACGTAAAAATGAATATTGAATACTTTTTGTCGTTGTTTACAGTAATTAATTATTATGTTCCATGATGAAAAAAAAACTAGCAAAAGCAAAAAAAAACCCGACTCGACCCGACTCATACCCATTTAGACCCATACCCATCTAGACCCATCCTTCCAAGTGACCCATCTAGACCCATATCTATATAGACCTATACCCATCTAAGACCCATGACCCAACCCAACCTAATCCAACCATTTTGCCACTCTATCTACAAGTCATTTGTTGTCCGAGGTCAACACAGGTCTTTGTAATCAATGGATCAAAAATGACGAGGCATGCCAGCTGGATCTGATTGTGAGTAGCGGTCACGAATGGCGATGTCATCAAAAGTAAAAAAAATGCTACAAAAAGTCAAAAAGTGTCACTAAAAGTATTAAAGTAATGTCACTAAAAAATTATGTGCTTCTCCCACATTTAAAAAAGTGTAGATAAAAGTCAAGTAAAAATGTATTTATAATGACAAAAAAAATGTAAGTTCAAAGATTTTGACTTTTGTAACACATTTTTTTTATAAATAGTCTCATTAAATCTCAAAATTGCTTTTGCTCGCACTTTTTAATTTGGGAGTTGATATTTACACCATTTTAATTGATGGAGACACCGCAATTATACACATACTACATTGTACTATATGCAATAGAGGTGTCATATTATGGTGTTCACATCAATATTTGTGGTGTAAATAACAACTCCCTTGTAAAAAATGTCACTAAAGGTTATATTTAATGACGCTTTTTTGTATCATTAAACTGTTGTCACTAAAAGTCTATTATCTTGTAGTGAGTAACGACATGCTTGAAACCGAGGTACATCATAACCCTGTTTTATTGTAGATCGATCTTCCATACTTGTAGAGTGACCAAGATAGAACAAAATGTGTAGGTTACGTTTAGTTAAGGGAAAACAGCTATGTTTTCAATAAAATGCAGGGTCGTCCTATTGATTTGGTGACCCGATGCCCGTAAATCATGAAAAACTTAACTATTATAGAAAATTCAAAACATAATATACATAGACAGCTATAAATACTAATCGACATATACTAAATCGGAGACCCTTCACATAATACTTAAAAGGAAATAAAAATTCAAGTTAGACATGTATAAATATACGTAGACATGTATATATACTAATAGACATATACTAATTCGAGGCCCCTCACAAATGGTGACCACAATGCGGTACCACTTGCACATGCTAATTACCACCTGCGATAAAATGTTTTGTACAAAACAAAGAGAAAATAGAAATCGCGTTCAAATTTCTTTATTTCCAAAATATTCTCCACAAAACAAAAATCTTATATTTTCTATCTTAACAAAGAAAATTACAAAACAAATTTTTTTCGTTGTTTTCCGTTGTAACCCATATCCATCTTTTCCCTTCTTCAAAATACAATATAAAAAATACAAACAATGACTATAGGTGTTAATTATATTCTCAAGTGCTTGTGAAGACAAATTGTATTTTTAAATTTTTACAAAACTAGAGAGAGAAAAATAAAATAAATTTTTCTTCAACCAAACGCGACCTAATACTTGAGGGTTAAACCCGAGACACTTTATTTTACATACCTTTAAGTTGTTGCATACCAATGGACAATTGTGGACTGTCCGATTAAAAAAACAGTTTTTAAGAATAAAATACCTGGAGGGATCATTTACGTAACTTCTGCAAACTTACCCCACCCCCAAACTGATCACTTTCCAGATTCACAATTCACAATCACTTTCTCTCTCTAAATGAAAACTTCAAAATAAAACAAAAACATAACAAATCATCCGATTTTAACCGTTAAAATCAAAGAAAACACATAAAAATGAACGAATCAAGGCAATCAGAACCAGATCCGGGGAAAAAAACATGGTACGACGCTTCCGATTCATTATTTTGTTATTTATTAACTATTTGTTATGATTTTATTCTTATATTTATGTTTTTTATAATGTTTATGAAGATTTTTTTTGCTTTTTTATTGATTTTAGTTGTTTATTAATATATACTGAAAAATGAATTTGTTTTGGTGTGATTTTTATTGTGATTGTGACATGCTTTTGGTTGCGTTTTTTAGTGTTTACATTTTGTTGAGTTTCTGAGTAAAACACTTTGTATACATGGATGCACACCAAGTGTTTGATGAAATATGTGAGTGAAAAGTATCATACGTGTAGTATCACCAGTGATATTTGAAGTTGAACTGTATATATGTATTATCACTAGAGATATTTTGTTTATTTGATAGGTTTTTTTTGTTTACTTGTTAAGATTTATTATATGTCATGTATAGTATCACTTTTGATATTTTATTGTTATTGTTTTGTAATCATAGTTAAACTTTTTTTGCTAAAAGTTTTGATTGATATACTATTTACTGTGAGTAAATGCAGTTCTGTCGTCAATCAAATTTTTGAATCCATCTCTAGAGATTCATAAAAGTAAAGGTATATTGTAACATATAAGCATGTCTCCTTTAGAAGAATTAACTGTAATAAAACCCTGAATGTATGTGGCGTACTTGACCTAACATTTAGCTTATGTGTTATATCACCAGTGATACATACACATTCAGTAGAATGTGTATGAACACTTTGCTGTTTTTGTAGATTTTAGTAGTTTATTGAGGGATTGTTTTGAAATTTAGATGATTATTGTGATAATATGAGAGACTTAACAGGCTAAAATAAATATTGTGACTGTAACATGCTTTTGTTAGATTTGTGGTAGATATATGTGCATAATAGATAGATTGGGCATGCTTCGATATGTTTAAAAGCGGTATTTGAATCTAGTATTAGTTGGTAGCATATCACCTATGATACAACAGTTCCAATGATTGCTTATTGTTAGTATATACAACAGTTGCAATGATTGCTTATTTGTAGTATATCACATGTGATACAACAGTTGTAATGATTGCTTATTGGTAGTATATCACATATGATACAACAACTGTAATGATTGCTTGTTGGTAGTATATCACCTATGATATTTGATGACGTATACTTATTCATTTTATATATCACGTATGATATTAAAAAACAATGAACTATTCATACACTAACATGGTATATATTTTATGTAGATTTGAATATAAAACTGAGAACTATCAAGAAGCAAAAATTCAGGGGTTGAAGATGAAAGGAAAAAGACCTTCGCGAAAAAACAACCAAGTCAAACTGAAGAAGTGAACAAAGAAACAACATCGTCACCGACAACACTAACAAGACCAAGCAAATTAACAAAATCTGCTGCTAGACATTTAAGCTTAGAAAACACGAAGAACAAAAACAGAAACAAATACACCACCAACAAATGTTGAAAGAAACATATGTGATATCACCTGTGATATAACAGGATCTACAACCACCAACACCACCAATAGTAACTGTTGAACTGACAACAGAGACTGCATGTAAGAAAGCAAAGACAGTTGCAGAAAAAGAAGAAGAGGAATGAAGAAGAAGAAGAAGTTGCAAACTAAAAAGAATGAAGTGGGAAAGAAGACAAAAGGAGGGGTTGCTCATAAAGCTGGCAAGAAGAAAGTTGTAGAAAATAAAAAGACAAAAGCATCAATTAGTAATTTTCTTTTGCTACTTAAATTGTAATCATCTCTTGCTACTTAAATTGTAAACAATGGTAATTTCTATTTAGTTGTAAACAATGCTTTTGGTTTATCTGAATATAACCTTCTTTTGGTAATTTTATTAGAGTATCACAAGTGATTTTAATGAAAAGTCAGATAAAAATACCGTTGACTTCAGGAAGAAAACTATGAAAATAAAAACATGACATATTCTCAAAATCAAACAAGAATAGGAGTAATAAGCATTGCTTTTGAGTAACATAACGATTCGGCAAAAAAAATATCAACATATATATCAATTAAAGAATAATATCACATGTGATACATGTCAGAAACAAGTAAAAACTAGTAAACACATAAAATGATGTAAACATTTCATCAATATCATGCTTTATCACAAGTGATAAAATGACAAAATATTTCATAAACTCACAAAGACATCATAAAAATTAATTCCAACTATTTATCATAAGAGATACATAACTTCTAATTTATGACAAAGGCGGGGCTTGAAACCGGAAGCTCATTGCAATTGCTTTTAGCATAGCACCATCTTGACCGATTACAATGATATTCGGATAACGCATAAAATCTTTCTTGAATGCTTGGAGTAACCATACACAAGATTCGGTAGTTTCGTTCTTAAGCGGACCAGAACCAACGATAACACATCTCTGTTATTGTCAATTGCGGTAAAGGCACAAAACCATCATGTACACGAGAGAAATATCTCGGTGATAATATATACAAAATGTAAAAAATAATGAAATCTCGGAGATATTACAAATTAAAAAGCATACTTGTTTATTTTGTATGTGGCATAAAAGAGGCGATATCACCAAACTATTTGTGATTGCAATTTACAAAAACGGCTCCATCAAGCGAAAGAATCAACAACAAGCGCAGCTGTGGTTCAAAAAGCACAATGACTTCACAAAATAAATTGAAGAAGCTCGAACAACTTTGATATCGCTTTGTGATATCATAAGATCCTCTACTACCAAGCGATTCAACAAAATAAAGAAAGGCGACACACGTGATATCACATTTAATATCACCTGTGATATGTAACACCCCCCAAAAATGGTTTGCAGCGGAAGAAAAGGTTTTTGGGATGCTACTCGATTGGATCAAAACACAAAGTGAAAAATATAGATTTTTCTTAAAAGATTTCATTTATTGCGGTAAAACGAAGTTTACAAAAGTTGAATTGTTGCGGAAAAATTGCCCATTAATAAAATGTGGTCCCCATACGTAAATCATAGTCATCTATGACCATGCCATGCCAATGCCCAAGCGCCTCCAAAGTTAGCTATCGCCTTTTAATACGAGATAAACATGCTTAAAAGATCAACAAAAATGTTGAGTGATATTCATAGGTTTAGTAAATGGTTGACCCTGAGTTAAAGATGATAATTGCTTGAAGACAATTACCATAGAAAAGCAGATTATTATGCACTAAGTTCATGATACCAATACTAACGCATACACCTAATTCTTGGTGTAAGTAATAAAATTGCCCCCGGATGTAATAGCCAATTACATAGAGATAATCAAATATGGTGCACCCGGTTATTTAGATAACCGAAGTCGGGTCTTGATTCCCATAGTACTATCCACAATATTTGGTTCACTTCATGAGTGATTAATGGTTCGTGATGAAGGGACTTTTGGTGGCAACTTAGGCTATAATAATAATAATCGAACAAGCGTACATTTAAGAAAAGACTTGTGTTCTAGTTTTTAGCATGTATCTCCCCCAAAGAGTTTATAAAACAGTTAAAAGAGTAAAAGTGGGGCTATGAACTCACCTTAGCAATTAGAATCATGAAATGAACAATTCAAATAGTGGTAGTGAGTGGCTCCGACGCGCAACCTAGATTAGTACGACAGCTTAGTCTTTATTCATGTTTAAGACCCGATAAAGTTTAATGAAACTCTATATGTTTTATAATGTTGGTGTTGTTGTTTTTGCTTGTGTGGCATCGTTTAAGCTTGAAAAATAGTTTATTAATGTTTATAAGTATTGGCTCTTGGAATAAATGGAGGAATGATGTATACGAAACTTTCGTATAAGAGTTGACTCGAATATTGGGTCAAGTATTAACGAATGATAAATAAATATAAACCGATAAGTTTTTATTAGATTCGTTTGGGTTTCGAGTTTATAAATATATATGTGATATATATTTATCGAAGTCATGGAAAAATAATATATTTGGAAAGTTTAATATTTATAATTTACGCGGATGTGGTCGTCAAATAGAAATATGTTCTAAATATGTTTATTTAGACGAAAAGTGTAAAACATATAAGTTTATAAAACTTATAAAAGTTTATAAAACTTATAAAAGTTTTAGGTTGAAAAGTGTCAAGTATCAAACTTGAGGGGTTGATATTGTAAAGATTAATATAAGTTTCCAAAATTAATAAAAGTTTTTAGAAAATGATGGGTGACTTTTCAAAATAGTATAATTTTCGAAGTTTATAAAGATTCTAAGAAAACTGATAAGTTGCTTGGAGTTGAGGGGCCAAAGTTGCCAAGATGCGAAAGTTGTAAAATAACCAAAGAAAAATAAAACAGCAAAACTGACCAACACAGGACTCGAACCTGGGCCAGTTGGGGGAAGAGGGAAGGACTTAACCAGTGGAGTACAAGTCCGTTGGTGTTATGATTGCTACACATACATATTTAACGTTTTGTTCGCTGTTATGATTTGTTTTAAAAAGAACCTCACTGAGGTCGTGGCTTGCATTTGTATTTTGTGTTTCATTTTTCTTAACAGACTTCATGTTTGCATGTAAGTATTAACTCATTTCTTTAATAAGTACTCGACTCAAGGAGGCGTAGAAGCTCGAACAAGTACACCCGAGACCCCTTATGGGCTTCTCGGTTCAAGAATGGCACAACGAGCCGAACATGAAACAAAACGAGTTAAGCTTAAGGTAAAAAGGTACGATTATGTTGTTACGTAATTTTGTCTAAAAGAAGAGCCAACGCTTATGTTTAGTTTTGCATATCACTTTGATTTTAAAAACTGAATCCTTACGCATCTTATTCGTTTTCACAAGTTGTTCAAGATTCGAAATCTCATTTTACTTCACCATATGTGCAAGTGAGTATCGTTTTTACAAATCAAAGGATCTTACGAGTTTTAAGAGTGCCACACAAGTTATTAAACATAACAAGGTCATATTATTTGTGCATGCATACGCATGTGAATGAAAAGGAATGGTTCGAGGAAAACTTACTACACCAACTGTGGTGGTGGGAAAACGAAGTGGAAACGCGAACGAGGGACGAACGAGAAACGAAGCCAAACTCCAAAGCTTCCAAGCTTTACCCAAAATTAGCACCAAAGCTTAGCCAAATTTCCCAAGCACCACTTAAGCAAATAGTAGTAGTTTTTAGTGAAAATTTGAATGGAAATTTTGAAGTGAATGTGTGATTTGGTGACATTCGGTTATAAGCAGAAAATGAGATCTTGCATGGCCCAAAAAGACATTGGTTAATAGCATGTTGTTTGCTTTAAGTTCTAATACCCATTTAATAAGATGTAAAGAAACTTTTCACATTAACATAAGGCATCATGTGATCTCTTTGATATTTTTGAAATGGTTTGAAAAGTAGAAAAGATGTTTGTTTTCTCGATGGATGTATAGGCTGAAAAAGAGGAAGGCTTTTGGTCCAAGTGACTTGTGTGTAATGAGGTGTTGGATCAATGTATGGTATTATCCAAATAATGAAGGTTAAAGTAATCCTCAACACATGGTTTTATGTACTCATGTGACACCATGAGTTGTAAAATGGGCGGCAATACTAAGCTCTAGAGGAGAAAGATAATTTTTGATTTTTCGTCATGTATTTCGTGTCCCGGTTGAGCTTAAATGTGTGTCGCCGTGTTCTGGTTTGACGTTTTGACAAAATGTGATATGCAAATTTTGAGCATGTTTTTATAAAAGTAAAAATAAAAGTATTAATTCTAACTCAGAAAAATATTTATTTGACTTTAGCCATAATTGATTGAGTGTCGGTAAACATGCGAGCTCATTTTTCAGTAAATGCGAGATAACTTTTCGTTTTTGAGTTTTAAAATATCAATAACTGTCGGAAAATAACCGATTTGCATTTTCTGATTAAATAAATAGTATTATAATAATCTGAAAATTTGCGGGTTGTTATATGATACAACTGAGAAACCAGCAATACACAAAAGAAAAAAGGAGAAAAGCGTAACCTAAAGTACAACACACTGGGTCTTCTTATCTTCTGCAATTAACCGAATTACATGATTCCAAACAGGGTTTAAGTTGTAATCAACAAACTTTCTTTTGAACTTTTCAAGTGGCCAAATATATGCTATCACATAAGGATCAGACTTCCCAATCATTTCCATGTTTTTCAAATTATTTGCCTCCACGATTGTTAAGGTAAGCAATCCCTGTGGCTTAAGCTCTAGGTCACTACGCAATTATCGAACAATACATGAAATTTGCATCACCTCAGATGTATAGTGATGGAGAAAGCAAAATACAAAATGCACTAAAATAATTCAAAAGAACGCCATTCAAAAAAATGAAAATAAGCATCAACTAATGCAACATAGGATATGATTACTCATTTACAATAACTATAGTGCACTTTGATTAATTCCTAAAGCTTGTTTATTCAAATAAATATTTTTGATTTGGTTATATATGAAATGATGGACAAGCGAGGACATATGATTCTTACCAACTCACATCCTCTCTTGGCATTTTGTCAAACACCTTCCATGCATCAAATTTCCATCAATTCACCCATCCCAAAATGATATCATACTAAAAGCTAATGCTACTCACAATCTAAAGCATAAACTAAAAGTATCTAATAAACAAAATTTCACAAGTGATAATACAAATATTACTAGTGATAATACACATATCTGATTCAACTTCGAATATCGTTGGTGATCTTATCGTACGATACATAATGATTCAAACAACAATCGGACATAAAAGCGACATTCAAATGCGGTTAAAACAAAATTCAACTAACAACTTAATTAATAAGCAAAATTACATGAGCGAGATAACAAGATTATCAAACATTTTCACTCATGCGTTTCGTGAAACAACGGTGTGCGACTTAATAAGAAGGAATGTTATGACTTGATCCGCATAATTAACAACCGATCTACAACATTATCAACCGCAACAACATCAATCAAATCGAACACGAAACAAGCGGTTCATTTAAATCAAAGAGACATAAAAAAGGATGATATGATCGGGAGGTGATGATGAGATGATGATCGGAATGGTGATGGTGATTGGAATGGTGATGGTGATGGTGATCCAATTGGTGATGATGAAGCGGTAATAGTTGATTGGAATAACTACTTTTGGAGAAATGATGAGAAGCGGGTTGGGAGAAAGCAGCGATAATTGTGTGAAAATATGAAGCAAATAAAAAAAATGCTTTATATAGTTGGGAGAATTAAAGTTAAGTATATTAAATCTTGGGTTAATCACATGGTTAGATCGAAATAGATGGAAGGTGGAAATTTGTCCATTAATAAGTATCAAAATAAAGGTAAGCAAATGAAAATTCCTTAACCCCATGACTCCTAGCTTGCTAAATACGGGGATGATCATTGCAGCATATGTAACATTGTGTTGGTGAATCTTTCTTTAATGTATTTAAAATTTCAATAATTAGCCAAAATTAACAAAATAATTGTTCATTAAACAATGTTTGCCTCACAAAAAACTTAAAAAATTAATTTGTCGCCTAACAAATGTTTATACTTAAAATTAGAAATTTAATTAAATTCACTAATTATGTTATTGTGCTATTTAAAAATTTTAATACAATACTAATTGTAACATTATTTACTGAATAGTTTATGAATAATAGTGATAATTTATATTAATGTTATTACGACATTAGCTTGTTTCGAACAAAAAGTGTAACCGAGTTCACCTAACATCGTTATCTATTATGTAAGAGATTAAGTGTTAGGAGATGAGCCACTAAGTCGAGTCTCGCAAGAGACAAAAAAAATTTGATTTTTTTTTTTAGTGCGAAATCGTGAGTTTTAGAGGTTGTTATGTATATTTCTGTAAAAGGGTTGTAAAGGTTCTTATGTGTATGTACCTACTAATTTCATATATAAAATTATATTTCTCGAATGGTATTGTTTTCTATATTTTGATGTATGATTCGTATTTTTCGATTATACGAGTTTTTATATATTTTTTGAGCTTTTAAATATCTTTTAATACTCTAACGTTTGGATCATTTACGAAAATATAAGCAACATCCGTAAATAAATTGGTAGCATCGCTCGGCCAACATATTCCTCGTTCAAAAACATTGTTGAAACTGATAGTTTCGAAATAGACGAAACCAAGATGGGTCCGGGACACCCATGGATTTTTACGGCTTGTATTTTGCCATGCATCTTTCTAGTATAATGTCTGGTAATCTCAGAAAACAAAACACGCAATGACTTTCTAAGAGTTCAATTATTGTTGTTTCGTGACTTGTTTATTTCATACTTAGCATGTCATTTTATCGACTTGCATGCTGATCATGCTACTTATGCAGTTTTTAGGGTCATTTGACCATGACTATCTGCACTTCTGCAATGCTACTTATTTTACCGACTTTCATGATGATCATGCTACTTATGCAGTTTAGGTTCATATGACCATTAGTATTTGCAGTCCTGCTTATTTCACAAGGTGTTTGTGATGACTCATTTCAGACATAGCATATCACTCTTTTTTTTTACATCAGTTATCGATTGAAATTGATCTCACAATATTTTTTGATCGTGTCTGCGATTTGTGCATTCGGTTTGTACCGTCAATCTTGTAATGCGCGATGTATCATCATCAGCATGCAATATCACCCTTTATCAATTACACTACTTTGGCGGCTAACTAGCCTTTTGGACATTACATAGCTTTTATCGTCTTTTCACTTCAAAAGACAGACTTTATAATATTACTTCAAACATCAACAAGGTATCAACTTCTTAACCCAATCAATTCTATTAATAATGCTAGAGCTAGTATAAATCATGCAGGTTGTTTTACCTGACGTTTACAGTTGTTCAATACATTACTTCTAAGAGAGTATTTGAAACTATGCTGTGTTACCTATACTTACTCTTTGTTATATTTGAGCTTAGTCGATACGGAGGGGTCTCAAAGAAATTCAACGCTGCTTAAGATGTTGAACTACTTCGAGATTTTTCGAGGCTAAAAGTTGTAGACTCTTTACGATATGTATGAATCCAAAATGAATACCTAATAGATGTTCTGTACTTACAATGGTTTTCCTGTTTGACCAAACAAGGAAAGTCTGACAGCCTAACCTACACCCAGACCGACCAAAACCTTCCTTATTGGGTACCCAATCCAAACACATTTTGCAGCTCTGTCCCTTGAAATCCCTAAAGTCATAGAGCTTCCTAAACAAACAGCTTCAAGATGATCCAATAAAAAAGAAACTGTAGGCTGTGTCAATCACATGACTTTAGTAACAAGCTTTTGGACCAAATCCGTTTTCTAATTCTCTTTGCAACAATATTATTTGGTTTACTTACCATTGTGGCAGATGCTTAGGCTAATGCTAATGGATCGGTTGGTTGACCCCCAACCGAATTGGTGACCGCATTATCCCCACTAGCTCAACCGAATTAGTGACCAATCCCCCACAACCTTTCAATTGTTTTGGTTTGTCAGTCAACCGCAACTTTCATTCTCTTTTTTGTGTGTGAGTGTGTTTTTTATTCATTTTTGTGGGGTATGTTTTTTGTTGTGATTGCGGTCGCCTTATTAGCAAATTATGGTTGGGTGTAGGCTTGGAGAGAGAAAACCGATGAGGCGCTGATGTAGCATGGGTGACCACAATATTTATGGTTGCCATTAGCATTAGCCTTAGTAAGTGATGGATTGCAGTAATCTTAAAAAGATTGATGTCTACTGATGAAGCTGACAGTTGGAAATTGGCAATAAGTCAATCCAAATTTAGCAATCTCGACAATGATGCAAACAAACAAAGGGAAATGATGCAGCAGGAAAACTGTATAAAGTTCATGGGAACTATCATGAATCGAAATGCTAAGTACTCTGTATTTTAATATAAAAATGGTACTCCAGTAATTGATAAAATTAAGCTTTAACTTGCATGGAAAAAATTACAGAAGTCCACCAAAATCAAATTTACCATAGAATTTTAGTTGCTGCCACCATCTTTCATTTCTTTTTCTATTTTCCAGACAGGTCCCAAAAATTACATATTTATGATGCACTACATATTGAAAACCCGTCCACCAAGGATTAAATTACCTCGGAATGTTTAAGGAAGCATTGTACAGTGCACGACTAGTCCAGTTTCAGCGCAGCTCCATACATGCTTTTATCAAGACGTCTATATCCATTTATGCAAAGATTATGACACTCCAATAGTTCCACTGTTCCAGTACTATTCTGCACCAAAATCATTATATGCCATTAGTGCACCGAGACAGTGATACATAATCTGTTTGAGTAGTAACATGCAAAAGGCCCAACATAAAATCTGTCTTAAATCACTTCTTTATGTTTCAGAAGGCATACATGATAGTTTGCATCTATTCATTGACTATTATGCAAGAGCATCTTAATAAATGCCATATCCCTCTTTTTATATTCTGTTTGTATAATACATTATTGCTATACATGAGAATATGATAGCTAATCTGATCCAATAGATAAGAACTAAAAAGCAAAAACATTCAGTAAGGAGCTATATAAAAAAAAAGTTAATTTAATAAAAGATCTTGCATAAGATAATAACAAAGTAATACACAAGCAGATACTGTGTAGCACTTAACCCTGTATGTGAACTGTAGGACAATACTAAGATTCTTCCCCGTCTCCAAACTTAGTCAAGTGATTTTGAGTCCAACAGGTGCACAGAGAGTCAAAGACAGGGCATACGCCCTCTGCTAGCCTTGCAAAAGGTGACTGATTATGGCCTACTGGACTAAATTCTAAACAGATCCAGGGACTATTCTATGGTTAATAATTCAATATTTACAAATGTATCAAAATTCTAAGTTATTACAGAAAAAGAAAAAAATCATTTTAACAACATATATTTGCAAAGAACACAGATATAACTTATATAAGAAACTACCTCAGGTTAGTTTTTCGAGAGAAAAACTATAAGAAAATACAACTTTACATTTACATTACACATAAAGATAACTGAACACATGAAAATGATTATATTGTATACGTAACAGAGAATTGCATATGTATTACATGGAAAAAACAGTATAGGAAGATAATGATAGAGATAATAGTAATACCAAGTTAGTTAAAGGCGAAAGCGACCTCAACGCGACATGCCTTTCCCTAAAGCGAGAAGTGACAAAAGCAAGCGCTTCAGTTAACTTTTTACCCTTTGTGCATATAATACTGTAATACTAATTCAAACCAACTCAATACCTCCGTATATTGCAGAATCTTGAAACTCTGGTACTTGGATATCTTTGAATTCCATATTGATGGGCAACAGCATCATATTTGAGTTTCATCTGCTCCAGATGGAACTAAAATGACATCATCAATCTGCTAGAGTAACGAAGCAATGTGACTGGAAGCAGGTGGAATCTTAAATTGGCCAACGTCATTCTTCAACCACACTCGAATCTTCCATAACTCCAACTCTAAAACAGACAATTTCTTGGGTCAAGAAGTAATAGGATTGTTATAAAGATGCACATCTATATCAGGAACAAATCCGCGTTCAACATTTTCTCTAACAATATCATATGTTATATGATTAGGTATCAGACCCTTCTCCAACATCATATTAAGAAATTCATTAGCTTCTTTCAGCTTACTCTTTTCACAAAATGCCTTAATCAACACATTATATGTCGCAACATTAGGCCGTCTCCCTTCCTTCTCCATTCTTGTCATTACATTTAAAGCAGCCCTGAGGTTTCCTTCCGCGCAATAACCATCCATCAAAGTATTATATGTTAATTGTATTGGAATCAAACCCACACGCGACATCTCGTTTAGAAGCTTAACTGCCTCCCGTGACTCCCCTTTTTTACAAAGTGCACCAATACGTATATTATAAGTTACAAGATCAGGTTTCAAACCTTTCTCCTTCATATCATCCACAAGCTTATTAGCTTCCTCTATATACCCTTCTCTACTGTATCCAAATATTAAGGAATTATAAGTTGAAACATTAGGACTAACTGTACCATCTAACATCGACTTATGTAATCTAGGTGGTTCTTCCACATCTCCAGCTCGGAAATGCGCATTAATTAAAGTATTATATGTAAATACATTAGGAACCAGCCCTTGTTTAACCATATCATCAAACAACTCTTTACATTCATTCAACATTTTCTTCTTGGAATACCCATTCATCAAAGCATTATAAGTCACAAGACTCGGTTTAACACCATTTTCCACCATTTTATCACGCAAAACAAGCGCTTCATCGACCTTCCCCAAACAACAAAGCCCATTAATCAAACAATTATAAGTACGCACATCTGGTTTCAACCCACCACCTTCCATTTCCTTAAACAGCTTCATACCAGCGTAAACATTCTCATCTTTACAATAACCATCTATAACCGCATTATACGTTATCTCATTAGGCAAAATCTTCTTTTCCACCATTTCCTTCATAAGCGCATCCGCTTTATACATTTTCCCCGCTCCACCTTTCTTACAATACCCATCAATAAGAGTATTATACGTCACAACCGATGGCAAAATCCCCCTAACCAACATATCCTCAAAAACATCTTCCGCCTTACGCAACCTCCCAGCCTTACACAACCCATTAATCACCATATTAAACGTCATCAAATTAACCTCACCCCGTCTCTTCACCATCTCCCTATAAACAAACTCCGCACGTCCAAACTTCTCCTCCTTCACCAACAAACCAATCAACCGATTACACGGCCACACAGACAACCTCAACCCGTAATCACCCGCCTTATCAAAAAACTCAAACCCAAACTCCACCTCCCCTTTCTTCACACACCCAATCATCAACATATCAACAATAATCGAATTCGCACACACATTATCACAAACACTCCCCAACGCCCTCAGTATCGCACTACAAGAATATCTACCAATCACATTCCTACACATTTCATCATCCAACAAACCTCTAATCTTATTAAACTTACCAGCATTAGCCAACACATAAAACAATCTACAATAATGTTCAAGTGAATGGGGTACCTTAAAACGTGTCTGAGACCATTTAAAGTAAGGATATACGACGTCGTAAGAAGCGTTTTTTTTCGAGGCGAAAAGATGAGATAAAAAGATGCTGGGGTTTGTTGACTTAGTTAAGGATTCTAGAAGTGCCCATTGTTGTGTTTTGATTAAATTTGAGGATGTGGGTATGTCTAGTTTTGTGGTGTGGAGATGATTAGTGGGTGGTTGTGATGTGTAGGATTGATAAAAAGTGAGTTTGAGGTGTTTGGGTTTGGGGTGTCGGATACGATTAAGGGGGAACATCTTTTGAGAAGTGGTGGCGACGATGCCGGAAATGGAGGAGAGGGAACTTGGGCGGTCTATTGACGGCAAACGTAAAATCATTGGGGCTGTCAAGAAGAACCGGACCCTGATTAAACTTGAAAGGAGGTGTTTGGGAGCGAGTTTAAAATCAGCGGCTGAGCATCAGTTAGACCGACCGGTCAGACAAAAATTGAGCCGGGCCGAGGCGAATTAGATTTGTGACCAGTGTTAAAAAGTAGCACAAGCGCTTGCACATAACGTCAGCGTAGCGGCGGCGTGGCGCCGGCGCAAAAGAAATGGGCCGGCGCGGTCAGGCGTCTTGTGAAAGGCGTGGGATAAAGAAAATCGTGAAAAGCGCGCGGCTGATAAAGCGTGGCCATTTTTGAAGATTTAGTGGATTCTGGTTGGGCTGATTTCTAGTATTTAGGCTATTTCCTTCTTGGTATAAGTAATTTCAAACTTAATTCCTCTTGGGCAAGATCGTATTTTGGCGCATTTATTTGGGATTTGAGCTTTAGTATTTTAAATTGCTCTTAAAATGATAAAATTTATAAAATTCTCATTCTGCCGCATTATCTTTAAGAAGCATAAAGCTCATGAAAGCTCGTGGGCTTGAGGTGTGGCTATCTTAAGCCCAGCGCTCTACGCCTTTAGAACATTGATGTAAAGGTTTATATGAGCATCCCTAAACTTGAGTTTTATTTCACTAACAATAATTGACCCCGAATTGAAAAGATCAAAACACTTGAGTAATTAATTACATGGATAAAGGAATTTGAATTTAACGTTCCTTCCGTTACTCCATAAAATACTACTTTAACCCATGATCCCAATCGTCCCAAAACTGTGTACAAAAGCTATGACTCGACTTAGCAACCATGCAAGTAACTAGATAATTGAACTAAGGGTTAAACAATAGTTACAATAATGCACTAAAGATGAGCACATACAAGGTAGGCTAAGGCGATTTGGGTGTATCATTTGGGGGTGGATTGTAAAAATGCTCTTCATTGACATTCCGAAACCGGAACATCACGAGAACCGTGAAGATAGGCTCTGAGGGGTTAACTAGGGTATCGTGTACTAAAGATGAGTACGTCGCAAGGGTGTGGGGAAAATTACTCAACCGATGTGGTTGAAGTAATTAATTTACAGGTTTAAAACAAGGGTTATCCTAATGCCTCTTATCATTTAGTTAATCCTTGCTACACGAATGTAGTCTCACTAGCGATCTCGGAATGCATCACAAAACAAGTTCTAGAATCTATTATGCTACTAAACACTCGATAAGCATTAAAGATGAATGCTTTTATCCTAAAAATCTAAGGCGAACCTCGCATTTTTGGGTGGAATTTGAGTGGTATACGGTTTTTGTGCTAGTCATATAACTCCTATTTATGAGACGCTTTATTAAGACTAAAGTTTTACTCGTAAGTAGTATAATTTTTTTAAAATTTGGTGCTAAAATTACCCTAACAAATATTTCTCATGTAGTTTATTACACAATTTACTAAGGAAAAAGCTCAAAAATCACCCAAGTCAAAGGAACATTCATCCAAAGATCACTACTGGAAGTACAAAGATTGCAAACTTTGAAGAATCAAATACTACGAGCTAGAAAATTAAATTCATGTAATAGAATGCTAGAATTCAAATTGTAATTTCCAGGGTGACCTCCCTTAGGGGGAGATTGTTAGAAATATGAAAATTCATGTGAAAGACTCGGTGCTTGAGTATCCTCTAGCATTAGTTAGGTCGTAGTCTTAAAAGTAAACATTTAGTTAAAGTATCACCATGAAGTCGGGTCGGGTAGGGTGAGCATGGAAGGTTCAAAACCGAACAGCATCGACGAAACCGACCGAACCGACAAAACCGAACCGACGACAACCTTCGGTTTGGTTTCGGTTTTAGTTTACGATTTTCGGTTTCGGTTCGGTTCGGTTCGGTCCGACCAAAACCGACAAAAACATGCACAAACACGTAAACCAAACCGAACCGGCGGACCCGACACTAAACCGAACCGACCCGACCATATTCGGTTCGGTTTCGGTTTAGGTTTTATGGTTTTCGGTTTTGGTTTTGTCGTTCGGTTCGGTTTTGGACCCTTTCGACCCTGGGTCGGGTCTTTACCACTGTATGCCCGTTCCATAGCCCGTAGGAGGCGTTTTGTAACCACTATATAAGCCCTTTCCTTTATGGGGAAGGGTTAGAGATACATTGTAAGTAAACATTCTATTTCACTTTCTCTCAGACTTGAACTCCCTTCTTTCTCTCTCTAAATATTCGGCCAAATCACAAGATACAAGTGTGTTATGATAATCAATCTTCTACACTAACACTAACTAATAACTTGGAACAAAATTAAAACATAAACATAAAGGATAAATGTGGGATGGTAGTCCGTTTTTTTTTTTTTTTTAAATACATTCTTACCTACCATCCTCTAAGATAACATCAATGTAAAGCGGTGTTCTAAAAGGCGCCGCCAAGGCGCGGCGTGGCCTCGGCCAAGAAATGGACAGCGAGGTCAGGCGTCTTGTGAAAAGGCGTGGGATAAAGCGAAAATGCGCCTTTTGGTAAGGCGTGGCCATTTTGGAAGCATTTAGTGGATTCTGGTTGGGCTTGAATTTCTAGTATTTAGGCTATTTCCTTCTTGGGCCTCGTAATTTCAAAACTTAATTCCTACTTGGGCCTCGTATTTTGGCACGGCTATTTGGGATTTGGGCTTTAATATTTTGAAATTACTCTTAAGAAATGATAAAATTATAAATACATAAATTTATAAAATTTTCATTGCCGCATTATGCCCTTAAAAGCAAAGGCCTCAAAGGCTCGTAAGGCTTGAGGCGTGGCTATGCCGCCAAACCACGCCTACGCCTTTTAGAACATTGTTTGTGACCACAAATCGAGGATCCGGTCCGGTGCAGTGCGAGAGAGTATTATTGATCGGTTTATACGTAAGACCGG
The DNA here is from genome assembly GCA_022545495.1 of Chrysanthemum lavandulifolium. Taxonomy (NCBI): domain Eukaryota; kingdom Viridiplantae; phylum Streptophyta; class Magnoliopsida; order Asterales; family Asteraceae; genus Chrysanthemum; species Chrysanthemum lavandulifolium. The sequence goes on along the minus strand of CM040243.1, from coordinate 195,724,892 downwards.
GGTGAGCAGAGACCAAAATAAGAAAAAGTTAAGACCAAGACCGGACCGTTGGTTTTCGGTTCGGTCATTTCGATCGGTTTTAGTGCGATGTTCGACCCTATATCGATTATTGTGATTTGCAAAGCCAATAATCTAACTTTGTGTTTGGCAAAAAAAAAAAAAAAAAAAAAAAAAAAAAGGTTGCTATTTTGCTATTAAAACCTTCAAAACCCGCAATTTTGGATAAGCGGTGGTGACATGTTGTTTCAAAACGCACTTCCGTTGTCATGAGAAAAGATCAATATCGATCACATATTTATCGTAGATCCAATGAACCGTCGTGCCAATTCATTTAAAAAAAAAAAAAAAAAAAAAACTTTCATTCTTTTTTAAAATTAGATATCTCGAAAACCATTAATCGTTCGCATAAAAAAATCATATCGCGACGAGAATTATATTATCTTTCATAGAATGTCGTTTATATATATTTATGATTATTTTTTTCAAAATTTCCGCTTAAAAATCACATTTGATTCTAAAATCACATGTGATTTTTAAAAAATCACATATAATTTTACAAATCACATGTGATTTTTCCCGTCGAAAATTTTGAAAAAAAATTAGTTGAAAGTATATGAAGTGCGTATTTATGAAAGATAATTAATTTTATTGCGATAATGTATTTTAAGTAACGAAGATGATATGTTTGTTTTAAAAAGTGAAAAATAAATTTTTTATTAATTTTGATGAAAAATAAATGACTAATATTCATTGAATCTAAAGCAAATATGAGATATGTATTGATCTCAACTCTTGTTGCCATATGTCATATTACAAGTTATCAATTACAAGTATTTATTCTTCTTGTTAAATTATAGAAAAAAATTGCAATTGTTAGACTTATAAATATTTTCTTTACATGATTATAAAAAAAGTGTTAAATAGCTAAATTTGATTGATTGTTAATGTTAAATTTGTTTGACGACCACTTAAAAAAATAATTGTTTGATTATTGCATTATCACATTTTGTTACAACTAATTATCTGATTATTCAGTAATAAAATGCATAATTTATTTTGAAAAAAGAATCCCAAACACTCATATCGGAGAATCATATTTGGATCATAAGGAGGACGTAAAATTTATTATTATTATTATTATTATTATTATTATTATTATTATTATTATTTTAAATAAGGGTTGTAGTTTTATACATTTTTAAGTAATATTATATATGATAGAAAAATTTAAATGGATGATATATGAAAAATTAAAAGTTCAAACACCTTCGAGTGCAAGATGCAGTAGTAATATAGGTTGGGTCTTCTATCCCGCCATGTCAGCTTTTGTTCTATAATAATTTTAGGACACAAACATTGGAAAAATCCAAATGCGGCAACTTGAGTGCGGAGAAGAGGAAAGAGGTTTTGAGAATAATCTAAAACAGAAAAAAATTGCACTGAAATTTCTGAAATGAATAACATTCTAAGCTACAACGTATTATAGGCTCATGTGAGTACTTTTTTTTTTTTTTTCTTTTTTGTTTTCTTTAAAACAATACATTTTAAACTAAAATTCAAATACGAATATATTAAAAGTACAAGTTACAACGAAATAAAATACGACATGAAAACATACATAAAAACTAAAACAACTCAAACAATGGACGATATTTTTCTCGGATCTCTTCATTCATTGCGTTGATCAAAGTTGGATCTTCATCCGACATCCTGATGGTGCTAGTAGCAAGAAGTCTCAATTCCTCGGATTTTTTTTCGGGTCGTGGGGATGTCATCTTTCTTTGAAAACTTCTTTGCTTGACGAGGATTCGCCGTTGTCGTTGAGTCTGATTCTTGAATTTTGGACTTTCTTAGCTGGTTGTGAGGACATGAAAATGGATCGTCTCGAAATAACGCGTTTAGCTCTTCAAGATCCGTACCTTCCTCATCACCCGTCTGTAGTCGTCTTCCATAAACAACGAGTTTGATAGAACACCATTTAAAATCCCTTGCACTAAGGTGGACAAGCGCTTGCCCCCACTTGGAATCGTTTTCACCAACAATACCTCGAAATTGTTGCAATCACGTTTCAAATTGTCCACTTTCCCATGAACATATCCTTGTTGCGGTGGAAAGATGCATGGCGGTTGTATTCACTTAAAACTTGTTGGTAAAATGTACCCGAATCTTGGTCGACGCCAAATCTTGGGTCCTCAGATATTTGTTCCCAAGAATCCGCCAAAAGACGTTATTTTTCTCGCACCATGGCATGCGTGCGATGTCAATTTTATTGCTTTCTTTTGCTTTTGCTTTTGAGAGGAAAAGGCTCGGTTTCATGTGGTGGTGAGTTTGATGGTGATTGTTTGTTTTGTTGTTTGTGATGCGTGTAATAGTGTTGCCATTTGATTTGAAGTATTGACGAATGCTACAATATAATGGGTATTATCGTTGAATTTGTAGTAATTCGATGTTCTTAAAAGTATATTGGGTCATTAGAAAGGGAATTTGTAAGAAAGGTTGTTGTGGTCGGGAAGAATATGGTGTGCGAAAGTTAAGGAATGGTGTATATTATGAAGTACTATAATTGGCGGATTATGGTGCAGCGGTTTGTGATAAACCTTAAATTATCAGATGAAGTCAAGTTGAATATATTGCTCATGAACCACTCTTTGTTTTGATTATTCAGTTTTGTTGAATCTGATGATTTAAAGTTTATGTGAAAATGTATGAAATGGGTAAAAATTAATTGTGTTTGGTTGTTTGTATGGTAAAATGGATATTTATTAAAAGAAAATTTGGCGTTTGAATTTGTAGTCGTTACTTCATTAATGAATTTTGAAAGTGAAAAAAACACAAACACCCAAAAAAAAAAAAAAAAAAAAACTTTACTATCACAAATGTGTTCTTGTAATGCGCCTATAATGAACTCAGCGGTGCAATTGGCATCATATGCCTCAAAGTTGGCTATAATGGGTGGTTAAACCCCTACACCTTGCGCTCCTAGTAATAGAAAATTAGATATATTGTAATACATGTTACTTCATATTTCAATTTTTAACGATGCGGGTACAAAAGAAATCGACATACATGGTATCAAATTAAACCATCACCATGTTAGAGAAAGAGAACTCGTTTTGCGTTTAAATAAGAAAACCAATAAAAATAAATAATAATGTAGTTGTGCTAAAGTAAGAAAAAATGAACTTAGAAAAAGAATCAAAGTTATAGGCGAATCGCGCAAAAAGATATTCTACTTTAGGTCGATTTAATTTTAGATATCAACATTTTTCTTAATTTAAGGTACCAAATCATTTTTATGTGCGAATGTAAGGTTTTGAGGTTTTCCACTTTTCGAAAGAGGTTTTCCATCATTGCTTTCGATGAAATAATTAATTAATGTGATGTATCATTATTATTGAGCGTTTAAAAGTAATTCTAGCTAAAATTATGACCGATGACTTATTTTGAAAAGTCAAAAACCTAACATTGCGTAAAATTAAGTTCGATCACCTAAATTGAAAAAAAAAGAAAGTTAGTCCTTAAATTTAAATCGATCTAAAGTAAAATGCGTTTTATGCGATTTCTTTTAAAATTATATTAGGATCAGATCGTGTATCTACCATCCTGATCGTTGTTGTTTATAGGTAGGATATAGGTAGGATCGTAGGATCCTATGTCATTGTTGAATAAAGTCCTCGCCAAGATGGGTTTAGTTAAATCATCCTTGTATTGATTGTAGTATGTTGGGTTTATCGCGTTTTTGTGTTGCAACCATCACTTTATACATTTTTTGATAAAGCATATTTATTTCAATCTCAATCCATATTTTAATCTTAATTTATTAAAAGATAGATTGGCTACAATTTTTGTAATCAATTGCCACTGATCTTTCATAAAAATACACTAACAATGAATCGTAGACTCAAAAAATCATTGACCCAATTAGCTACTGATTAATTATAACTAATATATTCTCTTTATTATTTTAGATCTTAGATTACGTTTTGACATTTAGTTTTCGTTTCATGTATAAGCGTTACATGATACACTTAATCATAAATTCACAACTAAATTATCCGCTTTTATAAAAACTAGCCGGGATGCCGCCATACGGCGATAAGTATAGTTATATGTGTTTCACTAGTTTAGTGAATTCGTTTCACAACACTTGAATGTATATGTGTTAGTTGTAAGTGTTTGTTTGGGTTCAGTAACTTTCCGTAGCTTTCGCGACATCATTATTCCGCGATATAGAAATACCACCAATCTCTTACGCGTCAAACACTACCCCAAAAGTATATGATTTGACGAATCAAGATTATATTGATTGAAATAAATGAAATAAATGTTAAAGTTGTAAAAATTTGAATTAAAATAAAATAAACCCATTAAAAATATAAAACTAAAACTCATAAAAATATATCAAAATGGATGTTGAATTAAAGAACATAAAATTTTAGAAAATATGGTGAAATTAGATTATAAAAAAAAAAAGTAGATAAAAGATATTTTAATTTAAAATAAAGATGAATTTTAGTTAAGAAATGACATATGTCGTTTTATAATTGGAGCTCTTTATCTTAATTTTTAGTGGTTAGGAGTTAGGTTTGGAGTTTATTAGAAGTTAGAACTGGGTTTGTTAAGAAGTATACCATGATCTCGTGATTGGAGCTTTTATCTTAATTTTGTTAGAAAAACTCTTTCCATAATAAGCAGTAAAAAAGTCGAATTTTAAGCGCCCACAATTTTAGAAAGCTAAACGTCGTTATAAAGTAGTATATATAAAAATTAACAATGTCGTCGTTACGGCTAAAAGTTTATAATTTTAACCACGGATTTTAACGTGTCACAATTTTTAACTTAAATATCTTTCTATCTCTTTACAGTTTACCCTTGCTTTTATTCTTTGGAATTAAGGGTTATGGATATAATTATCTTTCTTGATGGACGTTATATATAATTATATACATAAAATCCTATTACTACTCGGATTGTACTCCTTATACGACATATTACGTACTTGTCACCCCAGATGGATATATATTCCGTCAAGATTTCGATGAGAGTTTCAGATAATTCCATAACTAGTTATAGACATATCGATGGCGGACAACGGAGGTAATCATCAAGATTATTATCGTAAGGATAGCCAACAAGAAAAACATCATGATCAAAATACAAGTTGGAATAATGCTCCTATTCTCTCCCATGCTTATTCTTCTTTTAGTGTTCATCCTCAAACCACCTTCAACAATGTAAAGTTTGAAGTTGGCGAACCGTCTAACCGGAATAACTGTAACCCACAGGTAAGTTAATATTATAGCTAGACATATATCTTTTGAGCCTTATGTCTGTCGTCAATTCATTGGTTCATGAGTTTCCAACGTAAATTCCTTGGAGTTTTCTTACTTGATATATTCTTTTGGCTTATACAGGTTGTGAACTCAATAGTCTATAAACAAGAAGAAACTCTGGATCAAAATCAGTATAGCACTTTGAATAATGCTAGTGGTCTCTTGAATGGTGTTCGTTTTCAAACCGACTACGACAACCGGGGAATGGAACTTGGTGAAACATCCACTAGATTTATTGTTAATCCACATGTTAGTGTTGTTGTCTTTTCTTCAATCGAATATGTGTTTTACTTGAGTTTCTTTTGTTAATATTAGTTTTCTACTTTATAGCTTGAAAAAGCTCCAATAGGGTTGAGTTTATGGATGTCAATATCTCTATTAAACCATATTGAATTGAGTTTGAATAAACAGTCAAACAAACAGAATACAAAATTGAAGGCTACTAGTTTCCCTGCCATCTCATTAACAATAGGTACTTGGGAGGTTAGTTTTTCTTTTCTTGTATGAATATATGGGATTTAATGAAAAAATAATAATATCTAATCTACCCTTGGCAAATTTGGACAGCGAAAATCAAAAAGCGAGGGAGATTTAGCTGTTAAATTCTACAGAAAGAAGAAACTTGTGTGGAGTTTCTCGATGGGTCTCTTAAGAAGAAAATGGAAATTCCATGGTCACAAATATCTGCCATCAACGCCGTTTTGATGAAGAACAGAAGGGACGATAGAATTAGAGGTTTTATTTTCTTTTTTTCCTACTTATTTTCGATATGACAGGCATTAAATTTAATAAATATTGACTTTAATCATGTGAGGACATTTTTGCAGTTGAGCAAGCCACCAGAATTATGTAAGGAGGTTAACTTCATAGCTAAAAAGCATACCAAATGGCAGACAACTACAGATGATTTTACTGGAGGTCAAGCTTCTATTTGCAGGTACGTAACAATGTTCCAATAACATTATCAGATAAATGTTTTATTGAACAATCTTGAGGGGAAAACAGTTCATTTTCTTTTCATGAAAAGTCTAGATATGATAGCCAATTCACATCCAAACACTATCACATAATCACTTTCAACACACCAAGAGACTCTGAATTAATGTCTATTTTTCAGGCGACATGCGGTTTTATGTCCACCTGGAGTCCTCAATGAGCCCTTTAGGAACCTTTTAGAAAGTGATGACCAACTACGGAGTTTGAAACAACAACCTTTCCTATTCACTCTCCACCTTTCTATCATCAATGCGTACACGCAAGTTCTTGATTCCTGTTCTATATCATGAAAATCATCAGGCAGCAGTCGTACCTTTTGTTCCTAATCCAGTTCAACCAATTGGTTCTTTTGCTGGACATTTTGGTCCCGACTTACCATTATCAGGTAGACAAATTCCATTCTCCAGATGTTTTTGTACTTTGATCCATACATTTTTATAATTGATTTACATAAATATCTTTCCTCTTTTAACCTTAAAGTATCTTATCCTACAGCTTTGAATGAAATTTCAGTAAGAAGCTCTCATGAAGTTCAAGGATAAATGGTATCTGGGAAAGTGAAAACAATTTTATACAAGATATTTCATTTACTCCCAACAGAAATGATGATCACATTCTAACAAACACTGAGCATAAGCCATCAATTCTGGACCAACAATTTGGATTGCGTACTATGGAAGCTGAGAATCTTCATGAATATACCAATGAACAAAGCTGCTTTAACTTTAAACCCCTGAACCATACCTGCAAAGCTATGAGATGGCTGATATGAGTAGTCTAGAGATGAATCACATGGTATATGCAGATGACGACATTCTCTCTTCGGTAATGAAATTGATATTCATGAACAGAAAGACGGGTCTTGTATGATTCTCAACATAACATGCACGAACCGAGCAATAATGCTAGTGAGGAGAATGTTTGTGCCAATGCTCCAAGACAGAATTGTAATGGAAATGTGCCTCCATTAGGACCACCAATAGATAATGGGAAAAGTTCACAGAATGTTATGTTTTAACATTTAGTTTTCAGTTAGATAGTGTAGATCATACTATCTATTAAGAGTGACTTTCCTTTTCATGTAGATGATTTGTTATTGCATTCCTCGCCAAAGTGTATTTCATTAATATTTTTAGAATGTAAGGGCTGTTTACGTGTAGTTTCATCTGCATCTCTAAATCATACACGTTGACTCAGATACGAGAGTGTGCAAGGTGTGCAATTGCACAAAGCTTCCAAATTTTTGGGGCGGTTTTTGGCAAACACCAACCCCCAGTCCGAAAGTTTTGTTTTGGGTAATCATGGTACATTTTCAATGTGTGAGATCTCAAGTTCATTCCTGCTAAGTGTAAATAACTCACGTCAACCTCTGAAAAAGAGAGGACTTTACCTGGTTTGGTTTGAGTACTTTGTGTGGCAGTGGCTCAAAGTCTCAAACATTCTGGATTATTAGTCGGCTAAAATGTCAAAAAAAAAAAAAAAAAAAAAAAAATTGATTTCGTAATTTATTAGCCGAAAACAAAATTGAACGTATTTAAGTTCCTTTTCTGCATCAAAAACAATAAAACGAAATAGACGATATATATAACGATGAGAGAAACACTAAACTGATATGATACAAAGAAAAATAAACCTTACTTCGTGATAATGTTAGCCAAAAGAGACGTCTTACGAATATAATATATGTATCTCTTATTTTAAAACTTTTTGAGTACTTGTATACAAACTTATTAACTTATGTGTATTAATATTTTAAAAGTTTAGTTACTATTAGCATGAGGTGAATCGGTTTTTCCAGAAACAAAACCGAAACAAACTTTCGTTTTAAGAAAAAATCAATGGAGAGAAAAGGTATGGGAGCTGTTGAGTCCGATGTGGCATTAGGCAGGTCACACTCTAGCGATTTTTATTTTGTTTTTCATATCAGCTTTTCTACTTCGACGACCTACAAACGACTTTCTACCCACAACCTTCATCTATATTTTTTTAACTTTTTTTTAACAATTAAATTTAGTCTCGTTAATAATATAAACCATTATTTATAAAAATAAAACAAAAAATTGACAAATGCACTCTTCTAGTCTTTTTCTTCGCATGTACCTGCAAATCTCAAACACATACTTTTTAAAGCGAATTAATTTTTTTTTTTTTTTTTAAAAGGAAAGTATTTTGTCTTTTGTGTGTATGCAATCGATCGGCGAGTGACCCATTCGAATTCTTTGGCCACGTGACCCACTGACTACCGACCGGCCACACCAAGGACGATAGGCGACAAACAAGCTCGAATCGGTCATTGGTCGATCTAGTGCTTGACCTTAGACTTCAAATAGGTTCTTCTCGAAATAGTCATTAGCATACAAAATGCAACGGTAGGAGACAACGGCGGATGGAAGGCGGTTGAGAAAAGTACCGAGAAGCCACAACCTTTCAACACCACCCGACATACTACTTCACGATATTCCTTCGGGTTGGAATGACTTGGCATTATGGAAGACGTTTGCTAAATATGAACAGATTGCAGACGTATATATAGCTAAATAGAAATCTAACAACGGAAAAGCTTTTGGATTTGCAAGGTTATTTAACGTTAATAACCCCAAATTGTTTGAAACAACCCTCAACTTCATCATTAGTGGCACCAGTAGCCTAAAAGTAAACATTGCAAGATACCAAAACCAAAACCAAAACCAAAACCAAAAAAGTAATGGGTATGTTAATTTAGCATACAATGGCTACAACAAGGTCTCCCATGGTCACCAAAAACAAATCATGATTCAAAACCTAACGAAACTGCTACCCTAAAATTTTCAAGCGAACCCACTGAGAAAAACGATGTCGCATACCTCTCAACCAACCTCACAACCGACTTCACAACCAAAGCCCTCCATTGACACCTTTGTTCATCCATAGTTGCCTCGACCTTGTCACAACTCTCTCGCCTTCGTGATTGGTGAAATCTTCACCGATAATCTTCATACCATCTTTCAAGAAAGCGACATACCAAACATTAGAATCAAATATCTTTGAGATTTAAACATTCTTATTAAACCCGATACCAACACCAAACTCGTAACTATCACCTCTAATCCTTGATCTCTAAGTGCTTCAAAACCTTAAAACCTTATGACAAACACTTTCGACTTCAAAAATATTAACTTGGCAATCAATTGAAGGACTTCCTTCACACGGATGGTACGAGGGCGCTTTAACTTCGTATCACCGGCACATGGGGTGAAATAATCTTTCTTGAAAAATGAAACCCTCAATAACAACCTTGTCGCCGATAAAGTTTGTGTAAGAACTAAATGTATGAAGTTGATTCAAACTACGATGCAGCTTTCGATTCGACGGTGTCCATACTTGTATTAGGATACATGAGATACAGGGAGAATTTGATGAGATATAACACCCTGAAATCAAGCCTAAGTATTTTATTACAAGAATGCCATTTGAATAGTTGACTATGACTTTTATAAGTTTTAAGGACTTACGAGATTGGTTAGTCAAACCCGATAGCCAAACTATAAGTGTTAATCATATGTAAATGGTTATAGAAAATATGATGTGTCATAGTTATAATAAAGATGGACTTAAAGGACTAATGTTGTCAAGTTGTAAATATGTTATAAAGTTTAGTGTGGCTAAATAAGAAGAGAACGGACATGAGGGACCAAATGTGTCAATGGGCCAAAGTAGCAACTATATTAAATGTGAAGCAATTCCATGGCATTCTAAAAATTTCTAGAATATTGTGTGAGTGTGTGTAGTACGGTTTAGAGAAAAGAGGATGGAAGAACAAGATTTTCCAATGATTATATTGGTGAAGGTTTGTGCTCCAAACCAAGAAATAAGTTAGTACTAATCATCCCTTTAAATAAGTAATTTTATACCTTAAGTTAATTGGCGAATTCAAGAATTAAGGTTCTTGATATCAATCGGGAATTTAGGTAAAAGATGTTTATAAGCTAATTACAGGAGTTATGATAACCATGGGTTAAGTTTTATTGAGTTAAGTCAAGAAGTTAATGGGATTAATTATCATATAATCATCATATGATTATGTCATGGCTAGAGATGGTTAGAAAGGAGCCATGTTTTAGATATAGTTAATTAATTATGTGTTTATAATAATAGTGATTTGGCCTGGATTGTAAGAGTGGAGATTGATGATGTAGATGATGATGTTCTTGATTTCACTAGCTTGGAATCAAGGTAAGTAAATCGGTTATAATATGATGATATTATGATTTCATACACTATGTATTATGTGACTTGTTATGTTAAGGTAATTGTATGACTTGGAATGATTGTGCTTAAGTGGAAGTGACTATAGGACTAGTTAGGTATAACTTCGAAAGGAAGGGATAACCTAGTATGAAAAGGTTTAAGAGTTCTAGGTGTTGATGAGAATGAATGTTGATGCTTTAAGAGGTTAAGGTATGTGCTAATGTTTAATGATTCTATTGGATTAATGGTTTATGATATTTATAATGTTATATCATGATTGTTTTACTTACGAAGCCTCGTGCTTACTGTTTAGATGTTTACCATGTTTGTAGGTTCTCATGCCAAGCCGGTAAGCATGGCCTAAGGCTTAAAGATTGCTAAGGTGAATAATGGAAAATTACAGCAATGTTTAGTTGGAACTTAGGTAGATACCGAGCTCAAGTCAATGTTGTACCCCCGTTGGTCTTTTAATGGTTTATAAAAATGTTGTCAAGTGTCAAAGCTTATGTCATGATTGTTATAGTATTTTGGTTGTTAAGTTGTATGTTATAGTAATGGTTAAATTTTAGTATGCAAATGGGTCAAAACGAGTGTTTGGCATAACACCCGATACTTTGTAAAGTACGTTTCTGCAGGTCGTTATGACCAAGTTAATTTATGAAAATGAAGTTTATGATGTGTTAATGATTTCTGGAAGTTTTCATGTGGTGTCGTGTTCGGGAAGTTACTTTTCCGGAAATTGTGCAAAAGTTCTTCCCTAAGCATAGATCTATGCTCAACCAAAATTTTTTAGTTTAAAACGTTCTTCCTTGAGCATAGATCTTAAGATCTATGCTCAACCTAATAAATTTAGTTTAAAAGGTTCTTCCCTAAGCATAGATCTTAAGATCTATGCTCATACCAGAAAGTTTATTTCAAGGAGTTTCCCTGAGCATAGATCTTAAGATCTATGCTCAGACCAGAATTTTTATAAAGGGTTTTCAAATTTTGGTAAAGTAAAAGTTATGGGTACTCAATACCATTTCCGGTGTTTGGGAGAGGTTAAGATGTAGACAGCCTTACCCCTACATAAGGTAGAGAGGCTGCTTCCAGTTCTACCAAAGATAGAAAGGACCTCCGGCCTTTTGTAGGGAGTGAGGATCGAACCCCTGACCTCTCGGTTGAGAGGCAAGGGGTTTTCCAACTGATCCAACCCTACTTGTTTGAAAATCATATCTTTTAAAACGTAAGTCATCAAGGGTTGTACCACCTGTCATTTCGAAGGTAAAAGATTCTAGTTTCATTTAAAAATAGTCTTATGGTATGAAAATTTATGGAATGCTTGTCAATGTTTAAAACAGTAACGAAATGTCCGATAAGTTAAGTCGTTTCCACGCAAAAGTTTCAAATTTTGAGTATTTAAAGTCGTGTCATTCACGGGGTGTAACATGAGATTTATAGATTAGAGAACAAGACAAACAACAAATTAGACAATGATTCTTGTACTAATCACAATGAAAACGAGGATGTTGATGGTGCAAATGAGGAAGAAGATGACTTCGAAGATGGTTATTATTGGGAATTAAAGCACCAAGATTATGAGACTTAGTATTGCCAGCTACATCTGAGACAAGGGCTCATTGAAGATTACACTAGTAGTACTAAATGACACTTTAGTACTACTAGTACATATAGTTTGTACTACTTATAAGATGTGTACACGTTTTGTATTTATAGAATATATATTGTGTATATCTTATACGAATATAGTTTGATAGTTATCTTGTCACAGGACTCCTTGTGCTATAAAAAGAGGTCATAAGTTAGATGTTCGAAGACGCATCTTTTGTTACGCTTCAAGGTTGTAAACCCTAGTGATAGTTGAGATCACTCATATTATAATTAATAATGTTGAAGCGTTTGGTTATAACATTGTTCATAACTTGTTCTTGTTTCATTTATCACTAATACATGAAGTAATATTAATCTTCTAAAGTATCAAGTAGTAGATTCCGCATACTACTTGGTATATCCTCAAAGTATCTACAACACAAGTCTCCGGTGTTTAGATCCTAACAAGTGGTTTGAGCCTTGGTTTCGATACTTTGATTTAGAAGATCCTTACTTAATCACTTTGTTTTCCCATCAAGTTCATGGACATGGAGACTTACAAAACAATCGCTACTAAGTTACCTATGCTCAAGCAGAATGAGTTTGAGATTTGGAGGCTTAAGATTGAGCAATTCTTTATGGTGCTAGATTATAATCTCCGGGAGATTATAGAGAATGTAGACTCTTTCATTCTTTCACCAAAAAAACTTAAAAAATTAATTTGTCGCCTAACAAATGTTTATACTTAAAATTAGAAATTTAATTAAATTCACTAATTATGTTATTGTGCTATTTAAAAATTTTAATACAATACTAATTGTATTATGAATAATAGTGATAATTTATATTAATGTTATTAGACATTAGCTTGTTTGAACAAAAAGTGTAACGAGTTCACCTAACATGGTTATCTATTATGTAAGAGATTAAGTGTGGGAGATGAGCCATAAGTCGAGTCTCATGAGAACAAAAAAATTGATTTTTTTTTTAGTCTTAAATCGTGAGTTTAGAGGTTATTATGTATATTTCTGTAAAAGGGTTGTAAAGGTTCTTATGTGTATGTACCTACTAATTTCATATATAAAATTATATTTCTCGAATGGTATTGTTTTCTATATTTTGATGTATGATTCGTATTTTCGATTATACGAGTTTTATATATTTTTGAGCTTTTAAATATCTTTTAATACTCTAACGTTTGGATCATTTACGAAAATATAAGCAACATCCGTAAATAAATTGGTAGCATCGCTCGGCCAACATATTCCTCGTTCAAAAACATTGTTGAAACTGATAGTTTGAAATAAACGAAACAAGATGGGTCCGGGACGGCATGGATTTTCTGTTGTATTTTGCCATGCATCTTTCTAGTATAATGTCTGGTAATCTCAGAAAACAAAACACAAATGACTTTCTAAGAGTTCAATTATTGTTGTTTCGTGACTTGTTTATTTCATACTTAGCATGTCATTTTATCGACTTGCATGCTGATCATGCTACTTATGCAGTTTTAGGGTCATTTGACCATGACTATCTGCACTTCTGCAATGCTACTTATTTTACCGACTTTCATGATGATCATGCTACTTATGCAGTTTAGTTCATATGACCATTAGTATTTGCAGTCCTGCTTATTTCACAAGGTGTTTGTGATGACTCATTTCAGACATAGCATATCCTCTTTTTTTTACATCAGTTATCGATTGAAATTGATCTTATGTTATTTTTGATCGTGTCTGCGATTTGTGCATTCGGTTTGTACCGTCTGATCTTGTAATCTTGTGAGTCAACAATCATCGTCAATTACACTACTTTGGCGGCTAACTAGCCTTTTGGACATTACATAGCTTTTATCGTCTTTTCACTTCAAAAGACAGACTTTATAATATTACTTCAAACATCAACAAGGTATCAACTTCTTAACCCAATCAATTCTATTAATAATGCTAGAGCTAGTATAAATCATGCAGGTTGTTTTACCTGACGTTTACAGTTGTTCAATACATTACTTCTAAGAGAGTATTTGAAACTATGCTGTGTTACCTATACTTACTCTTTGTTATATTTGAGCTTAGTCGATCGGAGGGTCTCAAAGAAATTCAACGCTGCTTAAGATGTTGAACTACTTGAGATTTTCGAGGCTAAAGTTGTAGACTCTTTACGATATGTATGAATCCAAAATGAATACCTAATAGATGTTCTGTACTTACAATGGTTTCCTGTTTGACCAAACAAGGAAAGTCTGACAACCTAACCTACACCCAGACCGACCAAAACCTTCCTTATTGGGTACCCAATCCAAACACATTTGCAGCTCTGTCCCTTGAAATCCCTAAAGTCATAGAGCTTCCTAAACAAACAGCTTCAAGATGATCCAATAAAAAGAAACTGTAGGCTGTGTCAATCACATGACTTTAGTAACAAGCTTTTGGACCAAATCCGTTTTCTAATTCTCTTTGCAACAATATTATTTGGTTTACTTACCATTGTGGCAGATGCTTAGGCTAATGCTAATGGATCGGTTGGTTGACCCCAACCGAATTGGTGACCGCATTATCCCCACTAGCTCAACCGAATTAGTAATCCCCAACCTTTCAATTGTTTTGGTTTGTCAGTCAACCGCAACTTTCATTCTCTTTTTGTGTGAGTGTGTTTTTATTCATTTTGTGGGGTATGTTTTTGTTGTGATTACGGTGCGCTTATTAGCAAATTATGGTTGGGTGTAGGCGGAAAGCCGATGGCCGATGTAGCGTGGGTGACGATATTTATAGTTCTAAGTAGCATTAGCCAATAAGTGATGGATTGCAGTAATCTTAAAAGATTGATGTCTACTGATGAAGCTGACAGTTGGAAATTGGCAATAAGTCAATCCAAATTTAGCAATCTCGACAATGATGCAAACAAACAAGGGAAATGATGCAGCAGGAAAACTGTATAAAGTTCATGGGAACTATCATGAATCGAAATGCTAAGTACTCTGTATTTTAATATAAAATGGTACTCCAGTAATTGATAAAATTAAGCTTTAACTTGCATGGAAAAATTACAGAAGTCCACCAAAATCAAATTTACCATAGAATTTTAGTTGCTGCCACCATCTTTCATTTCTTTTCTATTTTCCAGACAGGTCCCAAAATTACATATTTATGATGCACTACATATTGAAAACCCGTCACCAAGGATTAAATTACCTCGGAATGTTTAAGGAAGCATTGTACAGTGCACGACTAGTCAGTTTCAGCGCAGCTCCATACATGCTTTTATCAGGCGTCTATATCCATTTATGCAAAGATTATGACACTCCAATAGTTCCACTGTTCCAGTACTATTCTGCACCAAAATCATTATATGCCATTAGTGCACCGAGACAGTGATACATAATCTGTTTGAGTAGTAACATAAAGGCCCAACATAAAATCTGTCTTAAATCACTTCTTTATGTTTCAGAAGGCATACATGATAGTTTGCATCTATTCATTGACTATTATGCAAGAGCATCTTAATAAATGCCATATCCCTCTTTTATATTCTGTTTGTATAATACATTATTGCTATACATGAGAATATGATAGCTAATCTGATCCAATAGATAAGAACTAAAAGCAAAAACATTCAGTAAGGAGCTATATAAAAAAAGTTAATTTAATAAAAGATCTTGCATAAGATAATAACAAAGTAATACACAAGCAGATACTGTGTAGCACTTAACCCTGTATGTGAACTGTAGGACAATACTAAGATTCTTCCCGTCTCAAACTTAGTCAAGTGATTTTGAGTCCAACAGGTGCACAGAGGTCAAAGACAGGGCATCGCCCTCTGCTAGCCTTGCAAAGGTGACTGATTATGGCCTACTGGACTAAATTCTAAACAGATCCAGGGACTATTCTATGGTTAATAATTCAATATTTACAAATGTATCAAAATTCTAAGTTATTACAGAAAAAGAAAAAATCATTTAACAACATATATTTGCAAAGAACACAGATATAACTTATATAAGAAACTACCTCAGGTTAGTTTTGAGAAAACTATGAAAAATACAACTTTACATTTACATTACACATAAAGATAACTGAACACATGAAAATGATTATATTGTATACGTAACAGAAATTGCATATGTATTACATGGAAAAACAGTATAGGAAGATAATGATAGAGATAATAGTAATACCAAGTTAGTTAAAGCGGCGACCTCAACGCGACATGCCTTTCCTAAAGCGAAAGTAAAGCAAGCGCTTCAGTTAACTTTTACCCTTTGTGCATATAATACTGTAATACTAATTCAAACCAACTCAATACCTCCGTATATTGCAGAATCTTGAAACTCTGGTACTTGGATATCTTTGAATTCCATATTGATGGGCAAACATCATATTTGAGTTTCATCTGCTCCAGATGGAACAAAATGACATCATCAATCTGCTAGAGTAGAAGCAATGTGACTGGAAGCAGGTGGAATCTTAAATTGGCCAACGTCATTCTTCAACCACACTCGAATCTTCCATAACTCCAACTCTAAAACAGACAATTTCTTGGGTCAAGAAGTAATAGGATTGTTATAAAGATGCACATCTATATCAGGAACAAATCCGCGTTCCAACATTTTCTCTCTAACAATATCATATGTTATATGATTAGGTATCAGACCCTTCTCCAACATCATATTAAGAAATTCATTAGCTTCTTTCAGCTTACTCTTTTCACAAAATGCCTTAATCAACACATTATATGTCGCAACATTAGGCCGTCTCCCTTCCTTCTCCATTCTTGTCATTACATTTAAAGCAGCCCTGAGGTTTCCTTCCGCGCAATAACCATCCATCAAAGTATTATATGTTAATTGTATTGGAATCAAACCCACACGCGACATCTCGTTTAGAAGCTTAACTGCCTCCCGTGACTCCCCTTTTTACAAAGTGCACTGTCGTATATTATAAGTTACAAGATCAGTTTCAAACCTTTCTCCTTCATATCATCCACAAGCTTATTAGCTTCCTCTATATACCCTTCTCTACTGTATCCAAATATTAAGGAATTATAAGTTGAAACATTAGGACTAACTGTACCATCTAACATCGACTTATGTAATCTAGGTGGTTCTTCCACATCTCCAGCTCGGAAATGCGCATTAATTAAAGTATTATATGTAAATACATTAGGAACCAGCCCTTGTTTAACCATATCATCAAACAACTCTTTACATTCATTCAACATTTTCTTCTTGGAATACCCATTCATCAAAGCATTATAAGTCACAAGACTCGGTTTAACACCATTTTCCACCATTTTATCCGCAAAACAAAGCTTCGACCTTCCCAAACAACAAAGCCCATTAATCAAACAATTATAAAACGCACATCTGGTTTCAACCCACCACCTTCCATTTCCTTAAACAGCTTCATACCAGCGTAAACATTCTCATCTTTACAATAACCATCTATAACCGCATTATACGTTATCTCATTAGGCAAAATCTTCTTTTCCACCATTTCCTTCATAAGCGCATCCGCTTTATACATTTTCCCAGATCCACCTTTCTTACAATACCCATCAATAAGAGTATTATACGTCACAACCGATGGCAAAATCCCCCTAACCAACATATCCTCAAAAACATCTTCCGCCTTACGCAACCTCCCAGCCTTACACAACCCATTAATCACCATATTAAACGTCATCAAATTAACCTCACCCCGTCTCTTCACCATCTCCCTATAAACAAACTCCATGCGTCAAACTTCTCCTCCTTCACCAACAAACCAATCAACCGATTACGGCCACACAGACAACCTCAACCCGTAATCACCCGCCTTATCAAAAACTCAAACCCAAACTCCACCTCCCTTTCTTCACACACCCAATCATCAACATATCAACAATAATCGAATTCACACACATTATCACAAACACTCCCCCGCCCTCAGTATCGCACTACACAAATATCTACCAATCACATTCCACATTTCATCATCCAACAAACCTCTAATCTTATTAAACTTACCAGCATTAGCCAACACATAAAACAATCTACAATAATGTTCAAGTGAATGGGGTACCTTAAAACGTGTCTGAGACCATTTAAGTAAGGATATACGACGTCGTAAGAAGCGTTTTTTCGAGGCGAAAGATGAGATAAAAAGATGCTGGGGTTTGTTGACTTAGTTAAGGATTCTAGAAGTGCCCATTGTTGTGTTTTGATTAAATTTGAGGATGTGGGTATGTCTAGTTTTGTGGTGTGGAGATGATTAGTGGGTGGTTGTGATGTGTAGGATTGATAAAAAGTGAGTTTGAGGTGTTTGGGTTTGGGGTGTCGGATACGATTAAGGGGAACATCTTTGAGAAGTGGTGGCGACGATGGGAAATGGAGGAGAGGAACTTGGGCGGTCTATTGACGGCAAACGTAAAATCATTGGGGCTGTCAAGAAGAACCGGACCCTGATTAAACTTGAAAGGAGGTGTTTGGGAGCGAGTTTAAAATCAGCGGCTGAGCATCAGTTAGACCGACCGGTCAGACAAAAATTGAGCCGGGCCAGGCAAGAATTAGATTTGTGACCAGTGTTACAAAAAGGCGGCCTTTTAAGTAATTAACGTCAGCCGGCGGCGTGTGGCGCCGGCGCGAAAAGAAATGGACCGGGCGGTCAGGCGTCTTGTGAAAGGCGTGGGATAAAGAAATGCGTGAAAAGAGCGCGCTGATAAGGCGTGGCGTAGTTTGAAGCGTTTAGTGGATTCTGGTTGGGGCTTGATTTCTAGTATTTAGGCTATTTCATCTTGGTACAAGTAATTTCAAACTTAATTCTCTTGGGCGTCGTATTTTGGCACAGCTATTTGGGATTTGAGCTTTAGTATTTTAAATTGCTTCTTAAAAATGATAAAATTTATAAAATTCTCATTGCTTATGCCGCCTTAAGAAGCGCAAAAGCGCATAAGAACTCGTGGAAGCTTGAGGTGTGGTATCTTGTGCAGCACTTTTAGAACATTGATGTAAAGGTTTATATGAGCATCCCTAAACTTGAGTTTTATTTCACTAACAATAATTGACCCCGAATTGAAAAGATCAAAACACGGAGTAATTAATTACATGGATAAAGGGAATTTGAATTTAACGTTCCTTCATTACTGTAAAATACTACTTTAACCCATGATCCCAATCGTCCGGCGTGTCAAAAGTATTTCGACTTAGCAACCATGCAAGTAACTAGATAATTGAACTAAGGGTTAAACAATAGTTACAATAATGCACTAAAGATGAGCACATAGGTAGGTAAGGCGATTTGGGTGTATCATTTTGAAATTGGATTGTAAAAATGCTCTTCATTGACATTCCGAGCGGAACATCACGAGAACCGTGAAGATAGGCTACGAGGTTAACTGGGTATCGTGTACTAAAGATGAGTGCGTCGCAGGGTGTGGGAAAATTACTCAAGATGTGGTTGAAGTAATTAATTCTGAGTTTAAAACAAGGGTTATCCTGTCTCTTATCATTTAGTTAATCCTTGCTACACGAATGTAGTCTCACTAGCGATCTCGGAATGCATCACAAAACAAGTTCTAGAATCTATTATCTTAGGTACCTCAATAAGCATTAAAGATGAATGCTTTTATCCTAAAATCTAAGCGAACCTCGCATTTTGGGTGGAATTTGAGTGGTATCTGGTTTTGTGCTAGTCATATAACTCTATTTATGAGCGCTTTATTAAGACTAAAGTTTTACTCGTAAGTAGTATAATTTTTTAAAATTTGGTGCTAAAATTACCCTAACAAATATTTCTCATGTAGTTTATTACACAATTTACTAAGGAAAAGCTCAAAAAATCACAAGTCAAAGGAACATTCATCCAATCACTCTGGAGTACAAAGATTGCAAACTTTGAAGAATCAAATACTACGAGCTAGAAAATTAAATTCATGTAATAGAATGCTAGAATTCAAATTGTAATTTCGGGTGACCTCCTTGGGGAGATTGTTAGAAATATGAAAATTCATGTGAAAGACTCGGTCACTTCCAGTATCCTCTGCATTAGTTAGGTCGTAGTCTTAAAAGTAAACATTTAGTTAAGTATCACCATGAAGTCGGGTCGGGTAGAAATTTGAGCATGGAAGGTTCAAAACCGAACGGTGTGAAACCGACCGAACCGACAAAAACCGAACCGACGACAACCTTCGGTTTGGTTTCGGTTTTAGTTTTACGATTTGGTTTCGGTTCGGTTCGGTTGGTCCGGCCAAACCGACAAAAACATGCACAAACACGCAAACAAAACAACCGAACCGGGACCGACACTAAACGAACCGACCCGACCATATTCGGTTCGGTTTGGTTCAAGTTTTATGGTTTCGGTTTTGGTTTTGTCGTTCGGTTCGGTTTTGGATGAAGCCAGCCGACACAAGGTCGGTCTTTACCCAGCATGCCTTCCATAGCCCGTAGAAGCGTTTTGTAACCACTATATAAGCCCTTTCCTTTATGGGGAAGGGTTGAGATCATTGTAAGTAAACATTCTATTTCACTTTCTCTCAGACTTGAACTCACTTCTTCTCTCTCTAAATATTCGGCCAAATCACAAGATACAAGTGTGTTATGATAATCAATCTTCTACACTAACACTAACTAATAACTTGGAACAAAATTAAAACATAAACATAAAGGATAAATGTGGGATGGTAGTCCGTTTTTTTTTTTTAAATACATTCTTACCCTACCATCCTCTAAGATAACATCAATGTGCAGATGTTCTAAAAGGCGCCGTAAGGCGCGGCGTGGCCTCGGCGCGAAATGGACCAGGCGGTCAGGCGTCTTGAAAGCGTGGGATAAGGCGCGAAAGCGCGCCTTGAAAGCGTGGCGCCATTTTGGAAGCATTTAGTGGATTCTGGTTGGGCTTGAATTTCTAGTATTTAGGCTATTTCCTTTTGGGCCTGTAATTTCAAAACTTAATTCCTACTTGGGCCTCGTATTTTGGCACGGCTATTTGGGATTTGGGCTTTAATATTTTGAAATTACTCTTGAAATGATAAAATTATAAATACATAAATTTATAAAATTTTCATTGCCGCGTTATGCGCCTTAAGCAAAAGGCCCATAAAGGCTCGTAAGGCTTAGGCGTGGCTATCTTTGCCAAACCACGCCGCCTTTTAGAACATTGTTTGTGACCACAAATCGGGATCCGGTCGGTGCAGTGCGAGAGTATTGATCGGTTTATGCGTAAAGCCGGATGAGCAGAGACCAAAATAAGAAAAAGTTAAGACCAAGACCGGACCGTTGGTTTCGGTTCGGTCATTTCGATCGGTTTTAGTCTGCGATGTTACCCCTATCGATTATTGTGATTTGCAAAGCAATAATCTAACTTTTGTGTTTGGCAAAAAAATGCTATTTTGCTATTAAAACCTTCAAAACCCGCATTTTGGATAAGCGGTGGTGACATGTTGTTTCAAAGCACTTCCGTTGTCATGAAAAGATCAATATCGATCACATATTATCGTAGATCCGATGAGCCGATCATGCCAATTCATTTAAAAAAAAAAAAAAAAATTCTTTTTTTTTAAAATTAGATCTCGAAACCATTAATCGTTACATAAATCATATCATGACGAGAATTATATTATCTTTCTATAGATGTCGTTTATATATATTGACTATTTTTTTCAAAATTTCCGCTTAAAAATCACATTTGATTCAAAATCACATGTGATTTTTAAAAGAATCACATATAATTTTCAAATCGCGTGTGATTTTCCCGTCGAAAATTTTGAAAAAAAATTAGGTGAAAGTATATAAAGTGCATTTATGAAAAGATAATTAATTTTATTGATAATGTATTTCGTAGCTTGAAGATGATATGTTTGTTTTAAAAAGTGAAAAATAAATTTTTATTAATTTTGATGAAAATAAATGACTAATATTCATTGAATCTAAAGCAAATATGAGATATGTTGATCTCAACTCTTGTTGCCATATGTCATATTACAAGTTATCAATTACAAGTATTTATTCTTCTTGTTAAATTATAGAAAAAAATTGCAATTGTTAGACTTATAAATATTTTCTTTACATGATTATAAAAAAGTGTTAAATAGCTAAATTTGATTGATTGTTAATGTTAAATTTGTTTGACCACTTAAAAAATAATTGTTTGATTATTGCATTATCACATTTTGTTACAACTAATTATCGATTATTCGGTAATAAAATGCATAATTTATTTTGAAAAAGAATCCCAAACACTCATATCGGAGAATCATATTTGGATCATAAGGAGGACGTAAATTTATTATTATTATTATTATTATTATTATTATTATTATTATTATTATTTTAAATAAGGGTTGTAGTTTTATACATTTTAAGTAATATTATATATGATAGAAAAATTTAAATGGATGATATATGAAAAATTAAAAGTTCAAACACCTTCGAGTGCAAGATGCAGTAGTAATATAGGTTGGGTCTTCTATCCCGCCATGTGCTTTTGTTCTATAATAATTTTAGGACACAAACATTGGAAAAATCCAAATGCGACAACTTGAGTGCGGAGAAGAGGAAAGAGGTTTTGAGAATAATCAAAAGCAGAAAAAAATTGCCTGAAATTTACGAAATGAATAACATTCTAAGCTACGTATATTATCATGTGAGTACTTTTTTTTTTTTTTCTTTTTGTTTTCTTTAAAACAATACATTTTAAACTAAAATTCAAATACGAATATATTAAAAGTACAAGTTACAACGAAATAAAATACGACATGAAAACATACATAAAAACTAAAACAACTCAAACAATGGACGATATTTTCTCGGATCTCTTCATTCGCGTTGATCAAAGTTGGATCTTCATCCGACATCTGATGGTGCTAGTAGCAAGAAGTCTCAATTCCTCGGATTTTTGGTCGTGGGGATGTCATCTTTCTTTGAAAACTTCTTTGCTTGCGAGGATTCGCCGTTGTCGTTGAGTCGATTCTTGAATTTTGGACTTTCTTAGGCGGTTGTGAGGACATGAAAATGGATCTCTCGAAAATAACGCGTTTAGCTCTTCAAGATCCGTACCTTCCTCATCACCCGTCGTAGTCGTCTTCCATAAACAACGAGTTTGATAGAACACCATTTAAAATCCCTTGCACTAGGTGGACAAGCGCTTGCCCCCGGAATCGTTTTCACCAACAATACCTCAAATTGTTGCAATCACGTTTCAAATTGTCCACTTTCCCATGAACATATCCTTGTTGCGGTGGAAAGATGCATGGCGGTTGTATTCACTTAAACTTGTTGGTAAAATGTACGAATCTTGGTCGACGGCAAATCTTGGGTCCTCGGATATTTGTTCCCAAGAATCCAAAAGCGTTATTTTCTCTCGCACCATGGCATGCGTGCGATGTCAATTTTATTGCTTTCTTTTGCTTTTGCTTTTGAGAGAAAAAGGCTCGGTTTCATGTGGTGGTGAGTTTGATGGTGATTGTTTGTTTTGTTGTTTGTGATGCGTGTAATAGTGTTGCCATTTGATTTGAAGTATTGACGAATGCTACAATATAATGGGTATTATCGTTAATTTGTAGTAATTCGATGTTCTTAAAAGTATATTGGGTCATTAGAAAGGAATTTGTAAGAAAGGTTGTTGTGGTCGGGAAGAATATGGTGTCACGAAAGTTAAGGAATGGTGTATATTATGAAGTACTATAATTGGCGGATTATGGTGCGGTTTGTGATAAACCTTAAATTATCGGATGAAGTCAAGTTGAATATATTGCTCATGAACCACTCTTTGTTTTGATTATTGGTTTTGTTGAATCGATGATTTAAAGTTTATGTGAAAAATGAAATGGGTAAAAATTAATTGTGTTTGGTTGTTTGTATGGTAAAATGGATATTTATTAAAAGAAAATTTGGCGTTTGAATTGTGAGTCGTTACTTCATTAATGAATTTTGAAAGTGAAAAAAACACAAACACCCAAAAAAAAAAAAAAAAAAAAAACTACTATCACAAATGTGTTCTTGTAATGCGCCTATAATGAACTCAGCGGTGCAATTGGCATCATATGCCTCAAAGTTGGCTATAATGGGTGGTTAAACCCCTACACCTTCGCTCCTAGTAATAGAAAATTAGATATATTGTAATACACAGTTACTTCATATTTCAATTTTTAACGATGCGGTACAAAAGAAATCGACATACATGGTATCAAATTAAACCATCGCCATGTTAGAGAAAAGAACTAGTTTTGCGTTTAAATAAGAAAACCAATAAAAATAAATAATAATGTAGTTGTGCTAAAGTAAAAAAAATGAACTTAGAAAAAGAATCAAAAGTTATAGAAATCGTCAGCAAAAAGATATTCTACTTTAGGTCGATTTAATTTTAGATATCAACATTTTTCTTAATTTAGGTCAAAATCATTTTATGTCGAATGTAAGGTTTTGAGGTTTTCCACTTTTCGAAGAGGTTTTCCATCATTGCTTTCGATGAAATAATTAATTAATGTGATGTATCATTATTATTGAGCGTTTAAAAGTAATTCTAGCTAAAATTATGACCGATGACTTATTTTGAAAAGTCAAAAAACCTAACATTCGCTCGTAAAATTAAGTTCGATACTTAAATTGAAAAAAAGAAAGTTAGTCGTAAATTTAAATCGATCTAAAGTAATGCGTTTTGCGATTTCTTAAATTATATTAGGATCGGATCGTGTATCTACCATCCGATCGTTGTTGTTTATAGGTAGGATAGGTAGGATCGTGGATCTATGTCATTGTTGAATAAAGTCCTCGCCAAGATGGGTTTAGTTAAATCATCCTTGTATTGATTGTAGTATGTTGGGTTTATCGCGTTTTGTGTTGCAACCATCACTTTATACATTTTTGATAAAGCATATTTATTTCAATCTCAATCCATATTTTAATCTTAATTTATTAAAAGATAGATTCTGATTTTTGTAATCGATTGTTCTGATCTTTCATAAAAATCATTATGATGAATAGGCTCATGAAAAAATCATGACCCAATTGGCTTCTGATTAATTGTAATATATTCTTTTATTATTTTAGATCTTAGATTCGTTTTGACATTTAGTTTCGTTTCATGTATAAGCGTTACATGATACACTAATCATAAATTCACAACTAAATTATCCTTTTATAAAGCGGGTACCGCATGTAATGACAAGTATAGTTATATGTGTTTACAACACAGTTTAGTGGTGTTTCCTTGAAGTATATGTGTTAGTTGTAAGTGTTTGTTTGGGTTACCGTAACTCCGTAGCTTTCCGGACATCATTATTCCATATAAAATACGCCATGACTCTTACGCGTCAAACATACAAAAGTATATGATTTTGCGAATCAAGATTATATTGATTGAAATAAATGAAATAAATGTTAAAGTTGTAAAAATTTGAATTAAAATAAAATAAACCCATTAAAAATATAAAACTAAAACTCATAAAAATATATCAAAATGGATGTTGAATTAAAACGTAAAATTTTAGAAAATATGGTGAAATTAGATTATAAAAAAAAAAAGTAGATAAAAGATATTTTAATTTAAAAATAAAGATGAATTTTAGTTAAGAAATGACGCATGTCGTTTTATAATTGGACTCTTTATCTTAATTTTTAGTGGTTAGGAGTTAGGTTTGGAGTTTATTAGAAGTTGAGAACTTGGGTTTGTTAAGAAATGTAGCGTCTACGTGATTGGGCTTATCTTGGTTAGAAAAAACTCTTTCATAATAAGCAGTAAAAATCACAATTTTTAAGCCCCAATTTTAAGCTACCGTCGTTATAAAGTAGTATATATAAAAATTAACAATGTCGTCGTTACGGCTAAAAGTTTATAATTTTAACCACGGATTTTAACGTGTCACAATTTTTAACTTAAATATCTTTCTATCTCTTTACAGTTTACCCTTGCTTTTATTCTTTGGAATTAAGGGTTATGGATATAATTATCTTTCTTGATGGACGTTATATATAATTATATACATAAAATCCTATTACTACTCGGATTGTACTCCTTATACGACATATTACGTACTTGTCACCCCAGATGGATATATATTCCGTCAAGATTTCGATGAGAGTTTCAGATAATTCCATAACTAGTTATAGACATATCGATGGCGGACAACGGAGGTAATCATCAAGATTATTATCGTAAGGATAGCCAACAAGAAAAACATCATGATCAAAATACAAGTTGGAATAATGCTCTATTCTCTCCCATGCTTATTCTTCTTTTAGTGTTCATCCTCAAACCACCTTCAACAATGTAAAGTTTGAAGTTGGCGAACAAATCTAACCGACTGTAACCCACAGGTAAGTTAATATTATAGCTAGACATATATCTTTTGAGCCTTATGTCTGTCGTCAATTCATTGGTTCGCGAGTTTCCAACGTAAATTCCTTGGAGTTTCTTACTTG
This sequence comes from Chrysanthemum lavandulifolium, assembly GCA_022545495.1. Lineage (NCBI taxonomy): Eukaryota > Viridiplantae > Streptophyta > Magnoliopsida > Asterales > Asteraceae > Chrysanthemum > Chrysanthemum lavandulifolium. Next base: position 195,698,351 of record CM040243.1, on the reverse strand, counting down.
ATATATTCTTTTTGGCTTATACAGGTTGTGAACTCAATAGTCTATAAACAAGAAGAAACTCTGGATCAAAATCAGTATAGCACTTTGAATAATGCTAGTGGTCTCTTGAATGGTGTTCGTTTTCAAACCGACTACGACAACGGGGAATGGAACTTGGTGAAACATCCACTAGATTTATTGTTAATCCACATGTTAGTGTTGTTGTCTTTTCTTCAATCGAATATGTGTTTTACTTGAGTTTCTTTTGTTAATATTTTTTCTACTTTATAGCTTGAAAAAGCTCCAATAGGGTTGAGTTTATGGATGTCAATATCTCTATTAAACCATATTGAATTGAGTTTGAATAAACAGTCAAACAAACAGAATACAAAATTGAAGGCTACTAGTTTCCTGCCATCTCATTAACAATAGGTACTTGGGAGGTTAGTTTTCTTTTCTTGTATGAATATATGGGATTTAATGAAAAAATAATAATATCTAATCTACCCTTGCAAATTTGGACAGCGAAAATCAAAAAGCGAGGGAGATTTAGCTGTTAAATTCTACTACAGAAAGAAGAAACTTGTGTGGGAGTTTCTCGATGGGTCTCTTAAGAAGAAAATGGAAATTCCATGGTCACAAATATCTGCCATCAACGCCGTTTTTGATGAAGAACAGAAGGGACGTATAGAATTAGAGGTTTTATTTTCTTTTTTTTTCCTACTTATTTTCGATATGACAGGCATTAAATTTAATAAATATTGACTTTAATCATGTGAGGACATTTTTGCAGTTGAGCAAGCCACCAGAATTATGTAAGGAGGTTAACTTCATAGCTAAAAAGCATACCAAATGGCAGACAACTACAGATGATTTTACTGGAGGTCAAGCTTCTATTTGCAGGTACGTAACAATGTTCCAATAACATTATCAGATAAATGTTTTATTGAACAATCTTGAGGGGAAAACAGTTCATTTTCTTTTCATGAAAAGTCTAGATATGATAGCCAATTCACATCCAAACACTATCACATAATCACTTTCAACACACCAAGAGACTCTGAATTAATGTCTATTTTTCAGGCAACATACGGTTTTATGTCCACCGAGTCCTCAATGAGCCCTTTAGGAACCTTTTGAAAGTGATGACCAACTACGGAGTTTGAAACAACAACCTTTTCCTATTCACTCTCCACCTTTCTATCATCAATGCGTACATAAGTTCTTGATTCCTGTTCTATATCATGAAAATCATCAGGCAGCAGTCGTACCTTTTGTTCCTAATCCAGTTCAACCAATTGGTTCTTTTGCTGGACATTTTGGTCCCGACTTACCATTATCAGGTAGACAAATTCCATTCTCCAGATGTTTTTGTACTTTGATCCATACATTTTTATAATTGATTTACATAAATATCTTTCCTCTTTTAACCTTAAAGTATCTTATCCTACAGCTTTGAATGAAATTTCAGTAAGAAGCTCTCATGAAGTTCCAAGGATAAATGGTATCTGGGAAAGTGAAAACAATTTTATACAAGATATTTCATTTACTCCCAACAGAAATGATGATCACATTCTAACAAACACTGAGCATAAGCCATCAATTCTGGACCAACAATTTGGATTGCGTACTATGGAAGCTGAGAATCTTCATGAATATACCAATGAACAAAGCTGCTTTAACTTTAAACCCCCTGAACCATACCTGCAAAGCTATGAGATGGCTGATATGAGTAGTCTAGAGATGAATCACATGGTATATGCAGATGACGACATTCTCTCTTTCGGTAATGAAATTGATATTCATGAACAGAAAGACGGGTCTTGGTATGATTCTCAACATAACATGCACGAACCGAGCAATAATGCTAGTGAGGAGAATGTTTGTGCCAATGCTCAAGACAGAATTGTAATGGAAATGTGCCTCCATTAGGACCACCAATAGATAATGGGAAAAGTTCACAGAATGTTATGTTTTAACATTTAGTTTTTCAGTTAGATAGTGTAGATCATACTATCTATTAAGAGTGACTTTCCTTTTCATGTAGATGATTTGTTATTGCATTCCTCGCCAAAAGATTATCAAACATTTTTTCACCATGCGTTTCGTGAACAACGGTGTGCTGACTTAAGAAGGAATGTTAACAACTTGATCCGCATAATTAACAACCGATCTACAACATTATCAACCTGTGACGTCAATCAATCGAAACGAAACAAGCGGTTCATTTAAATCAAAGACATAAAAAAAGGATGATATGATCGGGAGGTGATGATGAGATGATGATCGAATGGTGATGGTGATTGGAATGGTGATGGTGATGGTGATCAATGCGGTGATGATGAAGCGGTAATAGTTGATTGGAATAACTACTTTTGGAGAAATGATGAGAGGTTGGGAGAGCCAGCGATAATTGTGTGAAAAATATGAACAAATAAAAAAAATGCTTTATATAGTTGGGAGAATTAAAGTTAAGTATATTAAATCTTGGGTTAATCATGAATTAGATCAAAATAGATGGAAGGTGGAAATTTGTCCATTAATAAGTATCAAAATAAAGGTAGCGAATGAAAATTCGCCTTATGACTCTAGCTTGCTAAATACGGGATGATCATTGCAGCATATGTAACATTGTGTTGGTGAATCTTTCTTTAATGTATTTAAAATTTCAATAATTAGCCAAAATTAACAAAATAATTGTTCATTAAACAATGTTTGCCTCCAAAAAACTTAAAAAATTAATTTGTCGCCTAACAAATGTTTATACTTAAAATTAGAAATTTAATTAAATTCACTAATTATGTTATTGTGCTATTTAAAAATTTTAATACAATACTAATTGTATTATGAATAATAGTGATAATTTATATTAATGTTATTAGACATTAGCTTGTTTGAACAAAAAGTGTAACGAGTTCACCTAACATGGTTATCTATTATGTAAGAGATTAAGTGTGGGAGATGAGCCATAAGTCGAGTCTCATGAGAACAAAAAAATTGATTTTTTTTTTAGTCTTAAATCGTGAGTTTAGAGGTTATTATGTATATTTCTGTAAAAGGGTTGTAAAGGTTCTTATGTGTATGTACCTACTAATTTCATATATAAAATTATATTTCTCGAATGGTATTGTTTTCTATATTTTGATGTATGATTCGTATTTTCGATTATACGAGTTTTATATATTTTTGAGCTTTTAAATATCTTTTAATACTCTAACGTTTGGATCATTTACGAAAATATAAGCAACATCCGTAAATAAATTGGTAGCATCGCTCGGCCAACATATTCCTCGTTCAAAAACATTGTTGAAACTGATAGTTTGAAATAAACGAAACAAGATGGGTCCGGGACGGCATGGATTTTCTGTTGTATTTTGCCATGCATCTTTCTAGTATAATGTCTGGTAATCTCAGAAAACAAAACACAAATGACTTTCTAAGAGTTCAATTATTGTTGTTTCGTGACTTGTTTATTTCATACTTAGCATGTCATTTTATCGACTTGCATGCTGATCATGCTACTTATGCAGTTTTAGGGTCATTTGACCATGACTATCTGCACTTCTGCAATGCTACTTATTTTACCGACTTTCATGATGATCATGCTACTTATGCAGTTTAGTTCATATGACCATTAGTATTTGCAGTCCTGCTTATTTCACAAGGTGTTTGTGATGACTCATTTCAGACATAGCATATCCTCTTTTTTTTACATCAGTTATCGATTGAAATTGATCTTATGTTATTTTTGATCGTGTCTGCGATTTGTGCATTCGGTTTGTACCGTCTGATCTTGTAATCTTGTGAGTCAACAATCATCGTCAATTACACTACTTTGGCGGCTAACTAGCCTTTTGGACATTACATAGCTTTTATCGTCTTTTCACTTCAAAAGACAGACTTTATAATATTACTTCAAACATCAACAAGGTATCAACTTCTTAACCCAATCAATTCTATTAATAATGCTAGAGCTAGTATAAATCATGCAGGTTGTTTTACCTGACGTTTACAGTTGTTCAATACATTACTTCTAAGAGAGTATTTGAAACTATGCTGTGTTACCTATACTTACTCTTTGTTATATTTGAGCTTAGTCGATCGGAGGGTCTCAAAGAAATTCAACGCTGCTTAAGATGTTGAACTACTTGAGATTTTCGAGGCTAAAGTTGTAGACTCTTTACGATATGTATGAATCCAAAATGAATACCTAATAGATGTTCTGTACTTACAATGGTTTCCTGTTTGACCAAACAAGGAAAGTCTGACAACCTAACCTACACCCAGACCGACCAAAACCTTCCTTATTGGGTACCCAATCCAAACACATTTTGCAGCTCTGTCCCTTGAAATCCCTAAAGTCATAGAGCTTCCTAAACAAACAGCTTCAAGATGATCCAATAAAAAAGAAACTGTAGGCTGTGTCAATCACATGACTTTAGTAACAAGCTTTTGGACCAAATCCGTTTTCTAATTCTCTTTGCAACAATATTATTTGGTTTACTTACCATTGTGGCAGATGCTTAGGCTAATGCTAATGGATCGGTTGGTTGACCCCAACCGAATTGGTGACCGCATTATCCCCACTAGCTCAACCGAATTAGTAATCCCCAACCTTTCAATTGTTTTGGTTTGTCAGTCAACCGCAACTTTCATTCTCTTTTTGTGTGAGTGTGTTTTTATTCATTTTGTGGGGTATGTTTTTGTTGTGATTACGGTGCGCTTATTAGCAAATTATGGTTGGGTGTAGGCGGAAAGCCGATGGCCGATGTAGCGTGGGTGACGATATTTATAGTTCTAAGTAGCATTAGCCAATAAGTGATGGATTGCAGTAATCTTAAAAGATTGATGTCTACTGATGAAGCTGACAGTTGGAAATTGGCAATAAGTCAATCCAAATTTAGCAATCTCGACAATGATGCAAACAAACAAGGGAAATGATGCAGCAGGAAAACTGTATAAAGTTCATGGGAACTATCATGAATCGAAATGCTAAGTACTCTGTATTTTAATATAAAATGGTACTCCAGTAATTGATAAAATTAAGCTTTAACTTGCATGGAAAAATTACAGAAGTCCACCAAAATCAAATTTACCATAGAATTTTAGTTGCTGCCACCATCTTTCATTTCTTTTCTATTTTCCAGACAGGTCCCAAAATTACATATTTATGATGCACTACATATTGAAAACCCGTCACCAAGGATTAAATTACCTCGGAATGTTTAAGGAAGCATTGTACAGTGCACGACTAGTCAGTTTCAGCGCAGCTCCATACATGCTTTTATCAGGCGTCTATATCCATTTATGCAAAGATTATGACACTCCAATAGTTCCACTGTTCCAGTACTATTCTGCACCAAAATCATTATATGCCATTAGTGCACCGAGACAGTGATACATAATCTGTTTGAGTAGTAACATAAAGGCCCAACATAAAATCTGTCTTAAATCACTTCTTTATGTTTCAGAAGGCATACATGATAGTTTGCATCTATTCATTGACTATTATGCAAGAGCATCTTAATAAATGCCATATCCCTCTTTTATATTCTGTTTGTATAATACATTATTGCTATACATGAGAATATGATAGCTAATCTGATCCAATAGATAAGAACTAAAAGCAAAAACATTCAGTAAGGAGCTATATAAAAAAAGTTAATTTAATAAAAGATCTTGCATAAGATAATAACAAAGTAATACACAAGCAGATACTGTGTAGCACTTAACCCTGTATGTGAACTGTAGGACAATACTAAGATTCTTCCCGTCTCAAACTTAGTCAAGTGATTTTGAGTCCAACAGGTGCACAGAGGTCAAAGACAGGGCATCGCCCTCTGCTAGCCTTGCAAAGGTGACTGATTATGGCCTACTGGACTAAATTCTAAACAGATCCAGGGACTATTCTATGGTTAATAATTCAATATTTACAAATGTATCAAAATTCTAAGTTATTACAGAAAAAGAAAAAATCATTTAACAACATATATTTGCAAAGAACACAGATATAACTTATATAAGAAACTACCTCAGGTTAGTTTTGAGAAAACTATGAAAAATACAACTTTACATTTACATTACACATAAAGATAACTGAACACATGAAAATGATTATATTGTATACGTAACAGAAATTGCATATGTATTACATGGAAAAACAGTATAGGAAGATAATGATAGAGATAATAGTAATACCAAGTTAGTTAAAGCGGCGACCTCAACGCGACATGCCTTTCCTAAAGCGAAAGTAAAGCAAGCGCTTCAGTTAACTTTTACCCTTTGTGCATATAATACTGTAATACTAATTCAAACCAACTCAATACCTCCGTATATTGCAGAATCTTGAAACTCTGGTACTTGGATATCTTTGAATTCCATATTGATGGGCAAACATCATATTTGAGTTTCATCTGCTCCAGATGGAACAAAATGACATCATCAATCTGCTAGAGTAGAAGCAATGTGACTGGAAGCAGGTGGAATCTTAAATTGGCCAACGTCATTCTTCAACCACACTCGAATCTTCCATAACTCCAACTCTAAAACAGACAATTTCTTGGGTCAAGAAGTAATAGGATTGTTATAAAGATGCACATCTATATCAGGAACAAATCCGCGTTCCAACATTTTCTCTCTAACAATATCATATGTTATATGATTAGGTATCAGACCCTTCTCCAACATCATATTAAGAAATTCATTAGCTTCTTTCAGCTTACTCTTTTCACAAAATGCCTTAATCAACACATTATATGTCGCAACATTAGGCCGTCTCCCTTCCTTCTCCATTCTTGTCATTACATTTAAAGCAGCCCTGAGGTTTCCTTCCGCGCAATAACCATCCATCAAAGTATTATATGTTAATTGTATTGGAATCAAACCCACACGCGACATCTCGTTTAGAAGCTTAACTGCCTCCCGTGACTCCCCTTTTTACAAAGTGCACTGTCGTATATTATAAGTTACAAGATCAGTTTCAAACCTTTCTCCTTCATATCATCCACAAGCTTATTAGCTTCCTCTATATACCCTTCTCTACTGTATCCAAATATTAAGGAATTATAAGTTGAAACATTAGGACTAACTGTACCATCTAACATCGACTTATGTAATCTAGGTGGTTCTTCCACATCTCCAGCTCGGAAATGCGCATTAATTAAAGTATTATATGTAAATACATTAGGAACCAGCCCTTGTTTAACCATATCATCAAACAACTCTTTACATTCATTCAACATTTTCTTCTTGGAATACCCATTCATCAAAGCATTATAAGTCACAAGACTCGGTTTAACACCATTTTCCACCATTTTATCCGCAAAACAAAGCTTCGACCTTCCCAAACAACAAAGCCCATTAATCAAACAATTATAAAACGCACATCTGGTTTCAACCCACCACCTTCCATTTCCTTAAACAGCTTCATACCAGCGTAAACATTCTCATCTTTACAATAACCATCTATAACCGCATTATACGTTATCTCATTAGGCAAAATCTTCTTTTCCACCATTTCCTTCATAAGCGCATCCGCTTTATACATTTTCCCGCTCCACCTTTCTTACAATACCCATCAATAAGAGTATTATACGTCACAACCGATGGCAAAATCCCCCTAACCAACATATCCTCAAAAACATCTTCCGCCTTACGCAACCTCCCAGCCTTACACAACCCATTAATCACCATATTAAACGTCATCAAATTAACCTCACCCGTCTCTTCACCATCTCCCTATAAACAAACTCCATGCGTCAAACTTCTCCTCCTTCACCAACAAACCAATCAACCGATTACGGCCACACAGACAACCTCAACCCGTAATCACCCGCCTTATCAAAAACTCAAACCCAAACTCCACCTCCCTTTCTTCACACACCCAATCATCAACATATCAACAATAATCGAATTCACACACATTATCACAAACACTCCCCCGCCCTCAGTATCGCACTACACAAATATCTACCAATCACATTCCACATTTCATCATCCAACAAACCTCTAATCTTATTAAACTTACCAGCATTAGCCAACACATAAAACAATCTACAATAATGTTCAAGTGAATGGGGTACCTTAAAACGTGTCTGAGACCATTTAAGTAAGGATATACGACGTCGTAAGAAGCGTTTTTTCGAGGCGAAAGATGAGATAAAAAGATGCTGGGGTTTGTTGACTTAGTTAAGGATTCTAGAAGTGCCCATTGTTGTGTTTTGATTAAATTTGAGGATGTGGGTATGTCTAGTTTTGTGGTGTGGAGATGATTAGTGGGTGGTTGTGATGTGTAGGATTGATAAAAAGTGAGTTTGAGGTGTTTGGGTTTGGGGTGTCGGATACGATTAAGGGGAACATCTTTGAGAAGTGGTGGCGACGATGGGAAATGGAGGAGAGGAACTTGGGCGGTCTATTGACGGCAAACGTAAAATCATTGGGGCTGTCAAGAAGAACCGGACCCTGATTAAACTTGAAAGGAGGTGTTTGGGAGCGAGTTTAAAATCAGCGGCTGAGCATCAGTTAGACCGACCGGTCAGACAAAAATTGAGCCGGGCCAGGCAAGAATTAGATTTGTGACCAGTGTTACAAAAAGGCGGCCTTTTAAGTAATTAACGTCAGCCGGCGGCGTGTGGCGCCGGCGCGAAAAGAAATGGACCGGGCGGTCAGGCGTCTTGTGAAAGGCGTGGGATAAAGAAATGCGTGAAAAGAGCGCGCTGATAAGGCGTGGCGTAGTTTGAAGCGTTTAGTGGATTCTGGTTGGGGCTTGATTTCTAGTATTTAGGCTATTTCATCTTGGTACAAGTAATTTCAAACTTAATTCTCTTGGGCGTCGTATTTTGGCACAGCTATTTGGGATTTGAGCTTTAGTATTTTAAATTGCTTCTTAAAAATGATAAAATTTATAAAATTCTCATTGCTTATGCCGCCTTAAGAAGCGCAAAAGCGCATAAGAACTCGTGGAAGCTTGAGGTGTGGTATCTTGTGCAGCACTTTTAGAACATTGATGTAAAGGTTTATATGAGCATCCCTAAACTTGAGTTTTATTTCACTAACAATAATTGACCCCGAATTGAAAAGATCAAAACACGGAGTAATTAATTACATGGATAAAGGGAATTTGAATTTAACGTTCCTTCATTACTGTAAAATACTACTTTAACCCATGATCCCAATCGTCCGGCGTGTCAAAAGTATTTCGACTTAGCAACCATGCAAGTAACTAGATAATTGAACTAAGGGTTAAACAATAGTTACAATAATGCACTAAAGATGAGCACATAGGTAGGTAAGGCGATTTGGGTGTATCATTTTGAAATTGGATTGTAAAAATGCTCTTCATTGACATTCCGAGCGGAACATCACGAGAACCGTGAAGATAGGCTACGAGGTTAACTGGGTATCGTGTACTAAAGATGAGTGCGTCGCAGGGTGTGGGAAAATTACTCAAGATGTGGTTGAAGTAATTAATTCTGAGTTTAAAACAAGGGTTATCCTGTCTCTTATCATTTAGTTAATCCTTGCTACACGAATGTAGTCTCACTAGCGATCTCGGAATGCATCACAAAACAAGTTCTAGAATCTATTATCTTAGGTACCTCAATAAGCATTAAAGATGAATGCTTTTATCCTAAAATCTAAGCGAACCTCGCATTTTGGGTGGAATTTGAGTGGTATCTGGTTTTGTGCTAGTCATATAACTCTATTTATGAGCGCTTTATTAAGACTAAAGTTTTACTCGTAAGTAGTATAATTTTTTAAAATTTGGTGCTAAAATTACCCTAACAAATATTTCTCATGTAGTTTATTACACAATTTACTAAGGAAAAGCTCAAAAAATCACAAGTCAAAGGAACATTCATCCAATCACTCTGGAGTACAAAGATTGCAAACTTTGAAGAATCAAATACTACGAGCTAGAAAATTAAATTCATGTAATAGAATGCTAGAATTCAAATTGTAATTTCGGGTGACCTCCTTGGGGAGATTGTTAGAAATATGAAAATTCATGTGAAAGACTCGGTCACTTCCAGTATCCTCTGCATTAGTTAGGTCGTAGTCTTAAAAGTAAACATTTAGTTAAGTATCACCATGAAGTCGGGTCGGGTAGAAATTTGAGCATGGAAGGTTCAAAACCGAACGGTGTGAAACCGACCGAACCGACAAAAACCGAACCGACGACAACCTTCGGTTTGGTTTCGGTTTTAGTTTTACGATTTGGTTTCGGTTCGGTTCGGTTGGTCCGGCCAAACCGACAAAAACATGCACAAACACGCAAACAAAACAACCGAACCGGGACCGACACTAAACGAACCGACCCGACCATATTCGGTTCGGTTTGGTTCAAGTTTTATGGTTTCGGTTTTGGTTTTGTCGTTCGGTTCGGTTTTGGATGAAGCCAGCCGACACAAGGTCGGTCTTTACCCAGCATGCCTTCCATAGCCCGTAGAAGCGTTTTGTAACCACTATATAAGCCCTTTCCTTTATGGGGAAGGGTTGAGATCATTGTAAGTAAACATTCTATTTCACTTTCTCTCAGACTTGAACTCACTTCTTCTCTCTCTAAATATTCGGCCAAATCACAAGATACAAGTGTGTTATGATAATCAATCTTCTACACTAACACTAACTAATAACTTGGAACAAAATTAAAACATAAACATAAAGGATAAATGTGGGATGGTAGTCCGTTTTTTTTTTTTAAATACATTCTTACCCTACCATCCTCTAAGATAACATCAATGTGCAGATGTTCTAAAAGGCGCCGTAAGGCGCGGCGTGGCCTCGGCGCGAAATGGACCAGGCGGTCAGGCGTCTTGAAAGCGTGGGATAAGGCGCGAAAGCGCGCCTTGAAAGCGTGGCGCCATTTTGGAAGCATTTAGTGGATTCTGGTTGGGCTTGAATTTCTAGTATTTAGGCTATTTCCTTTTGGGCCTGTAATTTCAAAACTTAATTCCTACTTGGGCCTCGTATTTTGGCACGGCTATTTGGGATTTGGGCTTTAATATTTTGAAATTACTCTTGAAATGATAAAATTATAAATACATAAATTTATAAAATTTTCATTGCCGCGTTATGCGCCTTAAGCAAAAGGCCCATAAAGGCTCGTAAGGCTTAGGCGTGGCTATCTTTGCCAAACCACGCCGCCTTTTAGAACATTGTTTGTGACCACAAATCGGGATCCGGTCGGTGCAGTGCGAGAGTATTGATCGGTTTATGCGTAAAGCCGGATGAGCAGAGACCAAAATAAGAAAAAGTTAAGACCAAGACCGGACCGTTGGTTTCGGTTCGGTCATTTCGATCGGTTTTAGTCTGCGATGTTACCCCTATCGATTATTGTGATTTGCAAAGCAATAATCTAACTTTTGTGTTTGGCAAAAAAATGCTATTTTGCTATTAAAACCTTCAAAACCCGCATTTTGGATAAGCGGTGGTGACATGTTGTTTCAAAGCACTTCCGTTGTCATGAAAAGATCAATATCGATCACATATTATCGTAGATCCGATGAGCCGATCATGCCAATTCATTTAAAAAAAAAAAAAAAAATTCTTTTTTTTTAAAATTAGATCTCGAAACCATTAATCGTTACATAAATCATATCATGACGAGAATTATATTATCTTTCTATAGATGTCGTTTATATATATTGACTATTTTTTTCAAAATTTCCGCTTAAAAATCACATTTGATTCAAAATCACATGTGATTTTTAAAAGAATCACATATAATTTTCAAATCGCGTGTGATTTTCCCGTCGAAAATTTTGAAAAAAAATTAGGTGAAAGTATATAAAGTGCATTTATGAAAAGATAATTAATTTTATTGATAATGTATTTCGTAGCTTGAAGATGATATGTTTGTTTTAAAAAGTGAAAAATAAATTTTTATTAATTTTGATGAAAATAAATGACTAATATTCATTGAATCTAAAGCAAATATGAGATATGTTGATCTCAACTCTTGTTGCCATATGTCATATTACAAGTTATCAATTACAAGTATTTATTCTTCTTGTTAAATTATAGAAAAAAATTGCAATTGTTAGACTTATAAATATTTTCTTTACATGATTATAAAAAAGTGTTAAATAGCTAAATTTGATTGATTGTTAATGTTAAATTTGTTTGACCACTTAAAAAATAATTGTTTGATTATTGCATTATCACATTTTGTTACAACTAATTATCGATTATTCGGTAATAAAATGCATAATTTATTTTGAAAAAGAATCCCAAACACTCATATCGGAGAATCATATTTGGATCATAAGGAGGACGTAAATTTATTATTATTATTATTATTATTATTATTATTATTATTATTATTATTTTAAATAAGGGTTGTAGTTTTATACATTTTAAGTAATATTATATATGATAGAAAAATTTAAATGGATGATATATGAAAAATTAAAAGTTCAAACACCTTCGAGTGCAAGATGCAGTAGTAATATAGGTTGGGTCTTCTATCCCGCCATGTGCTTTTGTTCTATAATAATTTTAGGACACAAACATTGGAAAAATCCAAATGCGACAACTTGAGTGCGGAGAAGAGGAAAGAGGTTTTGAGAATAATCAAAAGCAGAAAAAAATTGCCTGAAATTTACGAAATGAATAACATTCTAAGCTACGTATATTATCATGTGAGTACTTTTTTTTTTTTTTCTTTTTGTTTTCTTTAAAACAATACATTTTAAACTAAAATTCAAATACGAATATATTAAAAGTACAAGTTACAACGAAATAAAATACGACATGAAAACATACATAAAAACTAAAACAACTCAAACAATGGACGATATTTTCTCGGATCTCTTCATTCGCGTTGATCAAAGTTGGATCTTCATCCGACATCTGATGGTGCTAGTAGCAAGAAGTCTCAATTCCTCGGATTTTTGGTCGTGGGGATGTCATCTTTCTTTGAAAACTTCTTTGCTTGCGAGGATTCGCCGTTGTCGTTGAGTCGATTCTTGAATTTTGGACTTTCTTAGGCGGTTGTGAGGACATGAAAATGGATCTCTCGAAAATAACGCGTTTAGCTCTTCAAGATCCGTACCTTCCTCATCACCCGTCGTAGTCGTCTTCCATAAACAACGAGTTTGATAGAACACCATTTAAAATCCCTTGCACTAGGTGGACAAGCGCTTGCCCCCGGAATCGTTTTCACCAACAATACCTCAAATTGTTGCAATCACGTTTCAAATTGTCCACTTTCCCATGAACATATCCTTGTTGCGGTGGAAAGATGCATGGCGGTTGTATTCACTTAAACTTGTTGGTAAAATGTACGAATCTTGGTCGACGGCAAATCTTGGGTCCTCGGATATTTGTTCCCAAGAATCCAAAAGCGTTATTTTCTCTCGCACCATGGCATGCGTGCGATGTCAATTTTATTGCTTTCTTTTGCTTTTGCTTTTGAGAGAAAAAGGCTCGGTTTCATGTGGTGGTGAGTTTGATGGTGATTGTTTGTTTTGTTGTTTGTGATGCGTGTAATAGTGTTGCCATTTGATTTGAAGTATTGACGAATGCTACAATATAATGGGTATTATCGTTAATTTGTAGTAATTCGATGTTCTTAAAAGTATATTGGGTCATTAGAAAGGAATTTGTAAGAAAGGTTGTTGTGGTCGGGAAGAATATGGTGTCACGAAAGTTAAGGAATGGTGTATATTATGAAGTACTATAATTGGCGGATTATGGTGCGGTTTGTGATAAACCTTAAATTATCGGATGAAGTCAAGTTGAATATATTGCTCATGAACCACTCTTTGTTTTGATTATTGGTTTTGTTGAATCGATGATTTAAAGTTTATGTGAAAAATGAAATGGGTAAAAATTAATTGTGTTTGGTTGTTTGTATGGTAAAATGGATATTTATTAAAAGAAAATTTGGCGTTTGAATTGTGAGTCGTTACTTCATTAATGAATTTTGAAAGTGAAAAAAACACAAACACCCAAAAAAAAAAAAAAAAAAAAAACTACTATCACAAATGTGTTCTTGTAATGCGCCTATAATGAACTCAGCGGTGCAATTGGCATCATATGCCTCAAAGTTGGCTATAATGGGTGGTTAAACCCCTACACCTTCGCTCCTAGTAATAGAAAATTAGATATATTGTAATACACAGTTACTTCATATTTCAATTTTTAACGATGCGGTACAAAAGAAATCGACATACATGGTATCAAATTAAACCATCGCCATGTTAGAGAAAAGAACTAGTTTTGCGTTTAAATAAGAAAACCAATAAAAATAAATAATAATGTAGTTGTGCTAAAGTAAAAAAAATGAACTTAGAAAAAGAATCAAAAGTTATAGAAATCGTCAGCAAAAAGATATTCTACTTTAGGTCGATTTAATTTTAGATATCAACATTTTTCTTAATTTAGGTCAAAATCATTTTATGTCGAATGTAAGGTTTTGAGGTTTTCCACTTTTCGAAGAGGTTTTCCATCATTGCTTTCGATGAAATAATTAATTAATGTGATGTATCATTATTATTGAGCGTTTAAAAGTAATTCTAGCTAAAATTATGACCGATGACTTATTTTGAAAAGTCAAAAAACCTAACATTCGCTCGTAAAATTAAGTTCGATACTTAAATTGAAAAAAAGAAAGTTAGTCGTAAATTTAAATCGATCTAAAGTAATGCGTTTTGCGATTTCTTAAATTATATTAGGATCGGATCGTGTATCTACCATCCGATCGTTGTTGTTTATAGGTAGGATAGGTAGGATCGTGGATCTATGTCATTGTTGAATAAAGTCCTCGCCAAGATGGGTTTAGTTAAATCATCCTTGTATTGATTGTAGTATGTTGGGTTTATCGCGTTTTGTGTTGCAACCATCACTTTATACATTTTTGATAAAGCATATTTATTTCAATCTCAATCCATATTTTAATCTTAATTTATTAAAAGATAGATTCTGATTTTTGTAATCGATTGTTCTGATCTTTCATAAAAATCATTATGATGAATAGGCTCATGAAAAAATCATGACCCAATTGGCTTCTGATTAATTGTAATATATTCTTTTATTATTTTAGATCTTAGATTCGTTTTGACATTTAGTTTCGTTTCATGTATAAGCGTTACATGATACACTAATCATAAATTCACAACTAAATTATCCTTTTATAAAGCGGGTACCGCATGTAATGACAAGTATAGTTATATGTGTTTACAACACAGTTTAGTGGTGTTTCCTTGAAGTATATGTGTTAGTTGTAAGTGTTTGTTTGGGTTACCGTAACTCCGTAGCTTTCCGGACATCATTATTCCATATAAAATACGCCATGACTCTTACGCGTCAAACATACAAAAGTATATGATTTTGCGAATCAAGATTATATTGATTGAAATAAATGAAATAAATGTTAAAGTTGTAAAAATTTGAATTAAAATAAAATAAACCCATTAAAAATATAAAACTAAAACTCATAAAAATATATCAAAATGGATGTTGAATTAAAACGTAAAATTTTAGAAAATATGGTGAAATTAGATTATAAAAAAAAAAAGTAGATAAAAGATATTTTAATTTAAAAATAAAGATGAATTTTAGTTAAGAAATGACGCATGTCGTTTTATAATTGGACTCTTTATCTTAATTTTTAGTGGTTAGGAGTTAGGTTTGGAGTTTATTAGAAGTTGAGAACTTGGGTTTGTTAAGAAATGTAGCGTCTACGTGATTGGGCTTATCTTGGTTAGAAAAAACTCTTTCATAATAAGCAGTAAAAATCACAATTTTTAAGCCCCAATTTTAAGCTACCGTCGTTATAAAGTAGTATATATAAAAATTAACAATGTCGTCGTTACGGCTAAAAGTTTATAATTTTAACCACGGATTTTAACGTGTCACAATTTTTAACTTAAATATCTTTCTATCTCTTTACAGTTTACCCTTGCTTTTATTCTTTGGAATTAAGGGTTATGGATATAATTATCTTTCTTGATGGACGTTATATATAATTATATACATAAAATCCTATTACTACTCGGATTGTACTCCTTATACGACATATTACGTACTTGTCACCCCAGATGGATATATATTCCGTCAAGATTTCGATGAGAGTTTCAGATAATTCCATAACTAGTTATAGACATATCGATGGCGGACAACGGAGGTAATCATCAAGATTATTATCGTAAGGATAGCCAACAAGAAAAACATCATGATCAAAATACAAGTTGGAATAATGCTCTATTCTCTCCCATGCTTATTCTTCTTTTAGTGTTCATCCTCAAACCACCTTCAACAATGTAAAGTTTGAAGTTGGCGAACAAATCTAACCGACTGTAACCCACAGGTAAGTTAATATTATAGCTAGACATATATCTTTTGAGCCTTATGTCTGTCGTCAATTCATTGGTTCGCGAGTTTCCAACGTAAATTCCTTGGAGTTTTCTTACTTGATATATTCTTTTTGGCTTATACAGGTTGTGAACTCAATAGTCTATAAACAAGAAGAAACTCTGGATCAAAATCAGTATAGCACTTTGAATAATGCTAGTGGTCTCTTGAATGGTGTTCGTTTTCAAACCGACTACGACAACCGGGGAATGGAACTTGGTGAAACATCCACTAGATTTATTGTTAATCCACATGTTAGTGTTGTTGTCTTTTCTTCAATCGAATATGTGTTTTACTTGAGTTTCTTTTGTTAATATTTTTTCTACTTTATAGCTTGAAAAAGCTCCAATAGGGTTGAGTTTATGGATGTCAATATCTCTATTAAACCATATTGAATTGAGTTTGAATAAACAGTCAAACAAACAGAATACAAAATTGAAGGCTACTAGTTTCCTGCCATCTCATTAACAATAGGTACTTGGGAGGTTAGTTTTCTTTTCTTGTATGAATATATGGGATTTAATGAAAAAATAATAATATCTAATCTACCCTTGCAAATTTGGACAGCGAAAATCAAAAAGCGAGGGAGATTTAGCTGTTAAATTCTACTACAGAAAGAAGAAACTTGTGTGGGAGTTTCTCGATGGGTCTCTTAAGAAGAAAATGGAAATTCCATGGTCACAAATATCTGCCATCAACGCCGTTTTTGATGAAGAACAGAAGGGACGTATAGAATTAGAGGTTTTATTTTCTTTTTTTTTCCTACTTATTTTCGATATGACAGGCATTAAATTTAATAAATATTGACTTTAATCATGTGAGGACATTTTTTTGCAGTTGAGCAAGCCACCAGAATTATGTAAGGAGGTTAACTTCATAGCTAAAAAGCATACCAAATGGCAGACAACTACAGATGATTTTACTGGAGGTCAAGCTTCTATTTGCAGGTACGTAACAATGTTCCAATAACATTATCAGATAAATGTTTTATTGAACAATCTTGAGGGGAAAACAGTTCATTTTCTTTTCATGAAAAGTCTAGATATGATAGCCAATGCACATCCAAACACTATAACATAATCACTTTCAACACACCAAGAGACTCTGAATTAATGTCTATTTTTCAGGCAACATACGGTTTTATGTCCACCGAGTCCTCAATGAGCCCTTTAGGAACCTTTTGAAAGTGATGACCAACTACGGAGTTTGAAACAACAACCTTTTCCTATTCACTCTCCACCTTTCTATCATCAATGCGTACATAAGTTCTTGATTCCTGTTCTATATCATGAAAATCATCAGGCAGCAGTCGTACCTTTTGTTCCTAATCCAGTTCAACCAATTGGTTCTTTTGCTGGACATTTTGGTCCCGACTTACCATTATCAGGTAGACAAATTCCATTCTCCAGATGTTTTTGTACTTTGATCCATACATTTTTATAATTGATTTACATAAATATCTTTCCTCTTTTAACCTTAAAGTATCTTATCCTACAGCTTTGAATGAAATTTCAGTAAGAAGCTCTCATGAAGTTCAAGGATAAATGGTATCTGGGAAAGTGAAAACAATTTTATACAAGATATTTCATTTACTCCCAACAGAAATGATGATCACATTCTAACAAACACTGAGCATAAGCCATCAATTCTGGACCAACAATTTGGATTGCGTACTATGGAAGCTGAGAATCTTCATGAATATACCAATGAACAAAGCTGCTTTAACTTTAAACCCCCTGAACCATACCTGCAAAGCTATGAGATGGCTGATATGAGTAGTCTAGAGATGAATCACATGGTATATGCAGATGACGACATTCTCTCTTTCGGTAATGAAATTGATATTCATGAACAGAAAGACGGGTCTTGGTATGATTCTCAACATAACATGCACGAACCGAGCAATAATGCTAGTGAGGAGAATGTTTGTGCCAATGCTCAAGACAGAATTGTAATGGAAATGTGCCTCCATTAGGACCACCAATAGATAATGGGAAACGACTGTCTCGATCAAATCTAGCCGCCCGAGCTGACACCCTACTCTTTAAAAACCGATGCCGTCACTTGAAATTAAGCAATTTGCTACAGATCGTCACAAGACTTGTTTCGACGGTGTCACAGCATAACCCGACACCGTCCTTTCAATTCGCTACTTGAGTGTCTCGATTTTGACTTTGGCCATTTTCTTCAGATATTCGCCTTTTCGTCAATAAGTGTCATTCCAAAGAATTTGCCTTCAAGAGACCTAAAAGTGAAAAGGAACGATATTAAGTAACAACGGATAAAATGATCAAATAAGGGCTTAAACGACCTCAAAAGGTACATTTTAAAACCTTATCATTCATACCATCAAAGGAAAAGAAATTTATTTTATGGACTTGCCAAAGATAGCGAAGAGTCGTGAGATATCTCACTTTCTAAAGAAAGCTCCGCCAACACAACCGCTTTGTGCCCATCACGCTAGGTCTCCCACTATCTCACCTCCAACTCCAAGAAAATCTCGAGTAAATGTTACACCTCTAGATTGTTGAAAACGATTTTGCTACCTAGGTTTTGTGACTCGCTTGGTAGCTAGCATCTTTCTCGTAAGTCACCAAAGATATCGAGTGAAAATCGAGGACCCAATTCCATTGCCGCTAAAAGAGTTGAGCGGTTCATCCATGTTGTCATAACTTTGTCGCCAACAGAAATTTTGCACTTCGAATGTAGTACCATCAATAGGGCCGCTTAAAGAAGAACTTGAATACCCTCGTGAAAAGTTGGTAGCACTTGTGTTGCTAGATGTTGAACCAATCATTCCAACCTTCTAAAGCAACAAGAATTGCACTAAGTTGTGGCATCACAACATGTGATCTTGAAAAATAAGTTGGGCGGAGTGATCGACACACTTCCACCACTACTGTAACAAACTTGGCCCTCACCATTTTCATAGTTCTTGACATTTCTAGCTAAGTTGAAATTGTTTTGTTGCACGGGAGGTAGTGTTGGTCGAGATTGGTAAAAACTTTGTGTTAACGCCTCCGAATGAGTTGTAGGACGCCAGTCGGGAATGTTTCATGGTGGTGCTTTTGGATGAGCTACCCATGGCACTTGAAGTTTGTGAATACTTGATTTGACCAAGGGCCTCCAGAAGCCCTATGTGAGATGAAACAATCATGCACCGCAAAATAATGTTGTTTAATCATAAGTACAATAAATTGGATAACTCAATATCAAAACATAAGAGATGAAAGTCGAGGAGAGGTATGATGATTGGTGAATGCAATCAAGTGCAGTGTTATTTATACTTACAAATGACGACTTTTAAGTGCGAGATGCTAATATTGAGATGGTTTGTCTTCTTGAAACTCCAACAACACTTCAACTTCATCTTCTTGAAACTCCAACAACACTTGCCCTTTCGTGGCCTCGCATTGAAGGAGACCTTGATGCGTATGCATTCAATTCTCTATATTGATAAATCGATGTAATTGATAGAGGTTTTATGTAGCTTTAGCTATGTTGTACTGCACTTAATTTTGTGCACAACAACTCTTGCACATTAAGTTAAGCACTTCAATCTTTAGATAGTATAGATGTGGAATACTTCTTATCCATCTTTGTATATAATAAAAGAAAAGTTTTGAATTCCATAACCCTTATTCAAGTCATATAACGACGCCATTAATACACTTGTCTCACTTCTAGCGCCTAAATGCTTTTTGCTAGCCTTGGGTAACTACTAAGCTTTTATAATATTTAATTAAAAGCCCTTATAAAATCAATCGACGCTACATCTTTATACTATGACCATGTTTTTCTATTACTATTTCTATGATATCAATTATGATATGTTTATTCACATCAAGATTCAATTTGTTTATCATCGATTGGAGCATGAAATAACATTCTTTCTTGGACAAAGGTAAATAATTATTTATTTAAATTTGTTTATACTCGATTCATATCGTGGAGGTTTTGTCATGGTGATTCATATTAGGGTTTTTAATGATGATTCATTTTAAGGATTTTGTTAATATGAATCTTCATTTTAATTTGTATGATTGTCGGATTTTAATTTGTGTGTATGGTTTTCTTTAATAATGATGATTTATATTAGGGTTTTGTTATGATGATTCATTTGAGGGTTTTGTTAATTTGAATCTTCATATTACGGGTTGTTAATTTTCTTCAAAAATATTGTCCCTTCTAATTTTCGATAATGTTTCTAAGAAATAAAAGATTTCATATCGGTTGTGTTTGTTGTCCAATGAATGTTTAGTGGCAAGTGTTATGGGTCTTGCTTGAACGCGTGAATGAATGGTCATACAAAAAGGTGTGTGGGTCGAGGTTCAAGTGTTGTGGGTCTTGGTTCAATATGCTCGCTGATAAGGTCGTAGTTTCAAGTGTTATCTTGTTCAGATATATAATATCGTTTCAACAAGTATTGTGGGTCGAGATCGAGTGTTGTGGGTCGTGGTTTTAAGGTTGTGGGTCGAGTCGTCACATACGTGTGTAGCTCGTGTTGGGTTATGTAGTTTAAATTGGGTTGTGGTCATGTAGATGTTGTTCAGCTTAGGTAGTTTTGTGTTAGGTCATATAGGTGTCAGCTCGATTTGTTGTTCGATGCGGTTCAAAATGGTTTGTTGTTCATGTGGGTCTTGTGGTTTCATACTGGGTTGTGGATTATGCCAATGTACTCATATGAGGTCATATTTTTTGGTTATGTGGTCGAGATCATTTTTTGTCGTCTCAATGAAGATCGATTCGTTGAAGGTCATGAGTAGTCGTGACATGTGGTGGTTTTACAATGGTATGTGTTCCCTATATTATCTGCTTCTACGTATTATCGCGCTACCACTTGATTTGTTTGTGTGGCCGGAACTGTTTGATTTGTGGTATCGATGAGTTTTAGTGTCAAGGTTGTAGCCACCGAAAATTTTCACTATTTTAAACCTTTATATTTATGAACTAGAATGTTTATCAAAATTATTTGATCTAAGTTAAGCGCTTAGCATGTACATTTCAACTTTTCTTGCATAAGTAATTGGCATATCCGAGTAGTCTTATTGATTGTGCCCAATATTTACCGATAGCCAACCGGCCTCACAAGAAATTTTCTTGTCTCAGAGTCCACACTGCATCAAGACAATAAAAGAAAACATGAAAAATAAAACGAATTAATAAAATCGAAATTGCATCATCATGTCGCTTTATTTAAAACGTGTTTAAAAACATAAGTATTATATTTTTCCTGCTTGGGATTGTTCGCTTACAAATTTAACAATGGACGCAAAATACATCTAATACTCAAAACAACCAAATAAATCTAAATACAATAACTACAAAACTAATGAAAATTAAAAGACCTCCTAACCTACCCACACACACGCCCACGTGATAATCTTTTATCACTATCCGCCTCCCTTGAAAACTTGCGCCTTTCACCCTCATCTCCTTCTTCTTCTCGCAAAGCTTCAACCCACTTTCTCCATCTCAAAACCCCATCACCTCCCTTCGAATAAGCAATGATCGGCACCATCATAAGGTCAAACAAGAAGAATGCCCCATCATTTTCTTGACCACCCCACCTCCCAACACAAGAAGTCACAAGAATGCATAAGGATTGATAGAAGAAAGAGAGTTTTCCTTAAGATAGTCTTTCCATTTTCATAGAGCAAAAGTGTCTTTGAAAACCTTCCATGGTCGACCCTATTTAAGGACCTCGATGCTCCAAAGAACTCCACACTTTTCCCCTTAAAACTTCATCACAAAAATCTATTGAGCTCCTGATCAATCTCGTTGGTGTGGACTTGTTGGACAAATCGGAAGAGGGGTCGGCTTGTGATCTTCTATAAGGTTTTCATAAATCTCATTGTACCTTTCTTTTTCTTTGTAATTATTGTTAAGATGTGGTGGTTGGTTTTTATAAAAAGAATCGGTTATAATCATTTCCTGTGTCGATTGATTAATTAGAATGGGATTGATTTGGTTAATCTTGAATTAAGATTCATGTGGTATACTTATTTAAAAAGCGATTGGCTTATTTGTCGGAAGAAGTGCTTAGGATCGATTCTCATATATGTTTCTTTTTTTTTCGCCTTGGTTTGAACATGTTTGTACTAAGGGTATGTTTGTTGGTCTCGGTCACAACACCAACGGGACACGATTGGTTTTTTTCTTGTTTTGAGTCAAAACCTCAACAATAGGAGAGCGCCATTCATTTTGTCAAAACCACTTAGGCGCTGGTATTTTACGCACGACAACTTCTCGGTTTGCTTCGATTATTAGGACTTAGTGTTTGGTCTAAACTTTGGCGAAACCTAAAACTTGTTAAATACTTATGGGATGATCGCTATGTCAAGTGCTTGATATGCCCGTGTTGTCGTTAAGATTGTTGTATGGTAAGAAACTAAAAGAAAACATCGTGCTTGTTTTGGCTATCCTTTTCGACTTAATTCTTTAGCTCGCTAGAGATCCCACTCGACTTGCTTCCCTCGTTATTCATTGAAACATTTGGCTTACTCCTTGCTTGTCCCCGTGGCTTATTCGTGTTTTGTTTAGTTGTGACAAACCTTGTTAAAGTTGTGTTTTGAATCGACTTTTCACCTCGATTTGGTATGTTTGTTTGTCGCAACTTCACCCCTTGGGTGTTTGTTTCGCTTATTTTCAGCCACCCAATAGGCGTGTTTAGTCGCCGCCACGCAGCCACCCAATGGGTGTTTAGTCCGCCGCAACACACCGCAAAAGGGTGCGCTTTGGTACAGCAAAAGTGGTGCGCTTGCAAAGAAATGGGTGCGCTTGTTGCACCAAACAGAGTGCTTTATCGCCGATTTTCAAGACCCATTGGGCGCGCTTGGTTTGTCCTCCCGGTTCAAGAACGACGCAAAAAGAAGGATGTTCGCTCCACTGATGTCAATCTTTCTTAAAACATGTACTTCTTTCACATGGGTGCGCTTTGGTTCGACCTTGAGTCGGGCCACGAAACCACAAAGATAGATGATTTCGCTTTTGGGCCTAAATCCACGCCAAGGACCCGTTGGATCGAGACCCATGTATTATGCTTCTATGTATCAGATACTC
Organism: Chrysanthemum lavandulifolium; assembly: GCA_022545495.1. NCBI lineage: Eukaryota > Viridiplantae > Streptophyta > Magnoliopsida > Asterales > Asteraceae > Chrysanthemum > Chrysanthemum lavandulifolium. The sequence continues at coordinate 195,674,954 of CM040243.1, read as the reverse complement.
AAAAATGATATGTACACAAATTCACTTTTCTTTTAGCATAAGAGTTTACAAACAAACTAATAAAATTTCATAATGTTAAGTATAACACAAATTGTCATTTTAAACGCATCATGATCACTTGTCTTTTTTTCGATCCTTCTCACGTCCTGCTCAAGAACTAGCCCGCCTACCCGGTTTGATATAATTATTTTCAATATTTACTTCACGATACCTCCTTTTATAAACATGTAATATAAACGGATAATGTGATACAATTAACTTTTAATTCATACGAAACGAGATTTGTTTTAAAACAATAATAATTTCCTTACACTTCGTCATCAAATATATTTAAGATATATAAACGGGTTATACCCATTTTTCTAAAAGACTATTAAAGACTTATAAACTAAATGTATTTATCTTAACCGATATAATAAGAATTACTACTTTCTTATATATATACTCATATTCTAAGCGACATTTTTATATTACGCTTACTATTTGTTTACGATATTTTCGTACATCCTCTTCCGGTTACGACGAACCTAAGCCTCGACCGTTTTGATACTTTTGTATGTCTAAGCACTTCCATGAGCCACAATTAATCATGTTCAATAATAAGTTATACACATAAATAACTTGAACTTTTGGTATATATAAATAATTGCAAGTTAAAATACAAACTTATTAATTAAAGTATTGGTATACAAATTATAGGTCGCGCGACGGTACTTCAGACATCATTTACTTGACTTCTTTACTACTCGGATATCGCTTGCTAAGGTGAGTTCATAGCCTCGCCTTTACTTATTTATTTTAAACCCCATGAGGAGATGCATGCTATAAACTAGAACACAAGTCTTTTCTTAAATTGTATGCTTGCTCGATCATTATTATTATAGCCTAAGTTGCCCGCCATAAGTCCCTTACATCATGAACCATTAATCACTCATGAGTGAACGCGAATATTGTGGATAGTACTATGGAATTAACGACCCGACTCGGTTATCTAAATAACCGGGCGCACTATATTTGGTTAACTATGGAATTGGCAATTCCATCTCTCGAGGGCAATATTATTTCTTACACCAAGAATTAGGTGTATGCGCTAGTTTGTGTCATGAGCTTAGCGATAATAATAATCTATGTTTTCCATGGTGATTGTATTCAAGCAATTATCATCTCTTACTTGTGTTCAACTTATTATTTAAACCTATGAATATCACTCAACATTTTTGTTGATCTTTTAAGCATGCTTATCTCGTGTACTAATTAGAATATCATGAAGGCGTGGAGTGGACGCCATGGGACGCTAGAAGTGGTGTTGTTTTCAATTAAAGTTATCATTTCGTAAACATTTAAACTATCTTTATGTAACATCGAAACATGTGGTATTTCCTTTGGTGTTTCAAACACCGAGTTTATGAAATGGTAACAACCTTTATTAAAAACGCCTCTTTAGAGTCGTCAGAACTTATGACTATGATCCTCTAAGTAATACCCCAATTAGTCTTCCCGTCACTTTGTGATTTTGGGGTGTTACAGATTAGCATCGAGCCTAGGTTATAGAGAACCAACTTGTATTTTCAAAACAAATTCGACTATAACCACGCTTTCAAATGGACCGCTTTACACCACCACTTCACGCCCTCCGCGCCTACTTCGTCCGATTGCACGTATGAGATTCGCTTAGCGGATATTACGTAACTACAAAACTTGCATGATAAAACTTATAATGCTAGCTTTCATTTAGTTAGGCATTTAGATTTGCGTGGCGATTATGCGCGACTAACTAAAAAACTTATTTACCGCATGACTTTATTTACTTATAAGTGCACATTTTCTTTGGGTTGTTACAGCATCATGTCGATCGCTACTCACCCCATCGACTGACCTCCGGCAAGGAGATGGAGGATACTATGTCCTCTCGCCCGCCTCCCTTGGCACCGCCTCCTGCACCCGTGTCCTCCGAGATCGAGCCCTTCGAGGAGGGTGAAGTCGTTGTCACCCCACCGCTTTGACCATACCCGAGCACCGCCTGCCTTTGGTCCCCCACTTATGACCGATATCCGAGTCACAGTGGCTATCACCTTCGACATTATGTCCCGCATCGATTCGTCTTCTATTTCTTGCCCATCACCATCGCCTGCTCGCAAGGCGAAGGCGAGCTAGGTTCTCAAACCCCACGAGCCCGCGCCATTTGGCCACCATTCCGCTACCGTGAGGATGGTGCTACTTTTATACATACCGCCGAAACGAGCGAGGCACCCATCACCTTCATTCCACCATCCGACATACCATCATCCTCCGCTTTCCACCATCACCGCACCGCACCACCACTCATACTGCTTTCACCACTACCACCACCTACCACATTCATTTATCGCACCACCACTGCACGGTTTCATCCTCATCCTGCACCATCACCCTTGGTGATGCACACCGAGCCGGTGACATCTCGGGAAGAGAGCCTGCTCTCACCCGCACATTCGGACCCATATTACTGTGCTATGTTTGGTACCGAGCCGAGAGCCCGTAGGAGGGTCGATGCTAGACGCTGGTCCCACATGATGCCGCCATTAGTCGATGGAGGTCTGAGGAGGGTGCACCTAGCGCCGTGGAGCTTGGAGAGCACCTATTTGTCACGCCGAGACTCTCCTCGTCACGGAGAACCCTTCATCATACCATTCCATTGTTAGTCGCCTGAGTGTCGCGAAATGAGGATCACCGAGGATGTTGTGGCATTTGTTGATGAGGTTCCGCTGGTATGACGAGAACATTGAGGATGAGGTTCGAGAGCTCCTTAACGGGAGGACCACGATGGAGAGAACGCTTAATAGGATTGGTGCCCAGAGCGAGAGAGCTAGCGGAGCAGTTACAGTGTTAGAGAGGAGGATGGAGTCAGATAGATTAGGACTGCTGGACAGAGCTGAGATATTGGAGGGAGTTGTGCGACGACAGTCGGAGAGGATGATTATCATGGAGACTCGTGCTACTGCTTTGGAGCAGAGATTGGAGGCACGAGATAGAGAGGTGGATGAGCTGGCAGAGCTAGTCCGTGACCTACAGCGCCGATTGAGGGGCACACCCGACAGCCTCTAGATTGGTGATTCATCTATTTAGTTTTCTGGTACCTTAGCCTGCCGCATGTGGCACTAATGAAGGCTTTGTATTCGCATGTTTTGTAAACTATCGAACAAGCTAATTATGTGACATTGTATGGTATTGTATCACCATGTATGGATGGTAAACCCTATGGCATTGTGGTTGTTATCTCTTGATATTCTTATGTATGATGATCTTCTTATTTATCGGTTTATGTGAATCGAAGTGATCATTTTTATATATTCTCTTATGTGGTTCTAACATATTGTGATTCTTTCTTATGATGATTATACTCTATTGATATAATGTGAAGATCTTGACTATTATGAAACCATTTTATAATAATTCACAATTATGTTGAATGATTCTCAACCGAGTGTATGTTTTAGAAAATGGCAAGAACAAGAACTACCTCTACCCCCGCTCAAACTCCCGAGATGACCCCAAGCAATTCGAGGTCGGTTACCAATGAAATTGGTGTCGCTTTGTCGCAAGACCGCCGAGGCGCTCGAACAAATGAAGCCCCAAATCAAGCCAACCGGAATGAAGCTGTGGTGAATCGCAAATGTGGATACAAGGAGTTCATGAATTGCAAACCCACTTTCTTCAAAGGAACTGAAGGCGCTGTTGGCCTTATCCATTGGTTTGAAAGATCTCAAACTGTGTTTCTTCTAAGTGATTGCTCAGAAGATTGCAAGGTGAAATTTGCTACCGTATCACCGAAGATGCACTGCTTGGTGGAAGGCTCATGCCCAACCTATTGGCATGGAAGAAGCCTACAAAACCACTTGGACCGAATCAAGCAATTGATGATGAAGCAACACGTCCAAGGACCGAGATCAAGAAACTTGAAGGTGAGTTCTACCATCTGACTACTAAGGGTAATGATCTCAAAACCTACTTCAAACGCTTCCAAGAATTGAAAGCTCTATGCCCATCCATGGTTTCTGATGAGGTTAAGTTGCTGGAAAATCTCATTGGGGGATTACCCTGAAACATTGAGGGCAATGTTACTGCATCAAAGCCCAAGACCGTGGAGGAAGTGATCACAATTTCCTATCAACTCATGGATCAAGTCTTGAAACATGGATCCGCAAGGCAACAACGACAACAAAAGGAAATTTGATGACCGCCGAGGCAACACTTCAAACAACTTCCATCACAACAACTCGCTCCATCACAACAATAACCGCAACAACAACAACCAAGGCCGCAACAATCACAATCAACACCGCAACAACAATCCCAACCCATACCACCAAAACCGAAACAACCACCACAATCAACAAAACCGAGGCAAGAAGTTGCGAGGGCTTATGTCGCTACCCCGCCACCGGAAGAGGCTATGCCGACCACACCTTTGTGCACTCGATGCAACCCGCATCATGTGGGACGTTGCACTATTAAGTGTGGAAAGTGTAACAAGGTGGGCCATACCCACAAGGATTGCCAAGCCCGCACATCGAAGTAACCTTCAACCCATGGGAATAACTTGCTTTGATGTGGAGAAGCCGGGCATGTCAAGAGTAGATGCCCAAAGTCAGACGGAACAACAACAACAATAACAACAACAACCTCGCTAGAGCAAGAGCTTATGTGCTAGGAGATGGGATGCACAAGAGAACCCGGATGTTGTTACGGGCACGCTTTCACTCAACCATCATTTAGCTAAAGTGTTATTTGATTTCGAGCCGACAAAAGCTTTGTGTCTTCTAAGTTTGCACCTTTGTTAAAAGTCACCCCAACTACCCTAGATACCACTTATGAAGTAGAGCTAGCCGATGGAAAAATAGTAGGAACTAACACTATCCTTCGAGGTTGCAACCTATCCTTATCAAATCACCCGCTCGATATAGACCTTATGCCTATCCAACTTGGTAGCTTCGATGTCGTCATTGGCATGGATGGCTATCCAAGAATCGCAAGAATCATCTCGTGACGAGAAAGTCGCTCACATTCCTCTCGATGGCTAAACTCTAATCATTCGGGTAATCGTAGTAAGACCCGATTGAACATCATCTCGCATGTTAAACGGCGAAGTACATAGAAAAGGATGCCACATTTTTCTAGCACAAGTAACGGAGAAGGAGAAAGCGGACGAGAAACAATTAAAAGACGCCCCGTGGCTAGGATTTTCCAAGTATTTCTCAAGACTTGCCCGGCCTTCCCGAGTCGGCAAGTGGAATTCCAATCGAACTAGTGCCGGAGCGCACCGTGGCACGAGCACCTTATAGATTGGCACCTTCCGAACTACAAGAATTGTCTCGACCAACTTCAAGAACTCGTCCAAAAGGATTCATTCGACCAAGTTCTTCGCCTTGGGAGCTCCGGTCTTATTTGTCAAGAAAAGGACGGATCGTTCGTATGTGTATTGATTACCGAGAGTTGAACAAACTAACGGTGAAAATCGCTATCCATTGCCTAGATTGATGATTTGTTTGACCAACCGCAAGGGTCAAGCGCCTACTCAAAGATTGATCCGAGATCCGTTATCATCAACTAAGAGTTGAGAGGAGGATATTCAAAACCGCTTCCGAACACGATACGACCACTATGAGTTCCAAGTGATGCCATTTGGTTTGACAAACGCACCGCGGTATTCATGGACCCGATGAACCGAGTGTAAACCTTACCGACAAATTTGTGATTGTGTTCATTGACGACATTCTTATCTATTCCCGCAATAAGGAAGAGCATGCGAACACTTGAAAGCCATCTTAGAGCCGCCAAGAAAGAAGAACAGATGCTAAGTTTTCCAAGTGCGACTTGGATTCAAAAGTACAATTCCTTGGTCATGTGATAGATAGTAATGGTCTTCACGTTGATCCCGCAAAATTGAAGTGCCAAAGATTGGTCATCCCCTACTACCCCTACCGAGATACGCCAATTTTGGGTCTTGCGGGTTATTATCAAGATTTATCAAGGATTTTCAAAATCGCTAAACCTCTAACTGAGCTAACCCGAAAAAGAAGAATTTTGACTGGGAGAGAAACAAGAGTTAGCCTTTCAACTCTTGAAACAAAAGCTTTATAAGCTCCTATCTTAGCCTTACCCGATGGAGTGGAAGATTTTATGGTTCATCGTGATGCATCACACCTGGGTTAGGTGCGGCATCGATGCAAAGAAACAAGGTGATCGCTATGCTTCACGACAACTCAAAACTCACGAAAAGAACTACACTACCCATGACTTGGAATTGGGAGCCGTAGTTTTCGCCTCAAGATATGGAGACATTACCTATATGGAACCAAGTGTACGGTGTTTACCGACCATAAAAGTCTCCAACACATCCTCGATCAAAAGGAGCTAAACATGCGACAACGCCGATGGCTAGAATTGCTTAGTGATTACGATCGTGAAACTGCTATCACCCGGAAAAGCAAATGTCGTAGCCGATGCTCTTAGTCGGAAGGATCGACCTAAACCTCTTCGAGTAAGATCCTTGGGAATGACAATTAAGTCACCCTTCCATCAAAAATCCTTGAAGCTCAAGTCAAGCTCTCAAACCCGAAAATCGACCCAACGAAAGAATCTTTGGGATGCCGGAAACGAGAACGGTTTTATGAAAGATCGGATGGAACCTTATGTTTTGGCGATAGAAGTTGGATACCACTTTGTGGAGGAATACGGAACTCATTATGCATGAGTCTCACAAGTCTAAATATTCCATTCATCCGGATCCGACAAAATGTACCAAGATCTCAAGAAGCTTTATTGGTGGCCGAACATGAAAGTCGAAATTGCAACGACGCTGGGAAATGTCTCACCGTTTCGAGTCAAAGCCGAATGTCAAAACCTTCCTGATTGTTAACTCAACTGAACTCCCGCTTTGAAGTGGAGAGAATCACTATGGACTTCATAACCAAACTACCAAAGACCGCTAGAGGTTACGACACTATTTGGGTTATCATTGATCGCCTTACCAAACCGCCATTTCCTACCCATCAAGGAAAATGATGAAATGGAAACCCTTGCTCAACTATACCAAGGAAATTGTATCCCGTCACGGAGTACCAATTTCCATCATTTCGATCGTGAAACTGCTTTACTTCACACTTCGAAATCTCTTCAAAAGGCTTTAGGTACTCGCTTGATATGAGTACCGATATCATCCTCAAACCGATGGCCAAAGCGAAAGGACTATCCAAACCTTGGAAGACATGCTTCGAGCTTATGTGATCGACTTTGGAAAAGGTTGGGATAAACATTTGCCTTGGCGGAATTCTCCTACAACAATAGTTATCACGCGAGCATCAAGGCAGCCCATTCGAGGCACTTTATGGTCGAAAGTGTCGATCACCCGCTTGTTGGGCTGAAGTTGGAGATGCCCAACTCATCGACTCGAACTTGTCCAAGAGACAACCGAGAAGATTGTGCAAATTGCCAACGACTTCAAGTCGCTAGAGATCGACAAAAGAGTTACGCCGATGTTAGAAGAAAGCCCATGGAATTTCAAGTTGGTGATCGAAAGTTATGTTGAAAGTATCACCTTGGAAAGGAAAGGTTCGATTTGGAAAACGAGGAAAGCTACATCCTCGATACATTGGCCCTTTCAAGATTCTCGAAAGAATCGCCCGTTGCTTACAAGCTTGATCTCCCGAAGAACTTAGTAGAGTACACCCCACCTTTCACGCCTCAAATCAAGAAATGCTTGTCGGATGAATCTCTTGTCGCTTCACTAAAAGAGATTAAGCTCGATGACAAGCTCAACTTTGTCGAAGAACCAATTGAAATCATGGATAGAAGTCAAGCGACTTAAGCAAAGTCGCATCCCTATCGCCAAGATTAGATGGAACTCCAAGAGAGGACCCGAGTACACGGGAGCGCCAAGACACCATGCTAAGTACCCACATCTATTCACAACCAACTCCAAAGAACCACTATAAACTAGAATTCGGACGGAATCCTCTTAAGGGGTTGGTATCAGAGCCACCGAAAATTTCACTATTTTAAACCTTTATATTTATGAACTAGAATGTTTATCAAAAATTATTTGATCTAAGTTAGCGCTTAGCATGTACATTTCAACTTTTCTTGCATAAGTAATTGGCATATCCGAGTAGTCTTATTGATTGTGCCCAATATTTACCGATAGCCAAATCGCCTCACAAGAAATTTTCTTGTCTCAGAGTCCACACGCTGCATCAAGACAATAAAAGAAAACATGAAAAATAAAACGAATTAATAAAATCGAAATTGCATCATCATGTCGTTTATTTAAAACGTGTTTAAAACATAAGTATTATATTTTTCCTGTTTGGGATTGTTCGCTTACAAATTTAACAATGGACGCAAAATACATCTAATACTCAAAACAACCAAATAAATCTAAATACAATAACTACAAAACTAATGAAAATTAAAAGACCTCCTAACCTACCCCACACACGCCCACGTGATAATCTTTATCACTATCTGCTCCCTTGAAAACTTGCCCCTTTCACCCTCATCTCCTTCTTCTTCTCGCAAAGCTTCAACCCACTTTCTCCATCTCAAAAACCCCATCACCTCCCCTTCGAATAAGCAGCGACTGGCACCATCATAAGGTCAAACAAGAAGAATGCCCCATCATTTTCTTGACCACCCCACCTCCCAACACAAGAAGTCACAAGAATGCATAAGGATTGATAGAAGAAAGAGAGTTTTCCTTAAGATAGTCTTCTCCATTTTCATAGAGCAAAAAGTGTCTTTGAAAACCTTCCATGGTCGACCCTATTTAAGGACCCTCGATGCTCCAAAGAACTCCACACTTTTCCCTTAAAACTTCATCACAAAATCTATTGAGCTCCCCGATCAATCTCATGGTGTGGACTTGTTGGACAAATCGGAAGAGGGTCGGCTTGTGATCTTCTATAAGGTTTTCATAAATCTCATTGTACCTTTCTTTTTCTTTGTAATTATTGTTAAGATGTGGTGGTTGGTTTTTATAAAAAGAATTGGTTATAATCATTTCCTGTGTCGATTGATTAATTAGAATGGGATTGATTTGGTTAATCTTGAATTAAGATTCGTGGTATACTTATTTAAAAAGCGATTGGCTTATTTGTCGGAAGAAGTGCTTAGGATCGATTCTCGCTTATATGTTTTTTTTTTTTTTCGCCTTGGTTTGAACATGTTTGTACTAAGGGGTATGTTTGTTGGTCTCGGTCACAAATGACCAACGTGGGACACGATTGGTTTTTTTTCTTGTTTTGAGTCAAAACCTCAACAATAGGAGAGCGCCATTCATTTTGTCAAAACCACTTAGGCGCATTGGTATTTTACGCACGACAACTTCTCGGTTTGCTTCGATTATTAGGACTTAGTGTTTGGTCTAAACTTTGGCGAAACCTAAAACTTGTTAAATACTTATGGGATGATCGCTATGTCAAGTGCTTGATATGCCCGTGTTGTCGTTAAGATTGTTGTATGGTAAGAAACTAAAAGAAAACATCGTGCTTGTTTTGGCTATCCTTTTCGACTTAATTCTTTAGCTCGCTAGAGATCCCACTCGACTTGCTTCCCTCGTTATTCGCTGAAACATTCGCTTACTCCTTGCTTGTCCCCGTGGCTTATTCGTGTTTTGTTTAGTTGTGACAAAACCTTGTTAAAGTTGTGTTTTGAATCGACTTTTCAGCCCTCGATTTGGTATGTTTGTTTGTCGCAACTTCACCCCTGGGGTGTTTGTTTCGCTTATTTTCACCACCCAATAGGCGTGTTTAGTCGCGCCACGCAGCCACCCAATGGGTGTTTAGTCACGCAACACACCAAAAAAAGGGCATTTGGCACAAAAAGGGCGCTTGGTGCAAAGAAATGGGTGCGCTTGATGTACCAAACAGAGTGCTTTATCGCCGATTTTCAAGACCCATTGGGCGCGCTTGGTTTGTCCTCCGGTTCAAGAACGACGCAAAAAGAAGGATGTTCGCTCCACTGATGTCAATCTTTCTTAAAACATGTACTTCTTTTCACATGGGTGCTTGGTTCGACCTTGAGCCGGGCCACGAAACCACAAAGATAGATGATTTCGCTTGGGCCTAAATCCACGCCAAGGACCCGTTGGATCGAGACCCATGTATTATGCTTCTATGTATCAGATACTCAAAAATGATATGTACACAAATTCACTTTTCTTTAGCATAAGAGTTTACAAACAAACTAATAAAATTTCATAATGTTAAGTATAACACAAATTGTCATTTTAAACGCATCGCGATCACTTGTCTTTTTTTCGATCCTTCTCACGTCCTGCTCAGAACTAGCCCGCCTACCCGGTTTGATATAATTATTTTCAATATTTACTTCACGATACCTCCTTTTATAAACATGTAATATAAACGGATAATGTGATACAATTAACTTTTAATTCATACTAAACGAGATTTGTTTTAAAACAATAATAATTTCCTTACACTTCATCATCAAATATATTTAAGATATATAAACGGGTTATACCCATTTTTTCTAAAAGACTATTAAAGACTTATAAACTAAATGTATTTATCTTAACCGATATAATAAGAATTACTACTTTCTTATATATATACTCATATTTTAAGCGACATTTTTATATTACGCTTACTATTTGTTTACGATATTTTCAGACATCCTCTTCCTGCACGACGGACCTAAGCCTCGACTGCTTTGATACTTTTGTATGTCTAAGCACTTCCATGAGCCACAATTAATCATGTTCAATAATAAGCTTATACACATAAATAACTTGAACTTTTGGTATATATAAATAATTGCAAGTTAAACATACAAACTTATTAATTAAAGTATTGGTATACAAATTATAGGTCGCGTGACGGTACTCGGTACATCATTTACTTGACTTCTTTACTACTCGGATATCGCTTTGCTAAGGTGAGTTCATAGCCTCGCCTTTACTTATTTATTTTAAACCCCGCGAGGAGATGCATGCTATAAACTAGAACACAAGTCTTTTCTTAAATTGTATGCTTGCTCGATCATTATTATTATAGCCTAAGTTGCCCGCCATAAGTCCCTTACATCATGAACCATTAATCACTATGAGTGAACGCGAATATTGTGGATAGTACTATGGGAATTAACGACCCGACTCGGTTATCGGAAATAACCGGGCGCACTATATTTGGTTAACTATGGAATTGGCAATTCCATCTCTCGAGGGCAATATTATTTTTACACCAAGAATTAGTGTATGCAGCTAGTTTGGTGTCATGAGCTTAGCGCATAATAATAATCTATGTTTTCCATGGTGATTGTATTCAAGCAATTATCATCTCTTACTTGTGTTCAACTTATTATTTAAACCTATGAATATCACTCAACATTTTGTTGATCTTTTAAGCATGCTTATCTCGTGTACTAATTAGAATATCATGAAGGCGTGGAGTGGACGCCATGGGACGCTAGAAGTGGTGTTGTTTTCAATTAAAGTTATCATTTCGTAAACATTTAAACTATCTTTTATGTAACATCAAACATGTGGTATTTCCTTTTGGTGTTTCAAACACCGAGTTTATGAAATGGTAACAACTTTATTAAAACGCCTCTTTAGAGTCGTCTTTTCAGAACTTATGACTATGATCCTCTAAGTAATACCCCAATTAGTCTTCCGCGTCACTTTGTGATTTTGGGGTGTTACAGTTTGAAGCATTGGATAAAACATTGATTATTTGGATGATTCATAAAATGTTTTTGTCTTAGTTTATATGACTATGATTTTGTTATGACTTTGTTTTACTTACAATACACTTCTTATCGCCGCCTCGCCAAACCCGCGCCTATAAGATGTAGTAAAGATGGTAATAACGATTTAAAGTTTGCACAATTCAAAGTAAGAGGGTGTATAGTAAAAACTCACAAATACAAAGGTGTGAATAATCACAAAACCATTCGACCATGATGCCCTTTATACCCACAACCCACCGTATCACCACCACCATCTTCCAGCCACCACCACTAATAATAATGGCAGCCCAAAACCAGAAAACCCGTTTGGAAAAGACCTCATAAATATAAATAACTACCCAGTGCCACTGTCCCCACCATTGCCACTAATATCTAAAGACATAGAGCTTAGTAGAGCCCTGACAGCTTCTTCTAAATCAAGTGTGTTTTCTTTGGATAAAAGTGATGTCCTTTTGAAGATGACTGGCTTATTGCGTTCAATAAACATCAAGGGGTTTATTGTGAGACTGTTTTAGCTTCTGTACCGAGTTTACTCAGTGATTCAACTCATAATGACTCGGTTCAACTCGGTATTTAGCTTTTTTTTTTTTTTTTTTTTTTTTTTTTATTCTATTCTATTTTGGAACCTAAGTAATGAATATGAGTGGACTTTATAGGTTTAAGGTTATGGGACAAAGTAGGATACATATTTTACCCATACAACCTATGCATACATATTTTAGGAAAATGATTGGCATGCCATATTTTATAGAGATACCCAATGTTTATTACGTAGTACATCTTTATTTCCCGTAATTGTTAAACTGTAGTGCCACTAGGCTGTAACTGAGAAAGATGAGCACGTTTAGTATTAAAATTTAGGTGGTGGAGAATCAGAAGGTTGATTTAGGTTCGAGTTTGTTCACTAATGGAAATATCATGGCAGGTGCTAAGGTTGTATTTTCTAGTTAAACATCTTCATATAAAGCTTGTGCTAATTACTCCAGTGACTTGTAAGCTAAAAAGATGTTGTTAACTCATGTTATACATTTTTAAACTCAATATTGATTCCACAAACTTGAAGCATAAAATGAGCACACGGAAGAAAATTTAAGAATACCAATTATATTCAAATATAGCAGTACTGGAAACACAAGATAGATAAAGAGTACACCCCAAACATATGTAGGAAAGTCAACTATTTAGGTCTTATTTACAACACATAGACTCGATCGGTGTTATTGACCAGGGAGTGTCCTATACTTCCATGAATCATTTAGTTTCATACGTAATGAAATACACACAATTATAACTAATGCACTATGCCAAGTGGACTTCACTCAGCTAAGCACCCTAAGAACCTCCTTTGAGGTTGGGTCGTCCGCCACCAGCAGACGAAGCATGGATATGCTCATTTGACATTTTCTTGTCGTGCTCAAGTTATATGAGTCGGTTTTTGTGAGAAATTGGGGTTAGGGTGTGATGATAATCTTAGATATTTGACTGAATCGTGTATAATCCACTTTCCAAATAAAGTATTTCAATCCTTATTGCCTAGGGTACATGAAATCTCTGTTAGGATAAGACAATTAAAGCATCTCTTTCTAGGCAAAGAAGTGAGAGTATAACAAATACAATTTTCTGTTTTTCGTTAATGTCAAATGAGAGCAAAACTTCTGTTATTAACAAATGGCTGTTAAAGACAGTTAAAACGGTTGGATCCCAACAGTCATGACTGTTATTGACAAGGGCGCCTGCCCCTTGAACCCTGTGTCTTTGTTGTGTTAAAAACATAGTAACTGAAACGAGTGTGTACTCCACACTTCACTTACTCGTATCCGAGCTTAATATGAAATCTCATTGGTCTCTAGTAAATCACAATTACCTATAATTAGGGCTGTAAACAAACTAACGTTGAGTGAACATTTCATGAACTGCTCGTAAAAAGTTCGCTTATGTTTGTTTAAGATCACTGTGATTCATGGAACATTCCTTACTGAGTTACACCAATCAAGTTTAAGTATTCAAAGTATGAACCTTGTGTCCCAACTTTTTAAAAAAAATATGAGGCGGTTTATGATTTATTTATCTTTTGCTTTCGGGTACCTCTATATTTGCACTTATTATGTGTGATTTAGTTTAGTTGTAAGCGGTTCTTAAGCTTCACTTTGTGAGTTTAAAAATACATACAAGAGGGTTTGACATGCTCCTAAAATAGAAGTTGGCCGAAAGTAATTTACATGCAAAATGTGTTATTCTACACTATGAAAGAACATGATTTTGAATATAAGATTGCATTATGGGCTTCAGTTTCACACGCTAAGAGATGGTGTATGTTTATTTCTATATGTAGGTACTCAGGAAAAGAAGACTGAGTTCCATCTTGCAAATAGACTCGATCGTGATACAAGTGGTGTGATATTGATCACTAAATCACATAAAGTAGCTGCAAAGCTTGTTAAGGCTTTCACAGATCACAAAGTGAGAAAACATACATTGCTTTTGTGTTGGGCAAGCTCCAAATTGGAAAAGATCACTGTTAAATCAGGCCATGGCCGGTCAAAGTTTGAGCTTGGCGTAGGTATTCTACAGTAGATGTCGGTAGAACATTACCGGTGGATCTTCCATTAGAGACATGGAAACTTTATTTGAAGTATTATCAATAAACGGTAAAGAATGTAATAGAGAGATGAGTGATTTAAATGTAGATGTCAAAGAGAAATCATTAAATGAATGTGATGGAAATAAAGTTGAGGTTATGGTGAGGGCGCTTCTAGAAGTGGAAGAACACATCAAATAAGATTGCATTGTCAATATCTTGGAATTCCTATATGGGAGATGTGAAATATGAAGGTGTTTATGAGTGGGATGGGAGAGTTTATGATGGTCATGAACTTCATGCCGAGAGTTTGTCTTTGAGCATCCCAGACGGGTTCTCCTGTCATCATTCATGCCCCTTGCCATTATGGGCACAAAAGTGATTGCATCGCTTCTGAGTGAACAAGTGTTGTATCTTGTTATTAACATGGCTTCAGGACTTTCAGATACCATCTATTGGCAACATCTAAAGGTAATACTTGCAATCCTTTAATTAGACAGTATTTGCAACTTAAGTGTTCAAATGAAACGAACAATACCTTAGTGTTCAGTTGTTCATGATTACATGACCAGATTGTATTTGTATGTTATATTGGTCATCTTGCAAGCCTAAATCTAGACAATGTTCTAAAATTCACTACTTAGGGTGATGAGCCTCTTAATTGGCCGCCTTGGAACTTGGTGACCCTCAAAGCTTTGATTTACAGTTAAACAAGTGTAAACGGGTATTTTATATGTAGGATTTCAAAAACTGGAACAAGGGGTAGTCCACTTTTTTCATTGCACATTTTTAAATTTTTTAATGAAACCAGTCATTCCAAATAATTGATAGCCTTTTTATACTAGTTCAGAACTTACCATATGTTGACATGATCATGAGATTAGAGGTGGCAAAATGGGCTGGTTGGTATGGGCTTGGGTACATTGTCAAGATGGTTAGTTTATAGTACGCGTTACTGGGGCCATAACGACCCAGCAACACTGGTTGGTTTTTTTGAGTTTTATATATAGTCAATGTTTTGTATATGATGACAGATTAAAAGGCTATGCGAATACAATGATAATCTAATTTTGAAACAAAGTGATTAGGAGGTTTTATGCAGTTTGAATGCACTTTGAAGTTAGTTTTGAGTCGCTCAAATACCCTTATCCATTTTAGCAAACAAAAATTGCATTCACCCATTAGAACCAAAGTATAACCCAAATCGACCCTTTTATTCATAAATGGGATGAATATTTACATTTTTGAATGAACGCTAAGAGTTCTGCTTAATTTCTCTTAGACAATGAAGCACTAGAAGGTCGCCGACTTCGCTACTTCATATTCTAGGAAACTTATTCTTTTAGATGTATATATAGACTGCAAATACCTCTTAAACCAAGTTAAGCCTCTGTTGGCAACAAGGGTTTTTTTTTTTTTTGTCTGTGGCTTTTTGTTACATCTTTAAAGAATGCACTAACATGACATTTTGTTAAATGTTTATGCTTTTCTACAATTTACAAAAAGGCAGTGATTTTATTTATTATTTTATTTATTTATTTCTGTTAAACCACTAAGTTGGTAACACTTTATGTGCCCTTGTGAACTTTAAGGTTGGTCTTTATTTGGTTATCTGAACACATCGATTTGTTTATTTGCAGATTGACTCTTGGAACATGTTGTTTTGTACATGAAGGAAAAGCATTTACCAGGAAATGCTTTTATGTGTTATTTTAGTTCATAACTATAGAAAATTAGAAACCAAAGGCGTTCGACTTCTAGAGGCCTTGACTCATCATTTGACCCAAACTAGAATATGTAATCACACAAGAGAGAAAAGATAAGTATTTGTTCAGTATCAAGGATGGTGTAAACTCGATATTCTTTGGTACCGTATTATTTGTTCTGTGATGATTTGAGATTGTAAAGAGTGAAGCGTGACGCCATTAAATTTGATCAACAAACACCAAATGATTCTTTGAAACATACATTTTGAATGATTTTTCAACACCTGCATGATATATGCCAAATCTTGGGACTGCATTGAAAGTTGCCCAAGAGGAGCTGTAGGTTGATGGCACTTTTCGTGGAGTTGGCCTTAATTCAACTAATAGGAAATTTAATATTGAATAGATCCTTGTTTTAAGCGTAGTATTGCTACGTTTTCTAGTGTCCACTTTTTCTGTAAAAGAGATCGAAGTGAAGAAAGAAAGTTCATTGGAAAGTCAACTTTGACTTGTATTTGCTTCCTTATTAAGTTGTGTACTTGGTCTAATCAAAATTTAATGTTTCCTTAAGACATGAAATAAAAAATATAAGAGGCAGAGTTTCATGTTAGCCACAACAATAAGATATCAATTGTAGTTATCTTATCAAATTAAAGTTGGTTTTCTTTAATATCGTTATTGCCATAAAGATATATAACTAAAAAGGAAAAAAATGTAAGATATTAAGAAATCATGGAAAAAGAAATGCAATCGTTTGAGGTTTGTGGTGTCGATTGATGTAGTGTTGTTACGGCAACAAGGTTGTGATGAGAAAGATAGCGTTTGGCACACCCCGCTAAGTTTAAGGAATCGTTAACAAAATGGGTTAAATAAAATGTTGCATAACTAATTTTAGGAATTTGGTTACATGAACAACTTCTTTGCATGATAATGCAAGCTTGATGTAAGGTCTATAGTCAGTTGGTTCTTGTTCATATAACCCATAAGACTAAATCACGTTACCTCTAACAATCACTCACATACATACGCAAAACATTTATATGCATGCACACACAAAAACTTTCAGTTAATGGTGGTGGCGAACACCTGTTTCCATCTGTATATGCCATCCCGGATCATTGTTTCCTGTCACGCCTCATTGTACCCTTAACGCCATTACTTATCTTGAATTTATGTGTGTGCTGTTTGCAAACTTACAGGACAAAATTCTTAACCGTGAAATGACCAAACTTTATGGGCTTGAGAAGCTGTAGACGATGATGAAGCTTTCAAACTTGAGATCAATATAATTTTCTAGCGCTGCATACTAACGATATTCAAGCTAGAGATCAAACATCATAGACGACGATTTTTGTAACATTTAGCAAATCTTACATACAGTCACCATAATATGTATTTGACCAAAACACACGTTTTGGTTTAAAAAGTAAATACATTTATCAAGTATCATATTTCCTTTAAATTTCCTAATTGTATTATACATTAAGAAAGTACATATTTCATGAGTAAGATAATAAAGTCAAGGAAAATAAAATATTGAAGAAAACGGTTTTATAAGCGCCAAGAAGAAGCAAACTAATTGCATCCTTCATTTCATACATTTTCTTTTTCAATAAAAAAAAAACATATAAAAAAATTCTAGCTTTGTATGATCTTTTTATAAACTTCATTGAAAAAGAATAAGAATAATGGGTTCCATGAGTGAGGGTGTAACACAAGCTGTGATACCATTAGCTGCATTAATAGGAATTGTGTTTGCTTTGATACAATGGTTTTTGGTGTCGAAAGTAAAAGTGCTTAGTGGAAATATTTCAGAGAATGGAAGTTTTAACCAACGGAACAGGTTGATCGTAAACGATGATGAGGAAGTTGGTGTTGATCCTGATCAACTTGTGTTTAAGTGTGCTGAGATACAAAAAGCAATCTCTGTTGGTAACTCTCTGATCCATTTTACAATTTTCGTTGTTTTGGTAATGTACTTGGATTGAATTTTTGTGTTGAAGCTCAGTTGGCTTTTCAACTAGTTCATCTGTATCTTCCGTTATTCGTGTTCTGGTTCATTAGATTGATTGTTAGTCCTATTTCTTAATTCGTGTTCTGAAAAAAGAGAACGGGTGCTAATCTAAGTCTTATTTTTTAGAAAAATCAAAATGTTTATGACTTGTTATTTTAGTAAGTCTTCTAAGAGTGTTTCGATTTGTTAAGCTAAATATATGATTATTGGATTGTTTAGGGGCAAATAATAAATTTCATCCCTGCTAAAGGCAAAATTGATTATCAGATGACAGATTGTTTATAATACTAGTAAATATATAACTAATTCAGAAAATAAAGGATTATGGTTTTTTTCCTATCATATATTATTTCTATTCTTGATCAGAAATAGATTGTCAAGTGTATAGTTTTGAATACATCAACAATCATGTGAAATGTGTGTTTATTTATTAAACTTGAAGATATGAACAGAATTTGTTAATGAGTCAACCAACCTGTTTTAACCCAATCCTGTTTGACCCATGACCGACATTTTTTACCACCTATACTTGGAACTGTTATGAAGTTTTTGAATGATCTTTTCAGGTGCAACGTCATTTCTGTATACAACACAAGTACCTTGCAATTTTCACAGCAATTTTGCAACCATAATCTTTTTGTTCCTCGGATCAGTGAAAAGTTTTAGCACAAAGAGCGAGCCATGCACTTACAACAAAGGAAACATATGCAAACCAGCACTAGCCAACGCCTTTGTTTACCACAATAGCCTTTTACTAGGTGCACTGACATCAGTTCTCTCAGGTTTTCTTGGTATGAAAATAGCAACATATGCAAATGTTAGAACCACATTAGAAGCAAGAAAAGGTGTTGCAAATGCATTCATAACGGTTTTCGCTCTGGTGCTGTTATGGGATTCCTTCTTGCTGCTAATGGCCTCTTGGTTCTTTATGTTTCCATAAATTTGTTTAAGTTGTATTATGGAGATGATTGGGAAGGACTTTTTGAATCTATTACCGGTTATGGTCTTGGTGGTTCTTCAATGGCGCTTTTTGGAAGAGTTGGGGGAGGTATATATACGAAAGCAGCCGATGTTGGTGCTGATTTAGTTGGAAAAGTTGAAAAAAATATTCCTGAAGATGATCCTCGTAACCCTGCTGTAAGTTACTCTCTTATTTTACTTGCCATATTATTAAAATGGTCAATCATTAACTTTCCAAAGCTAAAGTAGTACTTGTCAAACTTGAACTGGATAAACAAGTCTTGCATTTTCATCAAAACTATGTTTTGTAGATTATATGTTCTATCTGATTACGTGGTCACAATTATGAATTCCATCCTTTTCACTTGTGTGTCTTTGGAAAGGTCTATAGTTGACTTTTCAAAGTCAAAACAGCACTTTTCAAACACGAATCGATAAGCCTCTGATACATTTTCATCACTGCCATGTATTGTAGCTTTCTATTCAATTCAAAATGATCTCCTAAATTTAAAAAAAAAATCTATGTAACATTTTTTTTCCCTAACTCTTCATGTCTTAATAGAGTCCAAATTGACATTTTAGAATCAAAGCAGTCGAATAGGACAAGCAACTGTTAAATTTGTTTCACCACTATGTTTTACAGCTTATTCTTTATATCTAAATGCACATGATGATCAAAGTTTTCTCAAAAATTATATTGCACTTCCCATGCTTTAAAGAGGTCCACAATTGACTTTTGAGAGTCAAAAGTATTGCTACCTCATACTTGATTGGAAACTCTTGCATTTCACTATGTTTAAGGTTATTATTCCAATAAAGTATGACCG